>CM076581.1:1675325611-1675867571 GCA_034641835.2 Pinus albicaulis
GTTTTGAGGGCATGCCACATTCGAAGTCCATCAAAATTCGAAGTCTGGAGAGGTCATGGTTGATTTCACCAGTATGAAAGCCCAAGAATAGATTAAAACTAGTTGTTCTTACCCAGACTGGTTCAGGAAGATGAGGTTCTAGGTATTTGGCGCCATGTAGTTGGTTCTCAAATTTAGATAAAAACTGGATGAAAAATGGTCGTGCTGGATATTTGGGGCCAAAGTTTTTCTCTTGGCAGGAGGATTTTGTTGTTGGCGAGAGGGTTATTTTAGGGCTGTGAATTTCTATATAATTAGAGGTTTTATCATGGATAAAAACACATTAGACAGAACTTGGAGGCTTTTGAAGAGGCGGGCAGCAGCAAATTCACAATTGAAGTTTGCATACCTAGAGTCACAGGTTAGTTGGATTTAATATTTTTCTATTTCCTGGCTTTGTATCTGCTCTGTTTGTTTTAAGATATTGTCCATTCATACGATTTTTTTGGGCAAGGATCATGGATTTCAAGGGGTCAACGCTAGTCCACTTTTGCCTTCAAAACTGATATTTTTCACTTATTTATAAGCCCCCAAACCAGTTTCTATTTCCTTTATTCGCTCACCATATATGTTGATTTTGATCTAAGAAATGTATTGTTTATGATTTGGGGTGAAAAGTTTAAATAAAAACATGTACAGTTCCTGAGGCTCGTATGGTTCAGTTCGATCTCAAATTCCGCTTATGATATATGTCATCTTCACCAAATTTGCATGGATTAGCACAGGGGTGTATCCTCACATATCAGAGATCATTAATTTCGCATGGCTCATTATCAACACATGGCTTAGGACCTTTCTATGGCATCTATGTTATGGTCATGACTGAAAATAATTTTTGATACCTCATTGAATTATCCGTCAGTGATGTGGAGATAAAGCCACATCAGATAAGAGGGTTTGGGGGAATTTTACTTACATTTATTCTACTTAAACCAATACAACCCTGATTTATTAATCCATTCATTTGATATCTCATTATCCATGTACTGGTTGCCTCATTTCCCCTGATGCTTCATGCAAACCTTAGAAAACTTATCTATGGAAGGCTACCGTAGGTTGGGACTACAAGTCAAGATCAACAATGGATTTTTTTATTACTTTCCAAAAGTTTATTAGCCACCAGCTAAGATTTCAAGTCAAGCTCATGAAGAATAATGGGAATATGATGCTACTATAAAAGGAGCTTGACTTACTTAGTTTCAATTGAAAAAAATGTATCACATTGAGTTCCATTTTGTAGTTTCGTTTGATAGTTCATGTAAACCTTACAAAACTTATCTATGGAAGGCTACTATAGGTTGGGACTACAAGATACTGAAGATCAACAATGGATTTTTTTAATTACTTCCTAAAAGTTTATTAGGACATCATTAGGCATCAAGTCAAGATTCTGTTAAAGAAGCAATGAGAAACTGTGATGTTTACCATAAAAGGAGCTTGACTTACTTAGTTTCGATTGAAAACAATGTATCACACTGAGTTCCATTTTGTAGTTTCATTTTATAGTTCATGTAAACCTTAGAAAACTTATCTATGGAATGCTATTGTAGGTTGGGACTACAAGAGACTGAAGATCAACAATGGATTTTTTTAATTACTTCCTAAAATTTTATTAGGCCATCATTAGTTATCAAGTCAAGCTTTTGTTAAAGAAGCAATGGGAAACTGTCATGTCTACCATAAAAGGAGCTTGAATTACTTAGTTTCAATTGAAAACAATGTATCACACTAAGTTCCATTTCGTAGTTTCATTTGACAGTTCATTTAAACCTTAGAAAACTTATCTATGGAAGGCTACTATAGGTTGGGACTACAAGAGACTGAAGATCAACAATGGATTTTTTTAATTACTTCCTAAAAATTTACTAGGCCATCATTAGGCATCACGTCAAGCTTCTGTTAAAGAAGCAATGGGAAACTGTGATGTTTACCATAAAAGGATCTTGACTTACTTAGTTTCAATCGAAAACAATGTATCACACTGAGTTCCATTTCACAGTTTCGTTTGACAGTTCATGTAAACCTTAGAAAACTTATCTATGGAAGGCTACTGTAGGTTGGGACTACAAGAGACTGAAGATCAACAATGGATTTTTTAATTACTTCCTAAAATTTTATTAGGCCATCATTAGGCATCAAGTCAAGCTTATGTTAAAGAAGCAATGGGAAACTGTAATGTTTTCCATAAAAGGAGCTTGACTTACTTAGTTTCAATTGAAAACAATGTATCACACTGAGTTCCATTTTGTAGTTTCGTTTGACAGTTCATGTAAACCTTATAAAACTTATCTATGGAAGGCTACTGTAGGTTGGGACTACAAGAGATTGAAGATCAACAATGGATTTTTTTAATTACTTACTAAAAGTTTATTAGGCCATCATTAGGAATCAAGTCAAGCTTTTGTTAAAGAAGCAATGGGAAACTGTGATGTTTACCATAAAAGGAGCTTAACTTACTTAGTTTCGATTGAAAACAATGTATCACACTGAGTTCCATTTCATAGTTTCGTTTGACTGTTCATGTAAACCTTAGAAAACTTATCTATGGAAGGCTACTGTAGGTTGGGACTACAAGGGACTGAAGATCAACAATGGATTTTTTTAATTACTTCCTAAAAGTTTATTAGGCCATCATTAGAAATCAAGTCAAGCTTTTGTTAAAGAAGCAATGGGAAACTGTGATGTTTACCATAAAAGGAGCTTGACTGATTTAGTTTCAATTGAAAACAATGTATCACAATGAGTTCCATTTCATAGTTTCGTTTGACTGTTCATGTAAACCTTAGAAAACTTATCTATGGAAGGCTACTATAGGTTGGGACTACAAGAGACTGAAGATCAACAATGGATTTTTTTAATTACTTCCTAAAAGTTTATTAGGCCATCATTAGGCATCAAGTCAAGTTTCCTATGTTTTCTGATCCTAATCTTAGACTTGATCTTAGATCTCCTTTAAAAAGGCTTCAACCCTGCATTAAGAAGGTTGTACATAAACTCTTCAGAGGCTGCTTCTTCTCAATTCTGGATCTTCAAAACAAATTCAATATTGTGCTTTCAACCTTTAATATAGTGCTTCCATTTTACCAACCAAGCCTACACAAGGGGATTCACTGTAATACAATTCAACAAGCTTCAATGGTGTTCTTGGTCTTGTATCCCATATAGAATAAGTGACAAAGATGCCCTTTATTCTGCCTCAGAATGTCCACTTTCACACTAACTTACAGGAGTATGCCATAGATTCGAGATGAATAGATGATCACAATTTAGATTTTTGGAGTCTTCACACAGGTCTGAAAATACAGAGGTCTGCAATTTGGGTGCAGCAGCAACAGGTCTGAAGTCTACACGAGATCAGTCCAAATGTCTCTTCACAACACGTCTGATTTTATTTCTTGCTCATGTCCAAGTCTAATACAGTCACAGGTTCAAGGTGTAAGTCTAGTACCGAACCTTAGCACATATAGCCAGATAGCCTCAATTCACTGGTTCAAAGTTCAGTCTACAAGCTTGACCCTTTAAGCTTCATATCCGAGCTGTGATACTTCCACAAATATGCTTACCACAGGTGATTTTCCATAGCAATAAGCTACAGGACTACACAAGGACTAAAGCTCCTGTTGTGGATTGTAATATCACAGGCCTGAGGAATGAGTTAAGGTCCGAGGGTATATATGCATGTGAGGGACTTCCAACCTTAAACCAAGTTGTCCACGAGTTTGTAATCTCTGCAATCCAAGCTACTAATTAGATGACTATCCACAATTTACTACCATAGGATTTTAATTTGAGCCCTCACAATTGTGTCTCCAAGGGGTCTGTATAGCAGTACGAATTCTATAGGAAATCTACCTTGTAACAAATTCAAATCAGACTCTTCCTCCTCAGCCGCTTGTCTTGCTATTCTGCATTCCTAAAATAATCTTCAATGAACAGATGAACATCACGTCATTCCAGCAGTCACGGTAGGAATTTCATGAATCTGGGCTATAATGAAAATTCAGTAATTTCACCTAAAACATGATGTTTCTTAGATCTATTCTCAATGAACAGATGAACATCACGTCATTCCAGCAATCATAGCATGAATTTCATGAATCTGGGCTATAATGAAAATTCAGTAATTTCACCTAAAACATGATGTTTCTTAGATCTATTCCCCGTGAAATTTCAGTCTTGGGGCCAATCAGAAATATTCAATTATAGCAACAAATACTTAAATTCACTTCAACCCAAATCACCAGGCAGCTCAAGAGAATAAATACCATATACGTGGACTTCACTGCCAACAATGTCTAACATGCAGGGCACACTTTGTCAAGCATATAAAAGATCTGAAATACCTTTATTACAACAATAAATATGCTCCTTTATGTTCTATGTTGTGTATTAAATCACAACAATTTCAGCAATATCATAGGTGAAATCAGCTTGAACAATAGTGCTGGAATCCCCTAAACAAGAAGATAATACAAGCTGAAAGTCATGCAAGTATTTGGAAAACTTAAACACTTCATTTACATATAAGAGATGAAGTACATCTACATACCAACATCTTATTACAAGCTGATACAAGTCAATCTCTTCAAACCATAACTAGAGAAAACGTGGAAAACCCTACTCACCAACTCCTAGCTAGGAATCACTCTTAACCAAAGCTGCTTACTCCAACAAAGCTCCTCCTTGGCACCTACACTTGCATCCCACAAGCATACAAGGCATTTCCTGCCCACAGCTCCTCAACACATTGAGTAGCACTAGGATTTCCAATTGCACTCGGTGCCATTTTGATATATTCACCTTTGCATGGTATATAAATGAGCAAACTTTGCATATTTTGTCTCTATTGGCTTGGAATCATGGTTGCAAATCTTAAAAAATAGTTTTTTAATATTAAAAAATAATTATTTAATGTATTTTTTTTTTAAATCGGTTCATTGAGATCTGACTGCTACCCGTTAGACTGGTTTCGGTTCGAAACCCAGTTTATTAGGTCCACTCGTCTGGTCACCGGTTCCGGTTTTAATAACTATGATGTAAACTTCAAAAATCAATTTCTCTTAGAGTATTTGGAGTTAGGAGTTGAGTGATGGCTTGTTGGAAAGAGGAAAGAGTCCTCTTTAAGATGGTGAAGGAGCCAATGCGAAAGGATGCCTCCAAGGTGACAAAAAATATTTTTCTTGTGACTGTTCCTGAAATTAGATCATTTTTGTTATAATTTCAAGAGTGCCCTCCAATAATTTTCCATGATTGTCCATGACATCTATGTCACCAAGTATAGTCATATCCATGTCATTAAGTCCTCAAGTGTTCTTCATGTCATGTCCCTAGACATCGTTCATGTCATCAAATGGTCCTCCATCAACCATGTCATCTTGACATCATACTGGGTCTAGGCATCTCAAGAATATTGACATCTTGGTCAATGCCACATTGACATCAATGAAAACCTTGATTAACAGTTTCAAGATAGACAACAAGATAAACATAGTGAGAAATTGTCGGCCTATCACACTTTGTAATGTGTCTTATAATCAGGAATATGGCAGCCTGAGCCATTTTTCTTGATCAGCTGGAGTTTATTAAGAGAAATTTTATCCTAGGTAATATTATTACAACTTGTGAAGGTCTTGAATGAGTATCAAAGATCATTCACATAATTATAGATGAAGATAGGAATAACAAATATGACTCCAAAGGCATATTTTCTACTAGGGTGAAATTCTTCAAGCTTAGAAAAGTAATGTAAATCTCCAAATAATGTACCCTCTTGCATGCTAGGAATAAGGAGAGAATGTGGTGTAAATCCTTCATTAATGTGCCCTCCATGCAAGTGGCCAAAAACATAATGTATTCCCTTCAAGTGCCAAAAAGGTGATAATTTGTAACTCGTCATGCTGCCATGAATAGGTAAGTGACTCCCTCAATTGGAGTGCCCTCATTTTCTAGGAATGAGCACTAGGAACATGTCAGAAATAGGCTTTAAAGGAGAGAGTTCACTACTGGTAATTGTGACTTCATCATTGCCAAGTTCCTCCCCTTTAGCTAAGTGATGCATCCTATTTGCTGCTAAGGCAACTCCCATTGGTGTGTTCTTCTCCTCACTGCTGATGTAATGAATGTTTAAAAATGTCCGCAAGGGTTGTGCCCTTAAGAATGCTAGTATATTTACCAAAACATTTTGATGTAATGCTGATAGAACTGCGTTCAAAACCAAATTTTTTTGCTATCATGCTGATAGATCTGCGTTCAAAAGGTGTAAATACAACAAAAATATCTCCTCAAACAAGTGTTGATCCAAAAGCTTTCTCTCAAATATGACTTTCTTTTGTTGTTTAACTATGTGATTGTTGTGTATGGGTGTGTTCACACTGGTAAAAAATGTGTAGTCTTCTCTTCCTATATGTTGTTTCTAAAAAGTTTGTACAATTGACATTTGTGCTCAAATAGGAGCTAAAACTTTTCTTTTACAAATAAAGTTCTGAAAAGAGTTGAAGATGAAAATTGAAGATGAGTCAAAGCCCAATTTTGACAACAGATGAATACCATGCACATGATGAGAGAATAGCTGATGAGAAGAGCTTGCTTAAATATGCATGTCCATGTAATGATTTTTCGTGGTGGGAAAATGATTTTGTTGTTTAACTATGTGATTGTTGTGTATGGGTGTGTTCACACTGGTAAAAAATGTGTAGTCTTCTCTTCCTATATGTTGTTTCTAAAAAGTTTGTACAATTGACATTTGTGCTCAAATAGGAGCTAAAACTTTTCTTTTACAAATAAAGTTCTGAAAAGAGTTGAAGATGAAAATTGAAGATGAGTCAAAGCCCAATTTTGACAACAGATGAATACCATGCACATGATGAGAGAATAGCTGATGAGAAGAGCTTGCTTAAATATGCATGTCCATGTAATGATTTTCGTGGTGGGAAAATGAGAAAAAGAAGTGTGATTTTTCAACATATGCTAAAATATGGGCATAGTGGTATAAGCCCTTTCCCTCAAAATTGTTATCCAGATAGGATAGAATTGCATAGCATGAGAGATGTAGAGGCACTAGACATAGATGAAGAGGCAAAAAACACAAATGAAAAGGTAGGAACCTTTGATGAAGGGATTGAAGTTGATAGAATGCTGAATGAGGGTTTCAAGGATGAATGGCAGAAGTTGATGGAGGATGCTTTAAAACCTGTGTATGGTACTTGCAATTTAAGTCATTTAACAACAATCCTTTTAATTCTTAACTTGAAAGTGGTGCATGGTTGGACAAATGAGAGTGTTGATGAGTTATTGGCATTTTTACAATGATTGTTACCACCCAAATCCACACTGCCAACAAAACGAAGAGCATGTAAAGTGCAAATCACTAAACTAGGGTTAGGGTATAAAAACATCCACACATGTGTGAATGGTTGTGTATTATTTCACAAAAATCTTGCAAGTGAGACTGAATGTCCAAAATGTAAAGAAGGGAGGTATAGACTAGGGTTGAAATCAAATTTAGCTTTGAGAAGGGTTCTTCGCCACTTTCCACTAATCCCACGGTTGCTTCGAATGTACAAATTTCGAGACATTGCCGAGCTAATGCAATGGCATGCCCAAAACAAGAGCACCGATGGAAAACAACGATTTGTGGCTGATTCTAATATTTGGAAGGAATTTGACAATAAATCCCTTGATTTTTCCCAAGATCCTCGCAATATAAGACTGGGTTTAGCTCTAGATGGGGTGAACCCTTTCTCAGATCAATGCACTAAATGGTCAACTTGGCCAGTGTTTTTAATAAATTATAACTTGCTTCCATGGTTATCAACGAAGCCATTTTTCTTGATGTTGTCATTGATCATACTGGGGAAAAAAAGTGTGACTTCAGATACAATTGATGTTTATTTAGAACCATTATTTGATGAGCTAGTGAAATTGTGGAAAGGAATTGAAGCAATTCAAATTTTAGGGGATGGTAATTCAATTCAATTCACTTTAAGAGCTTCTTTATTGTTTACAATCCACGATCTTCCTACATATGGCACTTTGACTGGTCTCAATGTTCATGGATACCATGGATGTCCAGCTTGCATCTTTGAGATCTTTGTGAGGCACTCAAGTAGTTTGCACAAGTGTATTTATTGTGGATATCGTGCTTACCTCAAAATGGAGCATCCATATCATCGAGAAAAGTCATTTTTCAATGGTAAGGAAGAGAATCATGAAGCACCATTGGCAATAACAAGTGATTACATTATTGAGAATGGAGAAAAAAGAATGCAATTTATTGAAAATGGTGGCATTCGTGGTAGTAAAAATGATCCACTTTACGATAGTGGTGTAAAAAGAGTATGCATATTCTATAAATTTCCATACTTTAAGCATATAACCATTAGGCATACTATTGAATTTATGCATACTGAGAAAAACATAGCTTTTGCTATTATAGAAACTCTTTTTGGTGCATATGATACAGTGTCATCACGCCTAGACCTTAAAGAACTAAAGATTCGTTGAAATGTTTGGGTTGAAAAATATGGTGATGGAAAATACAAAAAACCTATTGCTCCTTATGTGTGGACAAAGGATCAACATGCACAATTCTTAAAGTTGATGTCTCAAACTTGATTTCCTACTGGATATGTAAGTGGTAATATTAGAAGCCAAACTGAAAATAATAGCTTAAGAAGCCTCAAGACCCATGACTATCATGTCATAATTGAGGATATTTTACCTATTGCAGTCATATCAAGTTTGGAAAAGGGACCAAGATTGGCAATTATAAGGTTGGGCCTAATCTTAAAAAGAATGACTTTGCATGTGCAAGATCCTTCAAAGTTTGATAATTTGAGGGGAGAGGTTGTTGAAGTCCTCTACTTATTGGAACGAGAATTTCCACCAGCAATATTCAATATTTCTATGCATCTTCTTATACATCTAGAACATGAACTAGAGCATTGTGGCCCAATAAGAACAAGATGGATGTATCCTATAGAGCGATACATGAAAGTTTTGAAAAAGTTTGTTCGTAATAAGGCAAAACCAGAAGGTAGCATTTGTGAAGGATATTTAATGCAAGAGGCCATAGGGTTTTGCACATAATATATGAAGGATTTTAGCAATGTCAATCAGCGTGTATGGGATCATGATGACGACCAGAGAGTTGCATGTGAAGTATTAGAAGGAAATGGGCGTCGCTTCAAGCTATCAAATGAGGAAAGAATTTCCATACATGCCTATGTTCTTCAAAACACATCATCATTCGATAAGTGGTGTAGGTAAAATATTAATTACATCATAATTTATTTATTTAATTTCATTTAATAGCTAAATTATTATCACTCTTACTTTTCATATTCTATGCAGAAAATATGAAGAAGAGATTCAAAAATGGATGCATCCATCTCGAAAGTGTACACTTCAAGATTTGAACCTTGGAGATCGTTCTTTTCCAAAATTTGATGATTGGATTGTTGATGCAATTAATGATGCATGACAAGAAGGTCAAGATATGACGAAGGAGGAAATTCAGCTTTCACAACCTCCAAGTATATGGGCTTCTTCTTTCAGTGGGATGTGGGCCTATGGTACTCATTTAAGAGTGGAAGAAAGAGACACAGGAAAGGCAAATTGTGATTGTATTGTTAGTGTTGAATTTCATCACAACACTGAAAAGAACTTGTATGTTGGATTCATACAAGAAATTATTCAAGTTGATTATGGTGAAACTAGTCCTATATTATTAAAATGTAAATGGATCAAGCCATCTGCAATACAACATGATGAGTATGGATTTGTACATGCAAATACAAGCCAAATTTTACTGAAGACCAATGAGCCATATGTTTCTCCTATTCAAATTAACCAGGCATTTTTAATTGGTGATGTGACAAGCTTAGGATGGTCATATGTCGTTCAAATAGAGCCCCACTCAAAAAGAAAATTCATGGAATATGTTGATATAATGGTTGATGGGCAATGTAATAGTTTATAAGAAACATTGGAGGAAGAATTTGAAGATGGCGATAGAGTATTTGAAGATGAAGCATTGATTCCCAGTGAAGAGACTGAGTTAGAAAACATAATTCATGGCCCTGATAATATAATGTACGAGGACAGTGAAGGAACTCAAGCAGATGTATACACAAGTGATCAGGATTGTGATCTTGATGACCACGCAAATGATCACGATGATGATTTATCACCTTGACTTTATGGCATAAATTTTCACTATGCAAATGGATTTTATTGTTTTGGCCATGGGATTAGCTAGATGGTTGTATTAAACTCTGTGTGAAATTTATCATTCATTTTTCACTTTGTGTGAATTTTGTTTCATTCCAGTGACTCTATTGTAGCATGAAGTGATTCAATTTATCTTAAAGAGGATTACTAGATCCATAAATGAAATTGCCTACATGAAGTTATGCTAACTTTAATATTTATTTTGTAACTTCTATAGTTGTTTTTTTTTTCCTCAGGAAAATCTAGATTCTTCTAATGTTATTTTAGTTGTTAAATTGGGGGATGCGTATCTTTTTATTGCGGGATATTTGATTTTCAGCTTGCAAACCTCAAAGCTAAATGTAAGTCTATGGAGTCTGTTTACTAAGGGCTCAAAGTCTTAATATGGTTCAGGAGCTCTTCACCAAAGTTGTACGGTACTGACGCCAGTACACATATAATAGATTCAATAATGTTACAATGGCTGGGACAACCAATCTGCATTCCCAATTGCAATATGCTATGTTTTTATTATGTGATAAATTTATGCAAATATTAAAATTTTTTTGCAATTAAAAAAATAGAATCCATAATTCTAGATAAGGTGCTAATGCTGATTAAAGTGTTCCTTCTATCAATTTAAGGTTAATTCATTCTCATTGATCATAATGCATGATCGTATAATAGATATATTTTATAATTGTTATTTGTCCATGCACTAATATTTTTTCTTTAAATGTGAAATGTAGGACATAAATACTATGAAGAAGGGGTTGAAATGTAAAAATGATCTTAGCAGTGATGAAAATATGATAGAATATGAGCATGTTCGTAAAGAATGCATCACAAAAAATGAAGAATATTTCTCATCTCTTGGTTTGGTGAATAATTAAGTAGTTACTCTTCGTCACTTTTTATTTCTATGCATATATAATGAAAGTTGTATATAATATATTTGATGATGTAGGCCATTATTTGTCAAGGTTTTTTTTTTTTTTTTCTTATTTTATTTTATAGGGGAAACTTGGATCCCATAAACAATGAGAATAAGCAAAAAGCAAGAAAAGACATATCCCTGCCAACTCGTAGAAGCAAACACCGTGGTAATTCAATGCATGGAGATGAAGCTAACAATTCTAATGATCAACTTCCTGATATATCAGATGATCATGTCCAAGGTGTTCGCGAAAAATTGGCACATTCTGACGAAGCAGAGTTGCAAGAAATTTATTTACAATTAAAGAAAATATTTGAAGGCACATCTGAGGAGATTTGTGTGCAACCTAGTTCCACACCTATTGTGGACAAGGAGCAACCAATTCAGTCTTTTTCCATAGAAAGCACACCAATTACATCTTCTCCAAGTAAGGTGCTAGGAACTACCACACCTTCTTTAGCCACAAGTATGAGTGATTTTCCATCACCTAGTCTTGGTTTTCAAGATGTATCAGCTTTAGTCAAAAGACAAAGAATTAGTCAAAGCCTTTATAGGTCCATAGAAAGGGAAGCCAAAGAACGAAAATCAGAAGGGAAGAAGGCTTACTTGATTGAGGTAAAAGATGGTGAGCCTACTGGACCAAATGCATCAAGGTGGGCCACAGAGTTGGGCACAAGAATAAGGTCTCATTTGGATGTTACCAAATCCAACTTTGCAGATCAAGATCCAAGAAATGTTGATCAAGTGATCCAACAAATGGAAAATGTTTTTGAGACTGTTGGTGGAATGATTTATAGTAAATATTATAAGAGCGAAATGAGAATTTTGATGAATAACTTCAGGCATAAATGCAGAAAATTAATCTTGGATGGAAAAGATAGGGAGAGTAGCTTGATTCCCAAACAATGGGAAGATTTGAAGGAAAGTATGCGTGCTGAAGAGTATTTTTCAAATAGTATAAGAGCGAAGAAAGCAAGAGAGTAGGTGAAGGCTCGATATTTTTTGGGTCGGGGTGGGTTGCGAGCCAAACAACAAATATTTGTAAGTATACAATTTTTTTATTGAATATTGTACATTGTGTTATGTGTTTTGAGTTTTCTTAATATCCAAATAGTTGTGTGTTGAAAATTATTTGTAGGTTGAAGAAGCTAAAAGAGAACCAGTGGTGAGTGAAATGGCTCATTATATGGTAGACTTGGAAAATTCCAAACATAATTATATGTCAGAAAATCCAATAGAAAGTTCTTTTCCATCTATTGACGTCGAGAGTAGACAAATAGGAGCTTTATCTACTGTTGAAAACCATAGTAAGGATTATAATCATGCAATGCAATGTATAATTGGTTTGGCAAAGACAATTTCAACCATAGCCTCCTCCATTAAACCTCTTGTTGCTGCATGGAAAAAGAAGGAATTTAACATTGATTTAGATGAGGTAAGCAAATTATAATTCCCTTGCAACCAGTGCTTCACTTGAATTTGTAATATGTTAATGTTTTGGTTCCATTTCCCTTCACTCATGAAGCCTTCTTTTATTGGAAATTCCTGTCAATCACAGGAAGAAAATGTAAATTTGGGTGGTGCAAGAATGCTAAATGACTCAAAAAAGGGCCATGAACATGTGAAGGTATGTTTTTGTAGATATCTACAAGAGCTATATGCTTCTATTTTAGTGTTATTAATATTTTTATGTTTTAATATTATATTTACTGCTTTCTGCTATGTTAAAACTTATTTTGTTTTAATGTAATATTTGATTTGTGCATAATGAAATCACGTATAGGATGTTGAAGGAAAAATGGTTACCTAGAGAGTTCTAAAATATGACGAAATTGATGCACCTGAACATTCCCAATCGGTGCCAAATCCTACTGGTATTTCAGATATTAACTCAGTGAGTGCATATTATTCAGTTAATTAAATAGCTATGTATATTTTTGCAATTTAATTGTAATTATTATTTTCCTAATATCTATGTATACTTTTTTGTTTTTGATAGTGCTTATTAACTTCGGTAGGGGATGACCAACTCTAGGTAGGTGACAAAGTGAATATATTAGATCCATATGACAATGCTATTGCTGGCATTGGACGAATTTAGTCAATTTCTATCATACATGGAGTGCCACTTGGTCTAGAAGACGCAAATGTAAATGTCATTAATGTCAAAAGTAACATCCCCCTTCAGTATGAAGATAAAATAGATGGATGTGTTCGTTTGACGGACAAGGAAAATAGTTTCATTCGGTGGCCGAAGAAGTATTTGGAAAAGTCATCGATCTAGATGGTCGTCTTGTTGTTGTTAATATATAACTTCTCAAATCCAACCACTCTGTTTTGATAACTCGGATACAAAACAATTTTTTTTTTCTTAATATTTGGACTAAGTTTTGAAACTCCTCATTTGGATTTTATTGCAAATAAAATGTTGACTAAATGATCACATGTATAGTATGGAAGGACTTGGTCACCCTGGATGTCAACTATAAATTTTCCATAGCTTGTTGATTGCATTGGTTTACAAGTTGATAGTTTGGATGATACAATGGAAAACATGGGAATATATGGCTTGTTGTCACTAATGAAGGCTTATTGGTAAGTGATTTGTATGTAAATATGCTATGAGGTATTTTTGAATGTATGTTTGCATTTATGAGCTATTTGTTTAAATATGCATTTCATTGTTCATACAAACAATTAAGGCTTTGGAAATGTTGTTGCTTCCTATGGAAAAATATGGAACAAAATCTCTTGATTCCATGGGGAATGATACACCTTTAGCTACGATGTCAATCCATGGGGAATGATACACCTTTAGCTACGATGTCAAATAGACTAAAAATATATTTGAGTACTTAAAGAAGATGTTTTCACAATTGACAGAGCCTCCTATTGATCCAATTCATAAAACAATTGTCACCTTAATGGAATGCATGATTGGTCCAGAAGGGGATCTTACAAAAACTAGTGAGAAGCAGTTCCATAGAATTTCTCTTAAAGCTCCTCTTCTTTCCATTAAGGAAACATAAAAAAAATTAGTCACTGAGGTTGGTATAGCAAAGTTCTTGGTATCACAATTCCAAAAGAATGTGGCTCTACAGAATTGGAAGAGACCTTCGATAGGATATGCTTGGAGGATTGTCTTGTAATTTGTGAAGGTTAAAAATTACTAGTACTATTAGAAAGAGGTGGGTAATATAAATGCATTTACTTCCCTAACTTGTCTATTATGGTTATTCTAATAGCCAAAGCAGACTTTGATCATTATTAATTCAAGGAGTCTACAGAGGAGAGTTGGGGTGTGAACTATCGAGCCTTGAATGACTTACTCCAGATATCAAAACAAAGAAAGGATACCTTTATATATGAGGTTGTTGTTCAAATGATTGAAATATACAATGAACAAGTCCAGGATACTGATTCTATTTCACATTGACCCCCCAGGCACAACAACTGCACTTGGAAGAAGTGCAGATTAAATCTCAAATGGAGGGCCTCTTTGTTGAGAATATCAGGAAGCTTTTAATGATGTCTATGAGCAAGAGGGTATTTCTGGAGAAGATTGCCCACTTAGCTACTGATATGGGTCTCCCAATGGATTTCAGAACTAATTTATGCAACAAGTATCCTGAATTTTTTGAGGTTTTTGATACAGATTATGGGCTTGCATTGGAGTTAACTTCATGGGATCCTACTCTTGCAGTCTCTTTTGCAGAAAAGGCCTTGGAAGAAGCTAATAATCTGGATAGTGATCTTATACTTGAAAGGCCTCGGAAGTTCAAGAAGTTAAATCTCGTTCAGTTCTAAGTGCTATACCCACCATTAATCAAGCAAGTGGTTGTTAAGGCAAGTGAGCCTATGGAAGGTAAATAGTAAAGATGGTAATTAAGTGGGACTAAAATTGTTGAGTGTGCATCTAAAGTTCCTATGGAGTTGCCCATATGGCATTCCCACCAAAGGTGTGATCCTGAAACATTGGCCTGACGAAGTAGAAAAGAGTTGCTGAGTCTTATGGTGGAGAAGAGAAGACTGATTGATACTTTGACCCATTTCAGGCATGCCTTCAAGTTTTCTAACAAGGTAAAACTCAGGAAATTTTTAGCTCTGGATTCCTCAAAAGTTATAAATTGTTAACCCACTAGTTGAGTAATAATGTAAAATTAAAGTGTTACCCAATTCAGTAACAATGCAAACTATTGACTGTTAAATATTGGACTGTCTTACTATGTTTTGAGCCCTTTTGACATAGGTCCTTTTAGAATGTTGAATTCACCTCAAATAGGTCCTTGTAGAATGTTGCGATGAGTCTATATGTATCCTACCCATAGGTCCTTGTAGAATGTTGATATGAGTCTATATGTATCCTACACCTAAAATAGGCCAAAATTACAATGGCCATAAGGCTGAATTTCAGGCCTAAAATAGGCCAAAATTGTGGATGCTACATTGGCCTAAATTTAGAGATTAATGTGCTTACTACAGGTCTACAGGTTATAAAAAAATATAGGTCCAAAAATTCCATCCAGGGGTCTAAAAATATGTCTCGTTTATTTTCAATCCTACACTATTCTTTAGCTTCTCTTCACCAAGATAATATGATATTAATTGATGCTTATTCGATTTGAACATTGGTTCTTATATATTTGTCTTCCACAATGGAGGTAAATGATTATTGGAGAGGCATTTCATACCTAAATATGTAAGCTAATAGTCTTTCATGTTTGATCTTAAAAAAAAAATTTTTATTCAATGAAAAGGAATTAGGATGTGTATGAGCACTCATTTAAAATATTATAAATTCGTGTCCAAGCTGGTGTCAAACCCATGAAGCAAGTAAAACAGAAATTCATTTTATTATTATTGACTTCATCTTTACATAAGTACATAATTACATAGTCATTATAATGAAGACCTACCTTGTTACTTAGTTAGATCTGATTTGTTATACCTTCAAACTGGTTCTTCTTTTAGTTGGTTCTTGCACTGTAAACTTCATAGGAAAGAATTCAAATTCTTTTCATAGTGACAGAGATTGACCTTTCTTGTGAACTTGCACCTAGCTTAATTATTGGACTGTCTTACTATGATTTGAGCCCTTTTGACATAGGTCCTTTTAGAATGTTGAATTCGCCTCAAATAGGTCCTTGTAGAATGTTGATAGGAATCTATATGTATCCTACACATAGGTCATTGTAGAATGTTGATATGAGTCTATATGTATCCTACACCTAAAATAGGTCAAAATTACAATGGCCATAGGGCTGAATTTCAGGCCTGAAATAGGTCAAAATTGTGGATGCTACATTGGCCTAAATTTAGAGATTAATGTGCTTACTACAGGTCTACAGGTTAGAAAAAATATAGGTCCAAAAATTCCATCCAAGGGTCTAAAAATATGTCTCGTTTATTTTCTCTCCTACACTATTCTTTAGCTTCTCTTCACCAAGATAATATGATATTAATTGATGCTTATTCGATTTGAACATTGGTTCTTATATATTTGTCTTCCACAATGGAGGTAAATGATTATTGGAGAGGCATGTCATGCCTACATATGTAAGCTAGTAGTCTTTCATGTTTGATCTTAAAAAAATAATTTTTATTCAATGAAAAGGAATTAGGATGTGTATGAGCACTCATTTAAAATATTATAAATTCCCTCTCCAAGCTGGTGTCAAACCCATGAAGCAAGTAAACCAAAAATTCATTTTATTATTATTGACTTCATCTTTACATAAGTACATAATTACATAGTCATTATAATGAAGACCTACCTAGTTACATAGTTAGATCTGATTTGTTATACCTTGAGTGTGCATCTAAAGTTCCTATGGAGTTGCCCATATGGCATTCCCACCAAAGGTGTGATCCTGAAACATTGGCCTGACGAAGTAGAAAAGAGTTTCCGAGTCTTACGGTGGAGAAGAGAAGACTAGTTGATACTTTGACCCATTTCAGGCATGCCTTCAAGTTTTATAACAAGGTAAAACTCAGGAAATTTTTAGCTTTGGATTCCTCAAAAGTTATAAATTGTTAACACACTAGTTGAGTAATAATGTAAAAGTAAAGTGTTACCCAGTTCAGTAATAATGCAAACTATTGACTATTAAATATTGACTGTTATAGAATTTTGCAGTTACATCAATATGTTGTTAATGCTTACATTTTTTTAAGTGATAGCCCTTGAAGAATGGCAGATGAAAAAGCTTGAAGAAGCTAAGAAACGTGAACCAATGAAAGCCAGTGTGAATTCCTCCACATAAGCCAAAAATATGGGTATTCATTTTTTCTATTCAGCTTATGTATGACTTCAACTGATGGCTTGTCCATTAGTTGTGGTGGCATACTATTTTTTTGTGACATTAGGTTCTTTTCCTCCCTGCTCCTTTTGGTCCATAGCTCCCAAATTTGGGCGTGTGTTTATACATTATGTATTGTGGTTCCCATGAACAGAGATGGTGGAAAAAGTATTGGAATTACCTTATGTGCACTTAGCCTTGGGTATAATTTCCTTAGTGGAAGCATTCCTATGGAGCTTGGCATATGTCACAAATTGCAAATATTAAATCTAGCAGGAAACATGCAAAATGGGTCAATTCCCCCAAGTCTTGGGTCAAACCCATGAAGCAAGTAAACCAAAAATTCATTTTATTATTTTTGACTTCATATTTACATAAGTACATAGTCATTATAATGAAGACCTACCTAGTTACGTAGTTAGATCTGATTTATTATACCTTCAAACTAGTTCTTTCTTTTAGTTGGTTCTTGCATTGTCAACTTCATAGGAAAGAATTCAGATTCTTTCAAACTCAATGTAAGCAGCTATTCTGAGATCCTCGAATGTACTATTTCACTGTGTATATATATTACTGTTTTGACCTTATTTTGTGCTTCGATTATAAATACTTCACTGTACATGTCTCTAAATTCTATTAACCATTTCTGTGAGACCCTATGTGATACCATCAAACTGAAATGGCATACTTCTCATCAAGCTGGGATGGCACCGAACGAGTGAGACCTTTATCACTGTGGTATCATGAAAAAGTGATAGATTTTTTACTGTGGTAGTTCCAAATTGTAGTGTTATACTTATCATGTGTTTGATTATACCGAGATTGTAGTTGACCTGTGATTATAACACTGAAGATCTTCACTATAATACAGATTATACTGATATCTTTTTGTCACACCAAGCCTTAACTGTAAATACACCTTTATAACTCATTCTTGTCACTGCTTCGGTATCGAAATAATCTTATAAGAGTAGTATTGAATTGAGGTAAAGGTAATTTCAACACTGTGATGTTATTGAGATTGCGATGTTACTGAGATCCTTCTTTTCATAGTGACAGAGATTGACCTTTCTTGTGAACTTGCACCTAGCTTAATTATTGGACTGTCTTACTATGATTTGAGCCAGATGGTGTATTAAATGAAAACCAATTTTTAGGGAATATTTATAGCTTACCAAAGAAAATCTCAATCAAGACTATTCTTCATCAGCAGAGTCACCAGATGTCGGTTGGGTGAACGAGGGAGTAATGGATTCAAGGTTGTAGGTTTTTCGTCATTCGTAGGTATTGATCCTTTGATGAATTCATAATTTTATTTTTGATTGTTTTTCATATTTTTATAAGTTGGGAACTTCAGTGGTTTTTTCTCGGAGCCATGATAATAGTGTTGCATGGCCCAGTTTGCCACAGGGAAAGGAATTACTAAACCTGGGGACCGTACAGATGAAGATGGGTAGACCTAATCATAATTTTTTACAAGTTGATGTCTCCTGGCTGCAGTGCAAAGTGACAGTGAGTTTTTGTGAGGACAATGATGTCGACCCTCTTTATTTTGCCATGGCCAATAGGTTGAACATATAGTTTGGTAGATTGTAGGTCGCTGGCTGCGCAGAGCCTGCCTTCTGTTAATTTTTTGGGGATGTAGCTTAACATCCTATGATGTTGTTTAAGGGGCTACTCCAGGGATCTTTCCTCGAATGCTCTGTTTTATGCTTGTAAATGGAGTTTGCAGTATTTTCTCAAAAAAATCTTCTTCATATATCTTTTTTTTTAAAGAGAGTAATTTTTGTGATCGGTTATAGTGTTTTCAATCAAAACCGAGCCGCAGCGCGTACAGAACTTATGTTCTGATATTAACCTTCATCGCATATGCAACCTATCATGCTTCGAGAAATCCTTCCTCTATTGTTAAAAGTGCCTTGGATCCTCAAAATACTAAATCTTTTATAGCTTAGAGTACTGGTCCATTGACTAATAGCTATCCTTGGCTTGTGAATCATATCTTCATCGAACACTCTGATCCAAACCCTCTCCAAATTGGGGGAAATCAATATGTTAGCCTAGAAAACATGACGGATGGATGGGCCCCCTTCAATGGAACTGATGGAACGACTATTCTAAGAGAGACTGACTTTGCGTTCACCTTATTGTTATTATTGCATGTACAAACTGATAATCAATCATGGCATTCCAGATGTGGTGAGCAACAAGATGGTTGAAGTGGCAGAGGAGTTTTTCACTATGCATGTGGAAGATTGAATGGAATACTATTCCGACGATCCATTCAGTAAAACACATTTTTCTACCAGCTTCAATGTCCACAAAGATCAAGTGTTTAACTGGCGAGACTACCTGATACATCATTGTTATCCGTTAGAAGACCATGTTCATACCTGGCCTTTGAAACCTGCTAATTATAGGTTAATATTTTGTTTCTTTCGTTTGTTAGATATGTGTGTGTAATTTTGATGAGTATGGCAGAGAACGTGCCAGTATCTATTGCAGAGAAGTAAGGGCACTTGCTCTGAGATTGCTGGAGGCAATATCTGAGAGCCTGGGAGTGGAAGTTGACTTCCTAGCTGACAAGGCACTGGGAAAGCACGAGCAACAAATGGCTATAAACTACTATCCCAAGTGCCCCAATCCTGAGCTCACATTCAGTTTACCAGCCCATTCAGACCCCAATGTACTCACTCTTCTTCTTCTTCAGGATAAGGTGCCCGAATTGTTAGGTAAACTTGACTCGGGATAAAGTCAATGTTGACTAGGGTAAATAGTAGTGGTTTTGGGGCACATGGTATTGTGCACCCATGGTTTTCAGCCCATGGTATTGCATGTAATGGAGCCTATAAAAGGCTGGGAATACTTCATTGTAATGTAGGCCTGGAGGTGAGTGGTGAAGGCTCACTTGGCCGGATTGGCAAGGGTTTTGGCCAATGTTTAATGAAATTTCATTGGTTGGGTTTTTTCCCGGAGTTTGGGGTTTTCCCGGTAAAATATTTGTGTTATGTTTATGATTTGTTGCTGGTTCTTTTTCATGATTATTATTCCTCTCGGTAAATTTATTATTTCTCTAGTAAATTCTTAACAAATGGTATCAGAGCCATATTTGGCTTCAAAGGGACGCTTTTGCAGCCAAGGGTTTTATTGGCTTGTGAATGGAGAAATCAATGCAGCCTTTTGCAGATCTGGCCATACGGAGCATGGTGTTTCTAGGAAATAGGAAATATCCAATTGATTGATTCCATGGGGAATTCCATGGAGGGTTTCTCAATGGGAAAAAAGAAAAATGGTGCTGCCACAGCTCAGATCTAGCGACTAGCAGTGATAAGAAGTTGGTTCGAGAAATTGAGAGATGAGAGGATGTTTGCACGTGGATTAATTAATTGATGAACCATGTATCTGAAGAGAACTCCTAGAGGACTGGTGGTTACAGAGGCTGGTGACCCATGTAATCTGGTAGATGGGTTCTTTTTATATGGACATTGATTTTATATGTACAAAGAGCAACAATGAAACAAAAAAATATTATTATAATGGAGTTAATTTTTTACATGTAAATGGGCATACTGCTGTAAGACCTGGTATGGCATGCATACCCCTGGGTAATCTCTGGTAAATTCTGGGTTAGACCTAGGTGATAGGGGGGATGTCAAGTTAACAATTACCCTGGGTAAAAATTTGAGGGGGGAAGAGCTAGAGTGAGCGGGGTTGTCTAATCTAGCAGGTTTCGCTGGATTTAGTCAATAATCCCCAAGTCAAGTTTAAGGGGGGAATTGTTAGGTAAACTTGACTCGAGATAAAGTCAATGTTGACTAGGGTAAATAGTAGTGGTTTTGGGGCACATGGTATTGTGCACCCATGGTTTTCAGCCCATGGTATTGCATGTAATGGAGCCTATAAAAGGCTGGGAATACTTCATTGTAATGTAGGCCTGGAGGTGAGTGGTGAAGGCTCACTTGGCCGGATTGGCAAGGGTTTTCGCCATTGTTTAATGAAATTTCATTGGTTGGGTTTTTCCCGGTAAAATATTTGTGTTATGTTTATGATTTTTTGCTGGTTCTTTTTCATGATTATTATTCCTCTCGGTAAATTTATTATTTCTCCAGTAAATTCTTAAAAATTTACAAGTGCTCAATAATGGACACTGTATTTCTGTCAACCACATTACTAATTCTTTTGTTATCAACATCGGTGATCACTTACAAGTTCCATCTATCTTCTTGGCACTCTAATTAATCAATTCCCTCTTTTGATTTAATTTTTCATTTGTAGAATCCAACAAAGTAAAGGGAACAATGGTGTTTGTTGTTCACATTTTCAAGTGTTCCATTGTTGATTATCAATTTTCCTTTGGTTGTTGAATTGACTGAATTTTTTGATATAGGAATGTAGAATGCTTTCTGTTTATTTTCTGTATTACTCTAGTTAAGTTGTAAATAATTACGCCGAAAGCATTATCTTTGCTGTAGTGGGGTGAGAAAACACTGTTCACCCCACCCAATCAAAACATTTCCCCATCGACTTTCTGTCGAGTAAAAAGTTGACAAGTGTAACCGTTCGTCCTGCAATAATAGTAATTAATTGTCCTACTTTGGGCTTTGTGCTCATCCCCTATCTTGCTTTGGGCTTCGTTTTCATACCCAGCTAATCGAAAATTTTCGGTTGTTGTGCTCAACAGACAGTAAAATTGGGCATAGTTAACTTTTGCAGAGCCTGCAAGCAAAGACAATGTAGAGTTTAAAATCCTGGTCATGAAATTCCTTGGGGAATTATTTCACCAGTTAAATTCTGACGTGTGAAACAGTGTGGAGAAAATGCCTCCTTCCCCGGCTCTAAGGTGTTCACCTGCAAGGGACCGCCAAGTGGAACAACACAAAAGGGGATGAAGTCTGCAGATCACCCCACATGCTACGGATAGGGATATGATGCTGACCTTGCTCTGTTCCAGGATATGCAGACAAAGGAAAAATATAGTTTCTTGCAGCATTCGGGCGATGATTTCACAGCAGAGCCACCTTCAAATCTTCTTACATCAATAAGTGATCTTCGCATATCACAGACAAGAGGTTCATCACCTGCAAAAAGGTATGGGTTGTCTCTTGCATCAAGGCCTCGAAGTTAGGCTGGAAATATATCAGGCAACAACCTGTTTCCCCAAAAGTTTCTAGAAGTGTGAGCTCTTCAAAGAGCCATGATCGTGATCATTTCAGCTCCCAAAGTAAGGGATATGTAGTTTCATCTTGTGAGGATGAGATGGATTCCATTCAATCTGCATTTTCAGGAAAAAAAAATAGCAAGCACTGTGAGCATGGTAAATCAGCAAGGAACAAGGAAACAGGAAACATATCCAAATAGTAGAATTCAGTCATTCTCCAAAAAACCCACAAGATCAAAATCAACAATTAATATTTCACCAAGCTCTGTGCCAAAGAGATCCTTTGACTCTGCATTGCGCCAAATGGTATGCCTCCTATCTTGGAGTATTGGTTTTTTAAGCTTGCAATGATGTTGTTAGCTCTAATTGCATGGGTTTCCATTTTTCGCTGTTTGACACATCAATATTTTGTTATCTCCTTTCATGTATTTGCATTCTACTTGATTCCTGTAAAGTGAAAGCTTGAGGGTGTTATTCCTAACTGATAAGATTGGGATATCATTGACATCAATCCTTGCATGGAAGCAAGGCATTGCCTGATTTAGGGTTGTTTTGAGTTTGCTTTTCCCATGTGTTGATCTTGTTTTGAGGCTTCAAGTTCAAACATATGCACTAAAATGCAGTTGACATCAAAACTGTGAGCCATCTCCAAATGTTCTAAATACCAAAAAGGGATTGTAAGCTAAGCTAAAATTGTTGAATATGAGTTGTGCATGAAACAGTAAAAAAGTCATGATTTTATACCATATCTATGGTATTATGGCATCTACATACTCTATTTGACAAACATATGACTAACCAAAGATTCGTTGAGATACACATTAAAATAACATAAATGTTGAAAACATCCAATGCTCCCGAGTCCCAACTCAACTGATATCTGAAATACATGTAATCTTGAAAAATTATGTTTCTAGAAAATAGTGGTGGGCTTTGCTTAGAAGTCAGATAGTTAATATAATACTAGTCTAAGTTATAGGATATCAATTTATGCACATCTGCTTGTCATTTGGCGTAAATATTACAACATTCTATAAGAAATGAAAATCTGGATTCAAACACTTACTGAAGTAAAGTAGGAAAAACCTTCTGGAAACCTTTTTCTAGCTTGGAAATGTTTTGAATTACAAATATGTAACAAAGGAAAGGATAGTTTACCTTTTAGTTCCAACGAGAAATATTAGAACACCAGGTGCAAAATGCCTCAGCTTAGGAAGCCACTGCACAGTCATTGTGGAACTTCTGTTAGACAACCATTTTAGTAAACAAGACATCCTCACATCAAACTTTCAAGATATTATATTTGTTTGGGTGGAAAAAATGTGTCTTCTCACAAGTTATTTCAAATAGAACCCAAAATAATATTGCATAAAGCACAATCCACATAAAACAAACCTTTTGTAATATTCTCATAGCTTGCCTTGCTAATAAGAGAAAATGCCAGAATAAAAACATCTGCTCCCCTATAGCTCAGAGCTCTTAATCTATTGTAGTCCTTGTTGGAGCTCCCATATTTGGCCAGATTGGCAAGACCAAAGATGAGACAACATCAGAACCACTTTGGGGCCCTAGGATCTAGCCCTCCTGGACCCAGAGAGGGATCTCTCCAATAAGACAAAGAATGATATATCTCTGAAGCTCAAAAAGAGATGTTATGCTAGGTATGAAGCACAAGGGGAGTTTAAAATGATTGGGTTGGTTATTGGTTGGGTCATAAGATCATAGACTGAGAAGGTAATGGGAATAAAGGAGCAGAGTAGTAGGACGTTTCGGCAAAGAGGATGAGTCAAGGCTGTGCCATCCATTGGGCTATGGAGTCATGAAAGAAAATTACTCTCAAAAAACTAGCCAAGGCTTTCATAGGGCATGTCATCTATACTAAAGGATCTTTGAGATAGATGATGGAATGAAACAATAAGGAAAGAAAGGTGAAACACAAAGGGAAACCTTGAGATCAGACCAAAGGTCATCTAAATCCAGATCTGCTTTGGCGTACCCACGAAGGAGAAACAATAAGTTAAAACACAGAACCGGGCCTGAGATCAGAGAAGGAATTTTAACCTTCAATGCTTCGACACTGGCTCACGAGATCTTGGAAGGGTCAATCTGTCGAACAAGGACTCCAGTGGATAGGGCTCACACTAAATCCTCATTATCCCAAATCCTCTACCTTGAACCCAAACAAGAACAACTGGGCAACAGATTCCGAGTTCACACATAAGCTAGCAGGGAATAACATCTGCTACATTGGTTAAACCATGGGACTCCGCCCTCAGATTTCACTATCAGCAGAAAACATTAAGGGTAGGGATAGCAGAAACATAGGGTACCATGCGAGGGTAAATCCTATGCCAGATTTCTGGTGCGTACTAGAAGAAATGAACAACATGAAAACATGTAATAAAACAATGTAAAGGGAAAACATCACCCGTAGTAATAGACCAGGATCCTATGAAATTTGCTTGATTAATTGATGCGAAACCAGTCACATACACTGAGCTCAATAGCTGATTACAGACTCAACTTTCTCCTCCTAGCCTACTACATTACAGACTACTCTGATACTCTTTCCCATAACTATTTCTAATAGTAAAAAATGAATCCCTACAACTACAACAGCGATAACGCCATCCAACCCTTTACAATGTGTTCTCTTGGATTCTTTATAGGAAAAATAGCTAGCAGGAGTAGGTGATATACATTAAATAGATTTATTAAGACAGAGTGGAGCGGGTGTCTCATGCCACTCCACTTAATAGCTCTGCGCTGTACTTGGTGGTCTCGTCTAGAGTCTTTGTCAAGTCAGATTTGACCTCTGATGTTTCTTTGAAGTTCTCTTTTGGCTATAAAGCTCTCTTTTTTGTCTCCTGAAGCAAGTAAGGTGACTGAAGGTCTTCTGGGCTTCCATTCCTCCATTATTGTTGCCCTGACAGTCTTTGGAAGTTTTCTGTCAGTGAGATGGCCTTTGGGAACTCGGGGAGGCATGGAGACTTCTATCGGATGGCGTACTGTTCTGAGAAAATGTCTCGCTAATGTTGAGAGTAGATATGGCTCGTTTCATGTGCTCCTTTTAATCTTTGGGCTGCGCCTTAATCCTTTGATGACGGGATTATGGGTCAAATATTCAATTAATTGGCTTTAATCCTCCTAATCCGTCTCCGTTGTTTTACTGAGCCATTGCTGTATTGGCCTCTCTATTTTCCGATTCACAGTGACTGCGATAGAGTGAATTCACCACCCTGTATACCCTGCATAGTAAAATAAACCAATTATAAAACCCAGGGGTGGCGGAAGAGATGTTGCAAGGCCTAGAAGAATGGTGGCGCAACTGTGAAGGTAGTGGCTATAGGGAAAAGGGGTGAAATTGCGGTGAAATGGAGGTTTGGTGGAAGAAAGTATGGGGACCGTCGATCTGGCTGAGATCAACGGCTAAGATCTAATAGGGGGGGAGCGATGGGGGAGGGGACCTAAATCTAATAGGCGATGGAGCGATTGGCTTTGGACCATCAGATCTATGAGAGATTGATGGTTGCAATTGAATTGGAGGAGCCCATTCAGGGAACATATGGTGGAATGAGGGTGGATCCTGGCTGTTGGTTCTTATTGATTCAACGACTAGGATCACGTCGGAGAATCGCAATCGGGAGGGACGGAGGATGGCACAGTTTAAGACTTGTGATTGTGATTAGAGCGATGATGCGAGGGTTGTCGGATTACAGGTGAATCGACGGTGGGCATGCAATCAGAGGGATGATGAAAGGGAGGTGCGAGAGTGATGGGACTTGCGATGATCGTCGGATCTATTTCAATCGACGGCAGAAAACAACTCAAAAGTTGATAGAATAGAACACCATCGCATTGGAACTTCGGGCTTTGTAATGGAAAGCATGTCTCACTCTGATTCTTCGATGCGATTGGCGCTTGGTCTTAGCGCCTGGGCTTATGGTAGGGAGGTGGTTAAGGGGCTAAGCTTGTCATTGGGTAAAATATGGGTTTTTAGCCGAAAAGAGGGTTTAAGGATAAAAGAGGGAAACAATAGATAAAATAAGGGGATATCAAACCAAACAAAGGATATTTGAAAGGTTTAAGGGGAAATAGAAAGGGGGAAAAGGTGATGTCGACAGAGGTTTAATCAGGCTGGGATAAAAGGAAAATGGAGGCCTTTTGGCATCTTCTTCACAAAAGAGAGGCTTTTACATCAGGAAAAGCAGCGAGGATTTATCAAAGGGCAAAGGCACAGGAAGCTTCAAGGATGATGTGTTTTTGGAGGATATGCATTCCTTGAAGGCTCAAAAAACATTTTAGCTCCCTGTTTGCTTGTAAAAAAATTCATAGGGGGCTAACAGTGGCTCCACATGGCGATGGCTTCTTCTTGAAGGAGTCAATAATTCAGAGAATGATCTTTGGTGTAGGCCAGATTCCTGATGCTTGAACCACCCTTTTCTTTGATTTCCGCTGCCACAAACCATTGAAGACACATATCAGCAGCGACCTTAATCGAACAGCTACCTACCCAAACTAAATCCTAACATTTTTATTCTGGGTGCATTTGGACTTGCAGACCCTTACATCATCAATCTCTTATGAACAGGAAAAATAAACCTATTCTACTTCTACCCTTATTACTCCATGAGACCAGATTAAACTATTGGTCTCATATTTTTTCTACCTAAACTACATCTGCTAGGATTAAACTGTCTAGCAGATTTCTTCTCTACATTCTAAGATGGAAATTGAAAAATAGTCAAACCAGGTTTAGACTGTATGACTTGATGTGGACCATGGCATAAAAGACAAAACTACTCATGGACTGAAAACCTTGCAGAAATTACAATATCGGACAAAATTATCATGGATTGAGATTTATTTAGATTTTTCCTACCTACCCTACTCTAACTGCAAAATTTTCAAGTCTAGCTTATAAAAATTGTCTTCCAATGTAACCAGTCCATCAAGTGATCCCATGACTGGTCTGTTCTGCTCAGCTCCTTGAGCAGGCTGGATAGGCAGGGCTTCTCCCACTCTTCTTGTTCTTCAGCAGCTTCGAAAAATCTTCTTTCTGTTTGCAACATGCTGCTCAAAAAGGCCTTTGATCCTTCCTCAAATTTTTGCAGGAAACGAACAAAAGGATCATGAAATAATACTTGGTAATGAGTATCTAGCAGGCAGGCTTCAGCCAGGATTTCTTCTTCTTCCACTGGATTAAGAATGAGACTCCCTTCAGAAAGAGTGTCTCCTTTATCTTCTTCATCTGAACTGGAGGACACATCGTATTTTGTAGCTGTGTCCTCTTTGCTCTCCCTGTCATCTTCTGAAATGAGAGGGTGCTGACTTATAGTCTCATGGAAACTGTCACTGATGTTCTGAGGAAAATCAGAATGAAGATTCAAAGATTCTTCATCTGCTACTAAACTCTCGTAGCTTTCTCCATCAGTGTCATAAATAGGTTGACTAGACCATGTCAACCATTCTGGATGCTCAACAACCCTTTCTTCGTTCATCTCCACAGAAGAGTTTCCCGGATCTGCATGATCAAACTCCACAGATGAATGAGAAAGAGTATCATTTCTATAGAAGATTTTAGAGGTGGACTTCATGCTTAATATTCGGTCCATCTCTTCTTCTATCAGTGGAGAGATTTCTTTTTTAATACAGACAGAATAACAGCATCCCTTTGTTTCTTGCACTAGCTGATCCAAAGGCTGGGTATCTCGTTGAGCCTCTTCTGCGGGATCTTCGTCTGTGCTAGCAGGGAAAGTATCAGGGTGCCACTCTTCTAGTGGAATCTGAGATGGGTTACCAGTCAGGGGGGGGTGTCCAGGTGCGCTGGTTCTTCCTCAGCCTCAAATTCTGCATCTTCCGTGAGGTCACTTGTTCCCTCAATGCAGCACTGCCTGCTAGCTTATGCCCTTAGGCTTTTATTTTCTCTGATCAACATGGTACAAGACATGGGTAAGCAATCAGGCAGCTCCTGATCGCTTTCTTCCTCATCTTTAATAGACACTTGCGTATTATGCATGTCTTGCTCAGTGTCTAGATCTGGAATTTGTTCTTGCTTCGAAAGAAGCATGGGCTGCTCTAAACAATTATTTACATTTAAATTATTCATATGCATCTCCAGCAATTTACCAAACATGACCACCATTCCATTTAATTGATCTGCCAAAGCATCAAGCTTTGCATCTCTGTCCATGTCTGGATCCATGTTTACTACAAAGAAGGTCACTGGAGCTTCTCAACCAGTTCAGAGTTCTCCACCAGTGGAGTCATTAGGTCTTTTTGGATTATAGGGAGTGTGGAGTCGCCAGGTGGATGTATTTGGACATTAGAAACAAACTGATGTCCACCATCAGCATTGAAACCAATCTAAAGGCATTGGTCTGAGCAGACCAATGTTAGCGGTTAAGGACTCTCAAATTTTCCCTAGCGGAGTCGATATTATGTTGGAGCTCCCATGTTTGGCCAGATTGGCAAGACCAAATATGAGACAACATCAGAACCACTTTGGGGCCCTAGGATCTAGCCCTCCTGGACCCGGAGAGGGATCTCTCTAATAAGACAAAGAATGATATATCTCTGAAGCTCAAAAAGAGATGTTAGGCTAGGTATGAAGCGCAAGGGGGGTTTAAAATGATTGGGTTGGTTATCGGTTGGGTCATAAGATCATAGACTGAGAAGGTAATGGTAATAAAGGAGTAGAGTAGTAGGACGTTTCAACAAAGAGGATGAGTCAAGGCTGTGCCATCCATTGGGCTATGGAGTCATGAAAGGAAATTACTCTCAAAAAACTAGCCAAGGCTTTCATAGGGCATGCCATCTATACTAAAGGATCTTTGAGATAGATGATGGAATGAAACAATAAGGAAAGAAAGGTGAAACACAAAGGGTAGCCTTGAGAACAGACCAGAGGTCATCTAACTCCAGATCTGCTTTAGCGTACCCACGAAGGAGAAACAATAAGTTAAAACACAGAACCAGGCCTAAGATCAGAGAAAGACTTTTAACCTTCAATGCTTTGACACCAGCTCATGGGATCTTGGAAGGGTCAATTTGTCGAACAAGGACTCTAGTGGACAGGGCTCGCACTAAATCCCCGGTATCCCAAATCCTGTACCTTGAACCCAAACAAGAACAACTGAGTAACAGATTCTGAGTTCACACATCAGCTAGTAGGGAATAACATCTGCTACACTGGTTAAACCATGGGAGTCCACCCTCAGATTTCACTATCAGCAGAAAAAATTAAGGGTAGGGAGAGCAGAAACATAGGGTACCATGCGAGGGTAAATCCTATGCCAGATTTCTGATGCGTACTAGAAGAAATGAACAGCATGAAAAAATGTAATAAAACAATGTAAAGGGAAAACATCACCCGTAGTAATAGACCAGGATCCTGTGAAATTTGCTTGATTAATTGATGTGAAACCAGTCACATACATTGAGCTGAATAGCTGATTACAGACTCAACTTTCTCCTTCTAGCCTACTACATTACAGACTACTCTGCTACTCTTTCCCAAAACTGTTTCTAACAGTAAAAGATGAATCCCTACAACTACAACAACGATAACGCCATCCAACCCTTTACAATGTGTTCTCTTGGATTATTTATAGGAAAAATAGCTAGCAAGAGTACGTGATATACATTAAATAGATTTATTAAAGACAGAGTGGAGGGGGTGTCTCATGCCACTCCGCTTAATAGCTCTGCGCTGTACTTGGTGGTATGGTCTGGAGTCTTTGTCATGTTGGATTTGACCTCTGATGTTTCTTTGAAGTTCTCTTATAGCTGTAAAGCTCTCTATTTTGTCTTCTGAAGCAAGTAAGGTGACTGAAGGTCTTCTGGGCTTCCATACCTCCATTATTGTTGCCCTAACAGTCTTTGGAAGTTTTCTGTCAGTGAGATGGCCTTTGGGAACTCGGGGAGGCATGGAGACTTCTATCAAATGGCGTACTGTTCTAAGCAAATGTCCCACTAATGTTGAGAGTAGATATGGCTTGTTTCATGTGCTCTTTTTAATCTTCGGGCTGCGCCTTAATCCTTTGATGACAGGATTAGGGGTCGAATATTCAATTAACTGGCTTTAATCTGCCTAATCTGTCTCCGCTATTTCACTGAGCTATTGCTGTATTGGCCTCTCTATTTTCCGATTCACAGTGACTGCGATAGAGTGAATTCACCACCCTCTATACCCTGCACGGTAAAATAAACCAATTATAAAACCCAGGGGTGGCGGAAGAGATGCTACGAGGCCTGGAAGAATGGTGGCGCAACTGTGAAGGCAGTGGCTATAGGGAAACTAGGTGAAAATGCGGTGAAATGGAGGTTTGGTGGAAGAAAGTACATGGACCATCGATTTGGCTAAGATGAACGGCTGAGATCTAATAGGAGGGGGAGCGATGGGGGAGGGGACCTAAATCTGATGGGCGATAGAGCGATTGGCTTTGGACCATCGGATCTGTGAGAGATCGACGACTGCGATTGAATTGGAGGAGCCCATTCAGAGAACATATGGAGGAATGAAGGCGGATCCTGGCCGTTGGTTCTTGTGGATTCAACGGCCAGGATTGCATCGGAGAATCGCAATCAGGAGGGACAGAGGATGGCACAGTTTAAGACTTGCGATTTTGATCAGAGCGATGATGCGAGGGCCATCAGATTACAGGTAAATCGAGGGTGGGCATGCAATCAGAGGGATGACGAAAGGGAGGTGCAGGAGTGATGGAACTTGCGACAACTGTTGGATCTATTTCAATCGACGGCGGAAAAGAACTCAAAAGCCGACAGAATAGAACACCATCGCATCAGAACTTCAGGCTTTGTAATGGAAAGCATGTCCCGCTCTGATCCTCCGATGTGATTGGTGCTTTGGATTAGCGCTTGGTCTTAGCACCCGGGCTTATGGTAGGGAGGTGGTTAAGGGACTAGCCGAAAGGGGCTAAGCTTGTCATAGGGTAAAATATGGGTTTTTAGCCGAAAAGGGGGTTTAAGGCTAAAAGAGGGAAATAATAGATAGAATAAGGGGATATCAAACCAAACAAAGGATATTTGAAAGGTTTAAGGGGAAATAGAAAGGGGGAAAAGGTGATGTAGACAGAGGTTTAATCGGGCTGAGATAAAAGGAAAATGGAGGCCTTTGGGCATCTTCTTCACAACAGAGAGGCTTTTACACCGGGAAAAGCAGCGAGGATTTATCAAAGGGAAAAGGCACAGGAGGCTTCAAGGGTGATGCGTTTTCGGAGGATATGCATTCCTTGAAGGCAAAAGAAACATTTTATCCCCTTGTTTGCTTGTCAAAAAATTCATAGGGGGCTAACAGTCCTCTTGAACTGTTCCACCAAATTTTCAGAGAGGGCCTAAAATCTAAACTCCTAGAATGGTTACTCTTTGAAATAACTAGCAATGCACATAGAATGACTGTTTAAGAACTTTAAACCCAAGAAAACACATCTAGGAAAATAAATGCATCCTACAGTTTAACATGAAATATAGAATGTCTTTAAACAGATACTACCGAAGAACAAGCAAATCTTGGATAAGAACTCCGATTCCACCATTAGTACCTGTTGTACCCCACAGACCAAGGTTCACCATGTTGCCATCCACCACAACATTTGCACTGAAGTTATCAAAAAAGCTGGTACATAGTCCTGAGATCCACCATAAAAACATATAATTAATATTGCAGCCTCAACCAGACATTAATAAAGTAAATTAAGACCAATTCCAAATAACACCAAAAGTTGAAATGTACACAAATCTTGTCACTTGTCAGCTAATTTCTTCCATTATGTTCATTAAAATACTACCCAGAAACTCCTTTAAAACCCTTTCACCAACAAAAAACTATTAAAAGTACTTGTCTTTCTCTATTTTCAAAACATAGTGAAAAGGCTAGAAAATCTATGGATCGAAATCCAGCAAAATTTTCCCTAACTTGGAAGCACTAACGCTTAAATCAAGAGATCTATTAAGTAATCTCTGCCACAATAAATTCAGACACTGGCCGATAATGTCTTTAAAATCCTTTCTTTTGACCAAAAACCATTAATTTATCTTGTTTTTCCCAACTTCGATAATACAATGAAGAATTAGGAATAAGCTAATCAACTATAACTAATTTTTCCCCAACTTAATAAAGCCTACAATTTAAATTCTGCAATATGATTTTGTTTCACAGTTAAATTCATTTCCAGCCAAAAGTTTCCTGAGAATTTGAAACACTTTTTGCCAGCCAAAATCCATTAAATTTAATCTTTCCCTGTTAACATAATACAATAAGTCCCGAGTGCTTAGCTCAAATGGATGATGCCAATGTTGCTAGGACGTTGCTGGTAATCCAACAGGCTATGCAGGTCCCTGGTTCAATTCCCATGGGCCAGGTGCACTAGTGAACACCACTCAATTTTGACTTGGTACCATCCTCAGAATAGGGGAGAAGTGTCCTTGAGTTTCCCTAGGGAGGTTTTTAGTGCCCTAAGTTTCCCCAGGGAGTTATTTTCATCACCTACATCAAGGCATGGGTTGTCTCCTGCATCAAGGCCTCGAAGTGAGGCTAGAAATAGATCAAGGCAACAGTCTGTTTCCCCAATAGTTTATAGAAGTGTGAGCTCTTCGAAGAGCCATGATCGTGATCATTTCAGCTCCCAAAGTAAGGGATCTCCAGTTTCATCTTGTGAGGATGAGATGGATTCCATTCAGTCTGCATTTTCAGGAAAAAAAAAGAACAAGCACTATGAGCATGGTAAATCGGCAAGAAACAAGAAAACAAGAAACATATCGAAATAGAAAAATTCGGTCATTCTCCAAAAAACCCACAAGATCAACATCAACAATTAATATTTCACTAAGATTTGTGCCAAAGAGATCCTTTGACTCTGCATTGCGCCAAATTGTATGCCTCCTATATTGGAGTATTGGTTTTTTAAGCTTGTAGTGATGTTGTTAGCTCTAATTGAATGGGTTTCCATTTTTCATTGTTTGACACGACAATATTTTGTTATCTCTTAACTCTGGTCCTTTCATCTATTTGCATTCTACTTGATTCCTGTAAAGTGAAAGCTTGAGGTTTTTATTCCCAACCGATAAGATTGGGATATCATTGAAAATAGTCCTCACATGGAAGCAAGGCATTATCTGATTTTGGGTTGTTTTGAGTTTGCTTTCCCATGTGTTGATCTTGTTTTGAGGCTTCAAGTTCAAACATATGCACTAAAATGCAGTTGACATCAAAACTATGAGCCAGGCTTAATAAGTGTCTATTAGTTAATGGCCATCCTTGGTGCCATTGGTGAGTCCTTTTATATGTGCTACTGGAGTAAGATGTGTATCAGAGTAACGGTGTATACTTTCCCTGCCCCCCTCTATTCTAATTTTGTGTATATTCTCTGATTGTTATGTTCCCCCATCTATGGTCTATCATTTTACATGTGCTTGTATGTTCATTGATTTGGTTCTTAAACTATTTTTACTATTTCAATATTTTTCTATCATATCATCCCTGTGTTTTTTTGCTTTGGTGGTATTATGAGTATTTTTCCTTTGGCATAAAGCTCTGGTGTACACTTCATTAAAATATATAGAAACTAAAATTTTCATATATTTCACTTTATTACTGTTTTCCACATTCCCCACTTCCGGCGTTTAATTTGCACCTCTCGGTGCAAATGCTAGTTCTATTATTTATTGTTCGAGATCAATTAATATTTGTATTAAAATTTTTAAATATCTCTTAAAATTGCTGGAACGCTAATTTCTGATTTTGTACTTTCTAAAAGCACCATAATTATGGATGACTGTTTTACTGGTATTGTTTTCTACTTCAATGTTTTTGGCTTAATGCAAGTTAGTTTGCAAAGTCTCTTAGATTATAATCCAATGATTGGCTGAAGTTCTAAAATTATGATAGGTCAATCTCAGTTGTTTTAACGAGTCATTGAAAGTCATTGGTTATCTTGTTAGATTTCTATTTCCTATATGAAGCTAGTGACTGTGACGATGGCCATATGGTGGGTATTTCTAATCAAGGGTTTGACCTATTCATTTTTGTAAAAATATTTGCATGTCAAAAGTATTGTCTTCAACATGTATACTTGAGGCTGGATCCAACTTTTCCCTGCTTGACTTATCTTCTAATAGTGTCATACTTTCTCTCCATGGTGGATAAAATAAAAATCAACATCAACTGTTTGGTTTTCCTTGCTTGCAATATTGATTCAATACAGAAGTAGGATGTCTAAAGCGGAAGAGGAAGATATGAAGCTACATCAGACAAGGTGTTTGCATGTGCTGATATTATAAGAAAGGTCTTGTGCCAAATTTCACTTCTAGTACATTCACATGGAGACGAAGTTTCAAAGATAATTTAGTTCCAAATTTATTAGACTTAGGCTATAAGTTAGAATTTTAACTTCTGTGAAGCATTGACAATTAAGCTAAAAGCATAAGATTAAAACCAAAGCCAAAACACTGGACTATTTCCTTGTTGTGTAATATTCCACATTAACGAGTTCTACAGAATTCCTGAAAGTTGATGAAAAAGGCCAGAATGATGACACTAAAATTTAAAAGAAGTGTAAAATAACTTGTAATCATGATTTTTTTGTTACCTAGCCAATCAGACTTTTCTAATTTAACCATAGGAAATTCATTCTATTGTGGAATTGCACTTTGTGATCAGATAGACCAACCAGACATATGCCACTACTATTTAAACAAGTTTTATTATTTTACGTCTGTTGTCCAAGTCTAACGCATTAGCTTAGATGATGAAGGTTTTAACAAACCCTAGGACTGCATTTTCCTATACAAAACGATAGTTAAAAGTATATTCTGGTTTTCTTATGTAATGTTTAGCTCCTGTATGAGACTGAAGTGATAATTTTTTTGCTTGAAATGTTTTATGTGTAAAGAGATTTTCCCAGTTTGTTAACTGTAAGCAGGTCCACATTACTTTTCTTTAATATTACTTTGGTTTCGTAGGTGAACATATTTAAGGATGCTGCAATTCTAATGATCCAGTATATTGACCAAATACGTGGTCAAGGATTTGAAATTAAGTATCTAAATATTGAAGGAGGTTTAGGCATTGATTACTATCACAAGGGTGAAGCGCTTCCTACCCCTAAGGATCTTATAAATTCTGTAAGTCCTTAAAGCTTTTAAGCATTGGCTTAAACTAAGTTACTTTTTATTCAAACTTACACTCTTTTGCTGCCTAAGTTACTGTGCTGGCCTTGTTATAGCTATTTTGAGAATATATATATAGACACTTTAAAGATGTATATTTGCACCATTGGCTGTTTCTTCAGGTAAGAGAGCTGGTATTATTCGGAAATATTACACTCATTGTTGAGCCTGGGAGATCTCTTGTTGCAAACTCTGGTGTTATTGTGAGTCGAGTTGTTGGAGTCAAGACAAATGGTAATAAGAACTTCATTGTAATTGATGGCAGCATGGCAGAGCTTATTAGGCCTAACCTTTATGGAGCTTACCAAGTTAGTACATATATTTGACTTGGGGCAAACCCAACTTTTTTTGATGATGCATGATTGAAGGGATGATCATTTCCAAATGAATATAGAAGGGATAATTTGTCCTACTTTTGTAGTCTCCTTGTTGATAGGAAATATTATTGGTATTGAGATTCCCAAATACTAAATAGACCATTCTTTCTCATGACAGGCATACAGTCTGAAAGTTGTGATATGAATCATAAAATGATTTTGAGATGTTTCTAATTGATATTCTTCTTGATACACAACACATTGAGCTAATTTCTCCACCTACCCCAAAGGAAAAAATTCAAACTTTTGATGTTGTTGGGCCTGTCTGTGAGTCTGCAGACTTTTTAGGAAAGGACAGGGAACTTCCAACCCCAGAAATGGTGGTTAGTTACAGGACAATAATTATCACACCTAATATACATGCATGATGAGAAGGAATTGATTTTCCAATATGATATTTAATTGTTTCTAGAATTATTTTGTGATGCTTCTTTGAATGCATACACTTGTGGCTTAACTTTGAGTGGCCATCCTCTTTCAGTGGGCAGGAATGGTGGTCCATGATGCAGGAGCTTACTGCATGAGTATGGCATCAACTTACAACTTAAGAATGAGGCCAGCAGAATACTGGGTAAGTTGAGTTGTGAATGCATATTTTTGTTTCTAGATTGGAGTGAATGCTATATTTTTAAAGCTTGACAATGCTGATTTTGACGATTTAGAGAATGCTAGACAGATTCAAGATGATGGATCAGTTAAAAAGATAAGACATGTTGAAACAATTGTAGGTGCTTGCTATAATTCATGACATTGTTGACCATCTTGTCTTATAGCGTACAAGAACAGTCAGGGTCTTCTTGTCAAGTTTTCTAGGCTGTTGGGTAGTTGGTGCTGAACTTAGGATCTTGAAAATTACAAAATTTTGGTTTGACGTTAACATGTTTTGATATGAATATTTTTTAGAGTAAAATGTAACTGCAAATAAACTTTTCATTTTCCTCTTCTGGGCTATTAGTGTGTTCTCTATATGGATTAATTCATAGAGTGTATTTGTATGGCAGTTTATTGAAGGTGTTTGTATGACATCTTTTAAAGTTTTTAGAAGGCAGTTTTGGACCAGCGTTAAAACAGTCTTGTAGCAGCAATTGAAAGTTTTATTAAAAAAACCTTTAAATACCCCTTTTTAGCACATTGAAAACCTTTTGATGATGGATTTAGAGCAGGTTTGAATATTTAGTTTCGACAGTTATTTGAATCATTTGAAGAGCTAGAGCAATCTCCTTGGAGCGACTATTGAAGGATCTTCGATACCATCATTACTATGCCATTATCTTGGGACAATTATATTAGTGTTCCTTTATGTTAGTGTAACTTTCTTTTAAATTTTAACTTCCTATTACATTCTTTGAAAGATATATAGGAACTAAAATTTCCATATATTTCACTTAATTATTGTTTTCCCCACTCCCCGGTGTTACTTTGCACCTCTCGGTGCAAATGCTAGTTACATAGTCATTATAAGGAAGACCTACCTAGTTACACTCTTCAACATTATAACTATATATAATTTTGATGTTTCTAGGTTGGAGATTGTACTATTTTCATTGGAGGATGCTACTATTGATGCGCACAAGGCTCTTGAGTTACTTGGTAGGATTCTCGCAAAATTGGTTGTTGAAGGGATATTCTTTATTCAAGATATAACAAAGGAAATCAAGGATGGAGGTACATAGCCAGGAAGATTATTAGAAACGAGGGGATTTTGAGGTATTTCTCAAGAAGAAAATTTCAAGATAGTCTGCTCACAATTTTAATCCCTGATCAATTTTGTGGTTTATTTGTGATCTCTCATGTTGACTAGTGAATGGTTGGTTAGTTTTTATCTTGTGCTCACATTTATTGGTTCCTGAAGCTCGAGCACTTTATAACAAAAATAGGCAAAGTCAAACAACACAAATGGTCCACTAGCTCTCTTTTCATTTGCTAATATTATAATGAAGTTTTATTAGAGGCACTGTTTGTTTGTTTATTTTGGTTAGAAAAGGGTTTTCTCTTGGTTTTATGTGATTTTCAATTTATCGTATGTAGCATGTTGAGAAATGGGAAAGAATAACGTGACATTTATTTTGCAGAAATTGATGTTGAAGGAAAATTGCTTTGACATTGTTGATGTTAAGGTATATGTTGTATAAACTATTTATAGTCTAATTTATGTTATATTATAGTGTTCATTGTCTTTCATTTCTTATAGTGCATTGCATTTTCTTTTGTTTTCAGAAAATGAAATTAGTATTGATGGTAAGAAGCATGAATTGAAAAAATATAAGAGCAATAACATTGGAGCGACCAATGCAAAAAGAGAGAGGAGAACTGGTTTGGTGATACCCTTAGAACCAACATCTCGCATAAGACACACATATAAAGACTGATGATCAAGTCTTCAGAGTTGGTGAATTCACCTGTAATGCCTTGACAACACAACGATAATGTTTTGAAGTGATGAAACATCATTTCATGTGTAAATTGTAGTCCAACTAATATAAAGTTGGAAACTCATATTGTAATGTTTTAACATTTCATATAATATAATCTATGTGGTTGAAATTATTTATAGTTGCACTTGATGTTGTTTAGTATTGTAATTAAAATATGCGACTTTGTGTTTTCATATTAGATGAACATGCACATTGTATGACATTTTTTAAATCATACAAATTAATTTATGTTGATTAATAATGAACACAAATAAAATGAATATGTGACTAAATTAGTCATTAAGAATGATTATTAATGAAATGAATATAAACTACTAAATTAGTCATTTATATAATGAATAAATGGCTACTGCAAATGATAAATTTGTGACTACAAATGATGACTAAATTTTGCATATATACGACTATTAGTAGCTAATTTACAGTATCTTATAACACGACTAAAATTTAGTCACATTTCTTTGGTCATTAATTAGTTTCAAACAATGACTAAAATTTGCATATATATGACTATTAGTAGCTAATTTACAGTATCTTATAACATGACCAACATGTTGGTCATAGTTCTTTGGTCATTAATTGGTTTTCTCGGGTGATCATATAGTAATATATTTTGTTGTATATTTGGTCATTAATTGTGACATTTAATGACTAAATGAATGATTAAATCAGTGACCAGATGAATGACTAAATCAATGACAAAATGAAATACCAAATGAATGACTAAATTAGTGACCAAATCAATGACTAAATCAATGACCAAATCAATGACCAAATATACAACTAGATAACAAAATTGAGGTAACCAATTAATGACTAAGCTAAAAACGACCAAAAGTTGGTCGCGTTATAAGATATTGTAAATTAGCTACTATTGGTCACCGACCGAAAAATAGTCGTTTATATGCAAATTTTAGTCATTTTTTTAGTAACAAATTAGCCATTTTGTACTAGTGTCTTCACGAAAGGTCATGTCTTATCAAACATGGCCTTTCAACCTTATTAATAATTAACTAATTAATCTCTACTTACATTATTTTATTTATGACATTGCCTTCCCCTCAAAAAGCTTTGTCCTAAAAGCTTGTCGATGAAAGGCCTCGATTTCTTTTCCTTCTACGAACACCTTCTCGTCTTGGGGTAGTCATCCTTGTTGATACAAGTTGATATGATCCTAAAAGTGACAAGCAAAACTGTCGCACTGAGAATGGATCGGACCATCCTAAATCAATCTTCTGTGGAATCTTACGATGACTGGAAACTTGTGATGATTAGTTAGTATTCTTCATAATATCAACTTGTTTCTATTATGAATACATATCTTGGTTGAGTTGTCTACTCCCGTGATTTGGATGTCGATAGGGAACTTTTTTGGTGTGACTTTGATTTCCTTTTGGCGAGGATGTTAATGAGTAGGTTACAGAACCTTCACTTAGTATGTTCCTCGTCTGAACTGAAACATCGAAGTTTGTGTCTTTTGCAACTTTCTTGTCTTCTTCTTGAGTTGTGACATTTACTGGATCAATGTTTGTTTTTCCTGCAACTTGAACTTCTACATTTGTTGCTTTTGACGATTCTTTTTCAACAAGTTGTTGCACCTTGTTTTCAAACAAATTCTTGTCTTTCTTCAATTTCTTAATTTGCGTTAGTAATTTATTGTTGTGATCCTTGAGGCGAGCAACCTCTTCATTCTTGTTAGTGGTGATTTTTTCAATTTCCTTTTGCATATTTTGAATCACATTTTTACCTTCTTGAGAAATTACTTTTGAAATTTCTTGAATGTCTTCAGGTGTCACTGAATTTGCCTTTAAGTTAACGTCCTATAGCGTTATTTTCTTCTTTTTGTAGGAGAATGTTAAAAACTTCTTTTTTGTATTAAGGATGAATGACCCTACTGATTCCATACAAAGCGAACCCATAATTATATCACTATTGTTACAAAATAAGGTTTTAATGATAAATTGTGAGACCAATTAATACTCCCCAATACTTAGGTGTAGATTCCTTATGTTGTATTTTTTTTTCATTTGCGTTAATTGAAATTGTTTCAATTATATTTGATTCAGGGATCACTAATTAGTTAGCACATTTAGTAGTAACATAATTATCCTTTTGATTAAGATCGATAGACATGAGAACTTCCTTTCTTGCAAGTGACCCTTTGATTCTAATTAGCGCACATACAAACATACTATAATTTTCAGGAAATCTTCCTTCTTTCCTTTCCGAATTAGATTCAATTTCCTTTTCATCAATGATTGATTCCATTTTGTCTGTTGAATTGAGTTTTTAGGGTTTTTAAGGTAACCCTTCCTAAATTTCTCTTCTTCCTTTTAATGAAGTTATTATTCCTTCAAATTTTTTTTTAATATATATATATATATATTCTTTTAACAATTGATTTTTTTTAACTCTTTTTTTTGTTGAAAGGTTACAACCCTAGTGAAATGTGGCTATTCACATATATTCACCTATACAATATATGTCCACTTATGTGTATTTGACTTAGTTAATGTTCTCCACATAAAAGTAAACTTACCATTCACACAAAGAATTTTTATTCCTTTACTTCTTATTCTACCTTGCAAATTCCATGGGCAATTACCATGGGCTTCCAAAACCACAAGTTTGTAAACCACTGAAAGAATAATCAAAATAACCTTACCTACTCTTCCTTATTTCTTTTTCCTTTTTAATTTTAAATTGTCTTGGTATGTACGTATATGTACTTCTTTATATATATCTCCTTTTTTTTTACTTATATATATATATTGCTTTTTCTTCTTCTTTTTTTTTTAAATTTCCCTTTTTTCCTTCAAAATTTTTAATTTTGGCCAAAGGCCTACTGGTGAAATTTCTTCAAATTTTTAATTCTGGCCAAAGTCCTACTCGGGAAAATGGAGAAACTCCAAGACTGGTAGCAAAATGCTTCGACGAAAACAATGTTGACGGATTTTTGATGGCTAAAAACCTGGATCGAAGAGTGTGGCTCTGTGCAGCAATGAGCGCCCAGAAGATCGAACTGCTCTGATACCAAATGAAGCGAACAAAGTTCCTTCTCAAGTTAAAATACTCCAGAACACTTGGAATACAAAGATATCCATGAGGATACAAATATTATATTATAAAATATATGAGATAAATGATTGAATGTTACAAATGAGGCCTGCTTATATACCTACATAGGTGCCTCTTCACGAAAGGTCATGTCTTATCAGACATGGCCTTTCAACCTAATTACTAATTAACTAATTAATCACTATTTACATTATTTTATTTATTACATTTATCAACTGAGCTATGGTTTGGCTGCAGCAGGCGAAAGAAAAATCAAGGGTTTCTCTTTTCATAAGGCATTTTCCCTCCAAACTCACTCATTTGCAAGTGTAGTTATGGTGAATGTAGAGAGGCGAGAAGGCCCTAAATCTTGCGGTGATCGTAGTGGACAAACCGTCCGTTGGAATCGAGATCCGTCAATTGCAAGTAAGAGGCCTAACCCTACTCTTTCTTTTCAGTGGATTGAAAGTTCATTTTAAGTGCTTAGAGCTTAGGAACATACCCCTTCTCCTCTTCACATCCGAGTCACACTTTTTGGGGCAATTATATCTGTGACCTGGGTAGCAAGTTTTGGGCAGAAAAGTACGACTTGTCCCAGGATTTGGCCTAAAAAGTGTGACCTGACAGAGAGGGGGTTTTCTGTGTTGTTTTTGGCTGAGAGCTGGGTTTTTGTGCTTAAATGCAGTCTTTCCTTTATGTACACTAACAAATATGATGGCTTTGTGTAGATATGGTAGAATTATGAATCAACTTAGGAGAGAGAGACTTGGACACATTACAGTCGGAGATCTGAGAGGATCATGGTGTCCGTAGTGCATTAGCCAGGTTTTGGGTTCTGAAGTTTGTGGAGAACCCTCTGATGAGAGCTGGAGAGCCCTTGTTGGCCCGGATTGTCAGTTATTAGGATCAGGACCATGAGCTCTTTATAGTGCAGGGGCACCAGATCAAGTTGACTGTCCAGGATATATATTTTCTGACTGGTCTCCCACCACTTGGGATGGTAGGGAATACTCAGCCAGTGTTATGACGAGGGTAGAACATCATGGAGTTTGTAGAGATCCATTATCGACTAGGTCTTCATGTCAAGGGGACATGGATACCCATCGGGGATCTAGAGAGGTTAGAGACCCATGCTGTGGCCACAATAATGCTACGGATCCTAAGAAACCAGGCACTCCACAACATCACCGAAGGGCAGATGATGCTTGTGGAGAGTGTGTTGAGTGGGACCTACTATGGGTGGGCCCAGATGATGCCGTCGTCATTGAAACAATAGTTGTCGCTATGCAAGCGGCAAGTGAACCGGGACTATGCGTATGGTACAGTTTTGTTCTCACTCTTCTTCGAGAAGATCCCAACATTTTGACCTCGCATACAGATCCAGGATGGGGGCCCGAGGGAGCCCGGGATGTGCCAGTGGGGATAGCTACTGTGCAGAGGAGGAGGTGGGCTGGTCGGACGGGTGTTCTAACCTGAGTTCTTTTCTCATTGGGATCAGATGCCACTATACATAGACGACTATCCCTCTAGTGGGATGAGTTATCGTGGGGACCTAGATTTGCCACTGCCGCCTGGTCCAGTATGGGGGCTCGATGGTAAGTGACAAGTTGCTAATATTTTATTGCATTGTAAAGTTTCAGAATATTGTATATGGTATCGATTCTTTCACTTTTGGTATGCAGATACAACATCGGTAAAACTGGTTTGGTATATGGGACGACTTGCAGTATCAGGAGTTGCAGGACCTAGTGGATCGAGAGCGCCACAAAATAAGGATGCAGTGGCCCTCTTGGAGGATATTCGTCATAGATGTGAGAGGCTTCTGACCGATGTTTCAAAGCGCGACTAGCAAGACTTAGATGACCAGTACATAGAGCCATGTATTGGTCTACCCTCAGAGTGGCGAGGTGTCATGTGGCACATGGCGATGGCCGGACATGGGATGCACGATCTACAAGTTGCAGGAGCAGATCCATTGGCTCGGGATCCTCCATATATTGATTAGGTGTAGGGGCAGGTGGTGCCCCTAGTTTTGAGTTTTTGTAACATACTATGGGCACGTGATATGTATCAGAGTTAATAGACTCTAAAGCATTTTATACGACACATATAATGGATATGCATCATTTTAATGGTTTTTATATTATTGTCTTGTGTTAAATGTGTGTGCTAAATGCCAATCTAGAATATTGTTTGCAATGTGATCTGCATAGTGATTTGTGCTCTAGGTACATGACTGAATGTAATGATTTCAAATTCACGCATCAAAAGCTTCACTTGTAAATATCTTCTAAAAAGGATAGGATTATGCACACGATATACACCATTAAATTGCATGACAAGAGGCAGGGAATCTAAATAAACATGAAGGTGGAGGATGTGATGGAAAAGGGCATCGGCTAATAAACCTCGCACTGCATCATATTCGGCCTGATTATTGGTGGCAGTACCAATGCATACACCGTTCGAGAGAACAAGTGAAAGAAAGGGGGTGAAAATGGCCCAACCCACCGAGGCTAGATTCTGGGAGTAGCGACTTGCACCATCGGCATAACCGATATAAGGTGTGGACGGGAGTTCCATCTGAAAGGTGCCACAAGACAATAAATGGGAGGATGATGAAAATGCTAGAAACCTGAGCGCAAAGTAGAAATCAAACAAACACTACGAGAGGGAGTGATCCAGGTAGGATATTTACTGCCTGCACACCGTCGAGAAGGTGGTGTGTGGGAGATACCTTGTGGCCAGCTTTTTCTCAGGCCATGAAAGTCACCATAGACACGGATGATTCCATTCCACTTATGGGTGGGAAAGATGAAGTCAGGGGTGGATAAGGCTTCCATGATGTCATTATCACAATAGAAGATGGGGTGACTGGAGGAAGAGGGACCACATGATGCGGCAAAGCTACCTGACTCATCATCATGAGAAGAAAGGTTCACGTGCACATCGTCACGGGGGTGACGGAAGAATAAGAAAATAAGGGATCCACTGATGTTGAGCCCAGGGTCATCGCTAAAGGGAGGTCGAGCGAAACATAAGGGGAAGTCTCAGAGGTAGCTTCCACTGTGGATCTCATGAATGATGATAGGTAAAGGATGGTGGCCGCAAGCTCCGTCATCTTGACATCAGGAGGGGGAATGTCAATGGGAGTGAGTAAATCATCAAGTTGGCATGAAGCATACTACGTAATGACAGTAGAGGTGGACTAGTTTTGTTCAATCTCGTACTCCCGAACTACCTCCAAAGAGGCACGGTAATGTGTGAGGTGGGGACAATAGTGGGAATAATGGCCATGGATATCACACAAAGTGCAAGGTTGGTTGGTGTGAATAGTCTTAGGGTTCTTGGCTGCAGTCGAGGAAGAAACAAAGGCTTTAAGGACCGTAGACTTAGGGAACGCAACATTAACCATGGGCTTGATGTTGGGAAAAATACTGAGAGGGGGGGGTGAATCAGTATTTACAGTATATTCAAACTTTTTACTTTTTCACTCTCTAAAACCCATACGCTACTTTGATGAAGCCAACTAGAGTATATACGCGGAAATCCTTCATGCAACTCACGTATACCCAAAGATCTAATTATACCATTAGTTCTTCACTTATATCATTCCATCATTCATTTATTAGATGTTCTATAAATAGTAAACATGTGCAGTAAGAACAGAATAAACCATCACACAAAGCATCACACATGAACACCAGGATTTTTAGGTGGAAACCCAAGACGGGAGAAAACCACCGCTGCAGTTGCTCAGCCTTCAATTTTTTATTATAGAGGAAACATCTTACAACATATGTGCTGGCGCAGACTTGACCAGCACGCAGGCACCCACCTGCGCTCGTTTACCAGCCTCTCCTGGAAGGGAGCTCCAACCCCCTGACTCGTTTACCAGCCTCTCCTGGAAGGGAGCTACAACCCCCCGATCTCGTTTACCAACCTCACCTGGAAGGGAGCTACAACCCCCTGACTGAAGGCTACAACCCTCAGCACCACCTTGGACCACGTTTCATCAATTTTCACACTGGATCCAACAACTTCAATAGAACACAACTTGCAGGCCACGTTTCACCATATTTTCAGACTAGACCCTTTTCATCCTTTCAAGCTCAACCATACAACCAAATTGATACAGGAAACTCAGAACAGTAGAATACAGATAGCAGCAACACAGCAGATTAGATCAGACATTTCTTACCATAGACTTCAGCAAACCCTAGTTTTGCATACGCGCTTTCTTTTCACTGATGTCACGTATATACGCGCTTCCGTCCACATAAACTCGTGTATACCTCTGTACTAATTACAGAGCCAATTTCATTGCGCATACGTGATTTTTCTTCATCGAAGCCGCGTATATACGCGCTTCCTATGCGGCTAAGTAGAGTATAGATCTTCAATCATTATAAAGCAGCATACTTCTTCAGATCATCAATTCTATTCAGATTTACCCTTTTACTTCAGACAGATGTTCGCCTCAATTCAGATCTAAGCCTTCCATAAGCAGATCTAGTAGATACAAGTACATTTCAGATCTAGATCCCCTTGTTCATCATTGGTGCATCATACATTCAGATTTATCATTCAAGTGTAACCCTTTCCATTCAGATCTACTTCAGAGAGAAGTATTCATTCAAGCTCAGACATCTTGCACCCACTCATGATTTGCACAATGAATTTCTTCTCCTTATATAGGTTTACCCTTTTCAATACCATGAGCCCCTTTTTCAATACCATGAGCCCAAAACCACATTACATCCGATGGTATTCCTGGACGGGGTCAATTAGGCGGGACATTACCCAATACAATGGGTCAATACCATGGTGATTACCCCTGGTTTTGCACTTTTAGAGCGCTTTTTCCCATACGCAACTTGGAACATTCTTTTCCGCGTGCATATGCGACTTCCCCTAGACAGATCCGCGTATACCTAGAGACATACTCTTTTCATCAAGATTGAGCACATGCTGACTTCTTTTCTTCACTGCCTTCTGTACACACTGTAGATACATCATATTTAGCTCATCAAGAACATATTCTAACAAGCACAACTTCATCAAGTAAGTTGTCATCATCTTCATCAAGTGGGTTTCCTTTCAAGGACAACTCTTAGCATCATATCACATCAGATTTACATCATTCACCAAGTCCATCAAGTCAAGAATAAATTCATCAGGTGGATTGCCATCAAGGATAACACATGTCAACAGTCGCATGTCTTCATCTTCACTCAGTGGGTTGCCATCAAGGACAACACTTCTGCATCATATTTCCAACAATCTCCCCCTTTGGACTTGATGGCAACCATGATGGTGTTTGATCACCACAACAGATAGATACATTAAGAATACCATGACACCATGTCACTCTCTTCATTTTTGACACTCAAACACCATGTCACTCTCCCCCTTTGACATCAAGGGAAAAGGGCGGATAAAAAACCAACATACTCTCCCCCTTTTCTCCTCATGTGGAAGAAGCGTTCCACAGATCGGATATATACAGAAGTGACCAAGCTCCCCCTGAGTTCATGGTGAATCTTCAAACATATTTTCAATAAAGACATGACTTTATGACTTTCCTATCATCAATGACTCATACTTACATCAAAGGTCCAACCAAGTGGATTTACATATCAGACTCAAGTACCCAACCAAGTGGGTTTACACATTACAACTCAGCTACCCAACCAAGTGGGTTTACAAATTTGACAAGTCCTTACAAGACTGAATATTACAAATTTACATCATGAGTCTCAACAAGACTTTTTCAACAGATTACAAAAATGACCATTTAAGACCAACACCATGAGAACATATTTCAGAACAATCATAATGCCAACAATGCATTATACTCAGCAACACTAATACTCCCCCTGAATCTGTGCATCCATGCATTCTTTTCATATGACTAAGGCTCCCCCTTAGTTTGTGCATCCTGAACATTTTTACCAACAAATCATCAAGGCATCTTTGTGAGAAATAGAATTATGAGAACTGGAACACCACCAGAGATACCAAACAGTATCAGATATACCAAACAGCACTGCAGCTGTGCTGAAAAGAGCTGACTCCAAGCAAAAATTGTCAGCAATCAGACATACGCGGTTTTCTGTGCAGGAACTCGCGTATATACGCGACTGTGTTTCAGGAAACCCGCGTATCCACTATCATCTTCTAAAATTTATGCAGATTTGTTCTTTTGATTGGTAGAGAACACTCCCAGCTTCTGTCTTAGATACTCGAACGCTTCCCTGGGCAGAGGTTTGGTAAAGATATCAACAACTTGTTCTTTGGAGGGAACATACTCCAACTTCACCTTTTGCTCAAGCACTTGTTCACGTAAGAAGTGATACTTGATGGGAATGTGCTTGGTATTCTAATGCATAACAGGATTCTTTGAGATACTGATGGCACTTGTATTGTCACACTTAATGGGGACAGGAGGTGTACATTTGATTTGAAAATCTTGTAAGGTTTGCATCATCCAAAGGAGTTGAGTGCAACAAGATGCGGCAGCCACATATTCTGCTTCTGTTGTAGATAAGGCAATAGCATTTTGCTTCTTGCTGAACCAAGATACTAACCGGGGTCCCATATAGAATGCACCACCACTAGTGCTTTTTCGATCATCAACACTTCCAGCCCAATCTGCATCAGTGTAAGCATGAAGAGTAAAATCAGCATTCTTTGGATACCATAGACCAAATTCTTGAGTTCCTTGTAGATATTTGAAAATTCTTTTAACAGCCTGAAGGTGAGACTCTTTTGGATTAGCTTGGAATCGTCCAACAATCCCAACTGCATGCATAATGTCTGGTCTAGTCCCAGTGAGATAAAGTAGACTTCTTATCATTGATCTGTAATCTGGTTGATTCACCGTGGGAGAATCATCATGAGAACTGAGATTGCATCCGGTTATCATTGGAGTACTTACAGGTTTGCATTCTTCCATGCCATACTTCTTCATAATTTTCTTAAGATATTTTGCTTGTGATAGGAATATACCATCCGTATATTGATGCACTTGCAAGCCAAGAAAGAATGTTAGTTCCCCAAGTAAAGACATTTCAAATTCTTGCTGCATGACAGAAGAAAATTTCTGACTCATAGATTCTTCGTTACTCCCAAAAATGATATCATCAACATATACAACCACAATCAATAGTTTATCATTTTCAAATTTTGTGTATAAGTTGCTATCAGCAGACCCCTTTGAAAATCCTTGTTGATGAAGATATTTGTCAAGACGATAGTACCAAGCCCTTGGAGCTTGTTTGAGACCATATAGAGCCTTTTTAAGTCTACAAACAAGATTTGCATCATTTTCCAAAATGAATCCTTCCGGTTGTTCTATATATACTTCTTCTTCTATATCACCATTAAGAAAAGCAGATTTAACATCAATTTGATAAACTTTGATTTGTTGATAACTTGAAAAAGCAAGAAACATTCTTATGGCTTCAAGTCTAGCTACAGGAGCAAAAGTTTCTTCAAAGTCTATACCTTCTTGTTGAGTATACCCTTTGCAAACCAGTCTAGCTTTGTTTCTTACAACATCCCCATTCTCATTTAGCTTGTTCTTGAAAATCCATTTAGTTCCAATGACATTTTTATCATGTGGTCTTGGTACCAATTCCCAAGTGTCATTCTTTTCAATTTGATCAAGTTCTTCATTCATGGCTTGCCTCCAACATTCATCTTTTCTTGCTTGATTGAAATTGGGTGGTTCAATTGTGGATATGAGTGCCAAATGATTAGAAGATCCCACAAGAGTTCTCCTTGTTCGTACCCCAGATTCCTTGTCACCCAAAATTTGAGATTCAGGATGATTCTTTTGAACATATCTGGATGGAGCTTTTTCAGACAGATCATCTTCAGGTTCTTCATTGGATCCACTGTCTACATCATTTCTATCTGATGTAGAAGGCCATATGTCGCTATCATCTTCATTTGCTGTTTGTTTTTCTTTTTTAGGAGCTGCAGGAGACTCATCAATAACAACATCAATACATTCAACAACCTTTCGAAGCCTTTTATTGTAACATGTGAATGCTTTGCTTGACGATGAGTAACCAAGAAATATCCCTTCATCTGATCTAGGTTCAAATTTGCCAAGCTTTTCATCATTATTTTTGATAAATCATTTACTTCCAAAAACCTTAAAATGCCTCACAGTGGGAGAATTGCCATACCAGAGTTCATATGGAGTTTTGTCACTATTTACCCGAACATGAGCCTTATTGAGAATGTTAACTGCTGTATGTGCTGCTTCACTCCAGAACATATCAAGAACATCAGAATCAGCAAGCATAGCTCTAGCCATTTGAACAATTGTTCTATTCATTCTTTCTGCTACACCATTTTGTTGTGGAGTGCCTGCTACCGAGAACTATCTTTTAATGCCATGTTGTTCACAAAATTCAAAGAATTCATTTGATGAATATTCTCCTCCTCGATCAGATCTAAGACACTTGATTTTTAGATCTAATTCATTTTCTGCCAATGCTTTGAAGCTCTGAAATTTTTCAAGTGCTTGATCTTTGTGTTTGATGAACCCGATCCAACACATTCTAGAGTATTCATCAATAAATAAGATATAGTATTCTTCCCCATGTAATGAATTTTTCCTCATAGGTCCACAGATATCAGTATGAATGAGTTCAAGAGGCTTACTTGATGATCCTTCTTTGGCATTAAATCGTACTCTGGTCTGCTTACCAAATTGACAAGATTTGCATATGGTACTTTCCGGAAGATTGACCTTGGGAAGATCACAAACATCTTGAAGTCTGCTTGCTTTGTTGATTTGAGAGAAACTCAGATGCCCCAGCCTTCTATGCCATAGCCAATTTTCTGAAGACTTGCTTAAGTAACATTGATCTATGCCGTTTAGTACATACAGGTTTCTTGGATTTCTTTTTCCTTTTATAATGATTTTACCTGTATCAAGATCATGAACCACACATTCTTTGGAACTGAAGAACACTTCTGCTCCTTGATCACACATTTGACTAACACTTAACAGGTTATGCCTTAATCCATCCACATACATGACATCTTTAGTCTTCACTTTTTCTTTTAGAAATACTGACCCTTTTCCTTTAATTACAGCAGGAGTATCATTTCCAAATGTAACTTTCTTTTCCTTTTCTAGAGCATTATAAGTATGAAGTTTGCTTTTGTCACCTGTCATGTGTCTTGAGCACCCACTATCGATGTACCATTGATTTTCTTCTCCTTCTGCAGATAATGCTATCCCACAATTTTCAACTGGCGGTTCTTTCTTTTTCCACACTTTAGAGCTTGAGGGAACATGTTCTTTTGGCTGGATCTTGTTCCTGCATTCAGATTCTTCATGGCCAAAGTTATTACAATAAGTACATTCAACTTCACTTTGAAGAGGAGAAATTTTTTTATAGGTATTCTTCTTTGGTTCAGTATCCAACCTTTTCTTTCTTGCTTCTCTTGTCATGATGGTTTTATATGCAACACATTGAATAGCTTTATGACCAAAATTGTGACAAGTGAAACATTGCCCATTGAAGTAGAAATTTCTACGATCATGGAATCTTCTATTTGAATTTACCTGTTGGTTGAAGTGTCTTTGAAAGCTATCCCTGTTAGTGTTCCTTGAATTGAGATGGTCCTGCTTTCCTTGTAGAGATCCTTTATTCCCTTGCTGAGTGGCTGAATGATGTAAACCACCCGTAACTGCTTTTAGATAGTTTGGTGCTGAAGTTTGAGAAGATTCTCCGGTATATCCAAGACCTGTCTTTATCAGAGGAGAACGTTGTACCTTGATGATCTCATCTAAGGTTTCAGATCCTTTAGCAAATCTAAGATTCAAGTTTTTTGCTTTCTCAACTTCTTTTCTTTGACTTACCACTTCACATTCTAGTTTTTCAATATGTTTCTTTGCTTCTTCAAGCTGTTTTTCAATGGTCTCTTTGATTATCTTTTGTTCTTCTAAGAGAATTTTGTAATCTTCTAAGCGAAGTTTGAGTTGATTATTTTCTTCAAGAAAATCGTTTTCCTCTAGAGCATCCATAAAAGTATCCTTTTCTTCTTTTTGTTCAAATGCCATGAGAAGTCTAAGATCTTCTTCACATTCTTCCTCACTATTAGATGACCCATCACTATCTTCATTAGTATAGTAAATTTTCTTAGAGCTAGATCAATACTTATTCCTTCTTACTACTTCTTTTCCTTTATAAGGACATTTTGTAGCATAATGACCAACTTTTCCACACTCAAAACATTTGAAGGGAAGCTTACCTTTGAATCTTCCAGTACCTAGTTGGAGCTTTCTCACGAAATTTGCTTCTTCTTCATCGGATATATAGCTGGATTCTTTGACAACTTCCTTTTCCTTTCCTTTTGTAGATGCCTTAAAAGCAACTTCTCTTATTTGAGAAGGACCTCCTTGTCTCATTTCAAAAGCAGTCAGAGTACCATGTAATTGAAAAATAGTAAGCGTTTGCAGATCTTGACTTTCTTCAATAGCTGAAACTTTAGAGTCAAATTTTGAAGTCAAGGATCTTAAGACCTTTTCCACCAGAGTAGTATCAGTTATGGTTTCACCCAAATTTCTCATTTGATTTACAATATCATCCAGACAAAGAAAGAAACTGGCAACACTCTCATCACTATGCATCTTCAAATTTTCATATTCAATTCTAAGAGTTTGGAGTTTTGCACTTTTTACCTTTGTGTCTCCTTCATAGCTCAGAATGATTTTGTCCCATATTTATTTTGCTGAATGTAGCTGCATCACTTTAGCAAATTCCGATTCAGACATGCTTCCTAGCAAGACATTTACTGCTTTGGCATTGGCTTCATACTTCTTCCTTTCTGCTGCATCAGTAGGAATACTTGCCGGGTATTGATAACCTTCTTCCACGATTGCCCATACATCTGCACCAAGACTTTGCAGATATGCTTTTGTACGTACCTTCCAGAATATCAGATTGCTTCCATTGAATAGAGGTGGCTTTATAGACATTACTCCTTCTTGACTTCCGATTGCGACGGATCTCCTTTAAGCGATCAAGCTTCTCCACAAGGACCTGCTCTGATACCAATTGTTGGGAAAAATACTGAGAGGGGGGGGGGGGGGTGAATTAGTATTTACAGTATATTCAAACTTTTTAATTTTTCACTCTCTAAAACCCATACGCTACTTTGATGAAGCCAACTAGCGTATATACGCGGAAATCCTTCATGCAACTCCGGTATACCCAGAGATCTAATTATACCATTAGTTCTTCACTTATATCATTCCATCATTCATTTATTAGATGTTCTATAAATAGTAAACATGTGCAGTAAGAACAGAATAAACCATCACACAAAGCATCACACATGAACACCAGGATTTTTAGGTGGAAACCCAAGTCGGGAGAAAACCACCGCTGCAGTTGCTCAGCCTTCAATACTTTATTATAGAGAAAACATCTTACAACATATGTGCTGGTGCAGACTCCTACCAGCACGCAGGCACCCACCTGCGCTCGTTTACCAGCCTCTCCTGGAAGGGAGCTCCAACCCCCTGACTCGTTTACCAGCCTCTCCTGGAAGGGAGCTACGACCCCCCGATCTCGTTTACCAGCCTCACCCGGAAGGGAGCTACAACCCCCTGACTGAAGGCTACAACCCTCAGCACCACCTTGGACCACGTTTCATCAATTTTCACACTGGATCCAACAACTTCAATAGAACACAACTTGCAGGCCACGTTTCATCATATTTTCAGACTAGACCCTTTTCATTCTTTCAAGCTCAACCATACAACCAAACTGATACAGGAAACTCAGAACAGTAGAATACAGATAGCAGCAACACAGTAGATTATATCAGACATTTCTTACCACAGACTTCAGCAAACCCTAGTTTGCATACGCGCTTTCCTTTCACTGATGTCGCGTATATACGCTATTCCGTTCACACAAACTCGCGTACACCTCTGTACAAATTACAAAGCCAATTTCATTGCGCATACACGCTTTTTCTTCAGCGAAGCCGCGTATATACGCGCTTCCTCTGCGGCTAAGTAGCGTATAGATCTTCAATCATTATAAAGCAGCATACTTCTTCAGATCAGCAATTCTGTTCAGATTTACCCTTTTACTTCAGACAGATGTTCGCCTCAATTCAGATCTAAGCCTTCCATAAGCAGATCTAGTAGATATAAGTACATTTCAGATCTAGATCCCCTTCTTCATCATTGGTGCATCATACATTCAGATTTATCATTCAAGTGTAACCCTTTCCATTCAGATCTACTTCAGAGAGAAGTATTCATTCAAGCTCAGACATCTTGCACCCACACTCATGATTTGCACAATGAATTTCTTCTCCTTATATAGGTTTACCCTTTTCAATACCATGAGCCCATTTTTCAATACCATGAGCCCAAAACCACATTACATCCAATGGTATTCCTGGATGGGGTCAATTAGGCGGAACATTACCCAATACAATGGGTCAATACCATGGTGATTACCCCTGGTTTTGCACTTTTAGAGCGCTTTTTCCCATACGCGACTTGGAACTTTCTTGTCCGCGTGCATACGCGACTTCCCTTAGACAGATCTGCGTATACCTAGAGACATACTCTATTCATCAAGATTGAGCACATGCTGACTTCTTTCCTTCACTGCCTTCTGTACGCACTGTAGATACATTATATTTAGCTCATCAGGAACATATTCTAGCAAGCACAACTTCATCAAGTAAGTTGTCATCATCTTCATCAAGTGGGTTGCCTTTCAAGGACAACTCTTAGCATCATATCATATCAGATTTACATCATTCACCAAGTCCATCAAGTCAAGAATAACTTCATCAGGTGGATTTCCATCAAGGACAACACATGTCAACAGTCGCATGTCTTCATCTTCACTCAATGGGTTGCCATCAAGGACAACACTTCTGCATCATATTTTCAACACTTGATACGAGGAAACTTAGGACAATGATGGGTGGCATGACTGACGACATCACACAAAGCACAAGCCTTTAGAGACTGAGGAAGAGTAGGGTCAGTTGAGGCAGTCTTGTCTTTTTATGCCTTCTTATGAGCTTTTCCATTTGGACCCGAAGTTGTCGCATCAGGAGAAGGTTCCTGTTGAGGTGGTTGAGGCACAATAGTAGCGGGAGGATTCATGGGGACCAGTTGAACTGGGGTCAAAGAAAGATAAGTTTTGGGTTGACTAGGTGGGGTAGCGGCTGGGGGATCGATGTACCATACGAGAATCCCCAGGGTCAGGTTAGGAAGGCATAGGGTAGCCATAATAGGTACCGAGAGCACTCCAAAAGGGGGAGCTAGGAACAGTATATGACCAGAGGGGTAATGGCTAGGAGAGATAGCTCCGAGATGGTTAAGGCCAGGTGGAACCGTGCCAGGAGGGTAGAGAGGCTCATGGATACCAGCTGCAGGTGAAGGGACAGGAGGAGAGGGTCCAGAAGTCTGAATCGAAGGGTTAGGAGCAGGTTGTGGAGGGCGGGGCTGCTTACTAGCTAAAGTGGGTCGCTTGAGGGAAGCCTGAGACGATTGCATCATGCAAACATTCGATAAGCTGGGATTAGAGACAGGAGGAGGAAGACCAAGGAATGAACCAAGAAAAGAGGACTCTTTGTAGACTCTGGGTGAGACACTGGTCAAGGGATCGACAAATTCTTATTGGCCACCGAAGAGATGATGGACTCAGGGGAGGTTTGAGACTTCGGTTCGTAATATGTCAACTGGTCAATGGTGACTATCTTTCCATTATGGAGAAAGGACATCTTGCGGTGAACTACAGATGTTACAACATACATTGCATAGGTGTAGCTACGACCCAATAGAATTTTTTAATCTAAGGAGGCATAAATGAATTCTACGTCAACACAAACAGACTTGCCCGCAAGAGTAATAGGACAATTGCGGAACATTCCAATGGGCTTGGAGGAGTGGTCTTCCCATGCTCGAAGGGTGATAGTGGAAGGGTACAACTCAGGTGATCTGAGTTGCTTCCAAACCGAAGCACACATCACACAGGTGGATGCCCCCTCATCAATGATACAACGGGAGACTTTGGCGTTTCGGACCTTGATGGGGATTTGGAAGGCAACGAAAGAAGGAAGGGGAGGATGTTTTGATCAGTCAACATCGAAGATGATCAAATGATCATCTGAAGGATCTACAGTGCCCATGGCAGATAATAGAGCTTTTCGTTGTGAAGGGCATGACTGGAGGAGCTGCAGCGTTGAGATTGCAGAAGGAGGTTGTGCCAAATCATCTACTATACTATACAAATGGGCAGCTTTTCTAGAAGCAGTGTTTCAGTGTAATGGTCCCTTAGGGATATTGGTATGAACCTTTTCCTTAGTCTGAGGGATCTGCAAAAGACCATTGGTTGTCAAAAGAGGCTCTGTAGAACCTGAAGAAGTGGGCTCTGGGGTAGACGTAGCAGGAGGCTTGTTGCACTGACGGGATCGAGTCTAAAGGTTGAGGTCAACGGTAATGGGTTGGTCAGAGTTCATCATCAGAATTTGGTAATCAGAGGTACCAGATGGATGATTTTGAGTTGTCGTCTGACCTTTAGGTGGTTGGATAGCCACGAATCCTTGCTGAGGGAAAGGATTAGAAAACACACCCTTCTGGGCTTGCTCTCCTCGCGATGCTACTTGAGTCTCCCACATCTGCTGCATATATGGTAAAAGAGGACAATTTTCGATGTAATGACCATATACACCGTGTTATCACAAAATTCGTACCTGATTGGCTACTGATCAGACAACTTCAATGTAACTATTTCAAACCAATCTTGTGACTGGGGCTTAGCCTCCTCAACCTGGGAGGGCTCTCTCAAGGGTTAATGATATGGGATATAGATAGATGCCTAACTCTATTATTTGTATTTTGGTTCAGGTTGAGAAGATGAATGCTTGCTACCATTGGGCTATGGAGTCAGTGATAGGGCTTTAAATAACAAAGGTTTTCCTTGTGGAAGTTGAGGCTTGTATATACTTCATTGAAAGGTTAACACATTTAGGAAAATCCCAATAACTTGAGGTTCAAAGGATGTCAGAGCATGTAGCACACGAATTCTAAGTAATGAGACATCAAGGCATTGAAAGAAAAAATACTGAAAGAGATTTCACCATAGCTAAATACTTAAAGGAAGTCAAAGCATGAATAATCATGAATTATGAGTAATAAGTACTTAAAATATGGAAGAAAAACATTGCAAATGATAGGACATAAACTCATTGAAATACACAAAGAATCTTAGGTGAAAGGAAAGTGGTATTGTTACTGTATATATCAGTCAATCCAAAGCTTTACAAAGTGGTATGCTTAGATAAAAATTTTCAACTTGTAGGTTGAAACTAACATCAGCATGTATACATTGGGCATTATGGAGTCAGAGCAGTCTCAGAAAATCAGTGAATCTAATTGACATGGAAGTTGAGGCACATCAGGGTTTTTAGTCATGAGATACACATTTGAAACATGTAAAAACACAGTCAGTCCATTTATAAAGGAAGTCAAAGCATCTTGAAGATGATTTCTGAGTAATATAGATGAAAACCACTGCAAATAAGATATATAAGCAGTACCGATAGAGTAGGAAAACACTAAACACCCTTTCTGAACCTCAAGTTGGTCAAATAGAAGCTCTCTGCATTAACTGAAATAGTCTTTTTACAATATGCACCAGTTTTGCCAAAAAGTCTCCAACCCCTTCTTAATTCGACCTCTTGATCCTTTATAGATGATTTACAACATAGTATAAGCTTATCCTCCACTAGACACCTCGAATACCTACCTATGACACCTATCCTAACCATATAACATGGTATTTATTACATAAGACAGCTGCAAACCTAAAACAGAGTCCTATTACAAATAGGACTAAAACCCTTTAAATATGCTCCTAACAACCTTATCTAATAATTATTACATATTTTTCCATCTTTAATCCCATGAAGTCGAATTTTGATGATGCTTCCACCTTTGAGGTAATCATATTGATGATGCTAAAAACTGTCCTAAAAATCAGGAGACAGGTTTCCTGCTTTTTAGCCCTTAACTTCCATTTTCATCTTCGAACACTTGTTAACGTCGATAGATTAGTTTCATATGTGTCACATGTGTTAATAATTATTTTGAAACCTTTAATATTCCACCTGTGCAAATAAAAATCTCCGAAATAGTGTAAAAGGGTATGAATATGTCTGCGCTACGAAAGTAGCCTCTTTTCGTAGCGCAGTTTGTAGGTAATTGAAAAACTTTCCTTTAACCTCTTTTTTCTCCTGTTTTAAAATTGGAGCCTTTACCTGTAGTCTTCATGCTTCCACCAGCAACATTTAAACTCAAGACCCATCAACCCTATCCCAAAATTCATATGTAAAGATGCAAAAAGTCATCTTCAGCAGTTTCGTAGCGCGCTACGAAACTGTTGTGTAAGCTTATTTCAAAACAGACTTTTAGAAATTTTTGATTTGAGGATATTTACACTTCACAAGGACTAATATTTTTATCAAAACATATAACTTATCCTCAAAAACATGATCTTCATCAACATTTGTCTTCAGCTTAATGAAAAATTGACTTATAAATTTGACCATTTTTTTGTACTGTTTTTATCTAAAAAATAGGTGTTGAGACAGAGCTTGTATCTCCTCATCCATAATTTATTTTTTTAAACTAAAGGATGCTTTTTTAGACCATTCTATATTGAACAAAAACCTCTCTTTTTTTTTTGAAATACTTCTCTTGCTGTTCAGAAACTGTCTTTGAAAAACATGTGTAAAATAAGAAAACTCTACTTTTTGAAAATAGGGCTTCAAATAAAGACTTGTAACGCCTAATTAGTAACCCTTGTGATAAAATTGAGATAGGTTATTGTAGCTGGAGATGTTAGGAAGAAAAACCTCTTTCAGTTTTCAAAAATTAGTTTTCAGTTGCCCAAAAACCAAATTGGAAGTTGATTACTAAAAACCAGAAAACAGAGTTTTTCTTCATGACTGAAAAAACTGCTACAGCAGTTTCGTAGCGCACTACGAAAGTAGCAGTGCTTTCATAGCACATTTCCTCATTTTTGAACTAGATGCGCTACGAAAGTGTGGATTCTTGGCTAATTGCAGAATTTCAACCCAAAACCTAATGGAATGACCCCTAAATGAAAAATATAACTTTTTAATCATGGAATGGACCTAAAAGACTTTATTTGAACTTGAAATATGACCTTTAAAACTTATGAAACTATGACCTACCCTTTACCAAGACTTAAAATGAATTTTAGAACTACTTGAAATCATGACCTAAAACAGAGTTGACACAATGATGTTTTGAGAATTTTTGGGTGATAATAGTGCCTCCACTTGGGATAATGTGCCCCTGTGGTACACTAAGAACCTGTAGCTCCAGTGCTGCTATCCATCCTTTAGAATAAAACTTTGAAATTTTTCCAAGCTCGTCCTCAAGCTCTAATGGCCTTCACCTTGGGCTCATGCTTGATGGTCACTGCAGAGAAACCAACTTCATACCTACTGAAAGATGCCCATTCGTCTTTGAGCTTATTCACACACTCCTACCTACCCTAGCAGCCGCAATTTTCCACTTTAACTCAAGGAACATGAAACTTCAAATGAAGCTAGTCACTGATCTGATATGACACTTGAATCTTTTGACTGTGGTTGAACCAAAAGTAAACTTGATGCTAAAATGACCAAGGCAACATGAGATGTAACTGATCTTCATAATGTAAATATAACTGGAAATCTAGACTGTAGAAACTATTGGGGTTCAAGTGTTTTGGCCAGATTGGCAAGACCAAAAGACTGAACAACATCAAAACCACTTTGGGGCCCTAGAATCTAGCCCTCCTGGACCTGGAGAGGGATCTCTCCATAAAGAAAAGAATGATATATCTTTGAAAGCTCAAAATGAGGTATTGGGCTAGGTATGAAGCACATAGGGGGGTTTTAAAATGATTTGGTTGGTTGTTGGGTTGGTTCGAGATCATTAACTGAGAAGGTTATGGAATGAAAGGAGCAAAGCAGTAGGAAATTTTGGAAAAAGAGGATAGGTTAGGAATGTGCCATCCATTGGGCTATGGAGTCATGAAAGGAGATTACTTGCATGCAACTAAGCAAGGCTCTCATAAGGCAAGTCACCTATACTAAAGGATCTTCAAGATAGATGGTGAAATGAAACAATAAGGAGTGAAAGGAGAGACATAAAGGGTAGCTTAAGATCAGTTCAGAGGTCATCTAACTCCAGATCTTCTTCAACATTCTCTCAAAGAGAAAACACTTAAGATTTAGACACAGAACTAGGCCTGAGATCAGAGAAGGAATTTGAACCTTCAATGATTTGACACTAGTTCAAGAGATCTTAGAAAGGCCAATCTATTTGAAAAGGACTCCAGTGTAAAGTTCTCACACTAAATCCCCAGTATCTCAATTCTTCTAGCTCAAACCCAACAAGAACAACTAAGCAACAAACTCCGAATTCACACATTAGCTAGTAATGAATAACAGCTACTACACTGGTTAAATTACATGAATTTGCTCTTAGATTCACTATCAACAGAAAAAAATAAAGGATAAGAAGAGCAGCGGGCATTAATGTACCATGCAGGGGTATATGTTAAGCCCAATTTACTGATTCCTATCGGAGAATAAATGGACAACATGAATAATTTAATAAAACAATGCAATAGCAGAAACATCACCAGTAATATAGACTGGGATCCTGTGAAATTTTCTTGATTAATTGATGTGAAAAATCAGTCACATACGCTGAGCTCAATGACTGATACAATCCAAGATTCTCCTCCCAGCCTACTGCATTATAAACTACTCAGCTACTCTCCCCCAACAGCTGTTCTAACAGTCGAATGAATCCATACTACTGCGATTACAACAACAACCTTTTCAATATGTTCTTCAGGGGTTCTTATAGGAGACTGAGTAACTGTGGAAGTAGATATAAATTAAATGGATCCATTAAGACAGAGTGGAGGAAGTATCCATGCCCACTTTGCTTAATAGCTCTGCGTTGTACTCTGTAGTCCGGTTTGGAGACTCTGTCAGGTCGATATTTGACCATCGGATGTGTTCTTGAAAGTCCTTTCTGGTTGTAAGGCACTCTGTTCTGTCTTCTGAAGCAAGTAAGGTGACTGAAGGTCTTCTGGGTTTCCATACTTCCATTATTGCTGTCCTGACAGTCTTTGGAAGCTTTCTGTCAGTGAAATGGATTTTCGAAACTCGAGGAGGCATGGAGACTTCTGTACGAAGGCGTACTCTCTGAGAAAATACGTTCTGCTCACATATACATATATATGGCTTGTTTCATGTGCATTAGTATTCAAACTGCATCTTTATCCCTTGAATAAGGATTAAAACATTTAATCTTCAATTATGGGCCTTAACACCCTTAATCCCTGCTGCTGTAATGGCCTCTCTATGTTCCGAGTCACAGTGGCTATGACTGTGGAGGCAAAGTGAAATTACCACTTTGTAATCCCTGCACAATAAAATAAACCAATTAAAAAATCTAGGGAGTGGCAGAAGAAATGTTGTGGAGGCCTACGGAATGGTGGCGCAACTGTGGAAACAATGGCTGTAGTGGAGGAAATGGTGGAAAACACTGCAGATGGTGAAAAAACACTCTGATGGAAGTTTGGTGGAGAAATGGACGTGGACCGTTAGATCAGATGTGGAGGCAATGATCAACGGTGGAGATTAACCAATGGAATAACTTTTAGAAGGTTGGGCAAAATGAAATAAACCTTAATGTAAAACATTAAAGTTCTAATGTGAGTGGAGAAATGATTTTTAATGCAAAACCTGAGGTTTGGTCCTTTGAATCGAAATACAAAGGAAATGGAATGAAAACATATGAAATGAGTTTGAATGGTGGGACCCGGTCATGGGTGGAGGGCGATTTAACCTAGACCGTCAGATCTCAGGAGGAGATCGATGGTTGAGCTGACGCAGTGAAGTGTTAAGGTCGCGCGATGGGAAAACTTGAGTGGAACGTGAGATGAGATATGGGCCGCTGATCTGGCTTAGATGGATGGCTGTGATCAAATATGGGGGTTGTGGGGACACAATGAGGAAAGGTGGTTTCAGGAACCACCGGTATCACGTGGCTTAAAGGCAGTTTAGAAAAATGCCCCAAATCATGCGATATGCCTTTCTGTGTGACACATGGCCTTCAAAAACCGCTTATATCGTGTAACTCTTAGGCGTTAAAGCTTGGACACGAAAAATGTGCAATATTGATGATGGTCGTTGGATCAGGAGTGGGAAGATCAAACTTTGGGAGATGGAGCACGAAAAGAGAAGATGCGCGGGTGAAGTGGGCCATCAGGTTCACTACGGATCATTGGTTTATGTGGATGGACGACCAGGATTCAATTGGAAGCGGAGGAGGCAAGGGCCAACTCTCCGATGGGCTCATGAAGCGATTAACTCTGGACCGTTAGATCGGCGGCAGATCAACTATGGCGATTGGATCGGAGAGTGACCAATCAGGGAAAATAGGGTGGGATGAGAAGAAATCTGGGCCGTTGGATCAAGCGGGATGGACGGCTGGGATCCAATCAGGGTGCGCCAATCGGGAGGACCAACGATACGGGATTGGGCGATTGCGATGGTGCGATTGAGTGACCACCGTCTGATTTGGAGATGGATCAACGGCTCTCATGTAATCGGAGGGTGATAGGAGAGAGGAGACGGGTGTGTGTGGAGTTTAGTGTTGACCGTTCGATCTTTGAAAGATCAACGGTCGAGAATGCGCCCGCGGTCTATAGTGTAAAAAACCATCGCATCGGGGAAAATCAAACGTAACAAAGAAATGTGCCCCCGTGATTCTTTCGATTGCGATTAGTGCCCAGGCCTTTAGCGATTGGGTCTGGGCATGGGTAATGTGGGGAAGTGGTTAAGGGGTTGGCCAAAAAGGGGCTTATCCTGTTATAAAGTAAAAAGTGGGTTTTTAAGCCAAAAAAATGGTTTTAAAGGCTAAAAGAGGGATTCGGTAGAGATAATAAGGGGCTATTAAACCGGCCAAAGGATATTTGTGAGGTTTAAAAGGGGAGTTAGGATGATTTAGATGGTTAATGAGGGAAAATGAGAAGGGAAAAAAGGTGATGAAGGCAGAGGCCTAATGGGGATGAAATAAGGGAAATGGAGGCCTTTTGGGCATTTCTTCTTCACAAACAGAGAGGCTTTTCTTATGGAAACAACAATGAGGATTTATCAAAGGACAAAGGCACAAGGAGGCTTCAAGGATGATGTGTTTTCAGAGGAAATGCATTCCTTGAAGGCTCAAAAGACATTTTAGCCCCCTTTTTGCTTGTCAAAAAATTCATAGGGGGCTAACAGTGGCTCCACATGGGGATGGCATCTTCTTGAAGGTGTCAAGAATTCAAAGAATGATCTTTGGAGTAGGCTAGATGCCTGGTACTTGACACATCCATTTTCTTTCTTGGATCAGCTGCCACAAATCATGAAGACATTATATCAGCAGAAATGATCTTCCAAACAACTACCTACCCATACTATAGTCCTAACATTTTTTCTTCTGGGTGCATTTGGACTTGCAGACCCTTTACATCATCAATTTTTTACAAACAGGAAAAAAAACCTATTCTATTTCTACCCTTATTACTCCATGAAACTAGATTATACTGTTGGCCTCATATTTTCTCTACCTAAACTGTATCTGCTAGGATTAAGCTGTCTAGAAGATTTCTTCTCTACATTCTAAGACAGAAATTGAAAAACAGTCAAGCCAGGATTAGACTGTCTGGCTTGCTGTAGACCATGGCATAAAGACAAAACTGCTCATGGACTGAAAACTTTGCAGAAATTTAAAACCACTAACTAAATTCTCATAGACTGAGCTTTATTGAGCTTTTCCTACCTACCCTACTCTAACTTGACATATTTACAAGTCTAGCTTACAAACATTCTCTTCCAATGCAACCATTCCATCAAGTGATCCCATGACTGGTCTTTCTTGCTCATCTCCTTGAGCATGCTAGATAGGTAGGGCTGCTCCCAATCTCTTCGTTCCAGAACAACATCTTTTAAAAATTTTCTTGTTGTTTGCAACATGCTGTTCAAAAAGACCTTCGATACTTCTTCAAATGTTTGTTGGAAATAAACATAAGGATCATGAAATGATACCTAGTTGTGAATATTCGGTAGGCAGGCTTCAACCAAGATTTCTCCTTCTACCGTTGGATCAGGAATAAGACTCTCTTGAGAAAGAGAATCTCCTTCATCTTCTTCGTTTTCTGAACTAGAGGACTCATCATATATTGCAGCCGTGTCCTCTTGGAGCTCTGATGTATTCTGCTCTAATGGGCTGAGCTCTGTGAAGAGATCTAAGTATTCTTGAGCAGGGGTATGTTCCAGTGCTTCCTCTTTTTCAAGAGAAGGCTCCTTACTTTCATCATGCTCAAAAATATCTTCTTTGCTTTCTTCCTCATCCTCTAAAGTGAAAGGCTGTTGGTCTCCATCTTCATGGCATTCACTACTGATGGTCGGAGGTGTAATAGAGTGAAAATTCAACTAATATTCATCTATTACCAGGCTTTCGTAGCTTTCCCCATCAATGTCATAGATAGGCTAACTTGTTTCATTGCTTCTCTGAAATTTCTGGTCCTAATTTTCCTCCCATGAATCTACTGATGATGGTCCTGCAAGCTCAGCTTCCCTTTGGAAACAATCATCATCAAATAGATCATAACTGGGAAAATCATAATCGTAAGCAATGTCACCAATCAAACCTATCGGATTCTCAGTAGGTCTTTCTTCATTTTGATCCGCAGAGGAGTTTTCTGGATTTGCATGATCAAACTCCTTGGATGAATGAGCAGGTGTATCTACTTTGTAAAAGATTTCAGAGGTGGACTGCATGTTTAATATTCGATCCATCTCTTCTTCTGTCAACAGAGAGATATCTATTTTAACATAGACAGAAGAATAACAGTCCTTTGTTTCTTGTACTAACTGATCTGGAGGCTGGATATCTTCTTGAGCCTCTTCTTGAGCACTTTCCAAAGCAAGAGAAAATTCTAGACCCAGATCATCATACATGCCTTGCTCATTGTCTCGGTCTGGAGTTGGCCCTTGCTCTGGAAAATGCATGGGCTGTTCTAAATAATCAACATTTGTATTTAAATTAGCCGCATACATCTCCACCACTTCACCAAATCTGCTCACCAGATTTATCAATCTATCCTCCAAAGCATCTAGCTTTGCTTCTTGGTCCATATTTGGATCCATTTTTCTACAAAGAAGGTCACTGCATCTTCTCAACCAGTGGAGTCATTAGGTCTATTAGGAATTATAGAGTGTGGAGTCACCAGGTGGATGAATTTGGACGTTTGAAATAGGATGTTGTCCACCATCAGCATTAGATACCAATCTAACTAGAGATTTTGGGTCTTTTGAGTGCCTAAGGGTATCTAAAATAAAATACACTCAATTCCCCAGTGGAGTTGCCATTATGTTGGGGTTCCAGTGTTTTGGCCAGATTGGCAAGACCAAAAGATCGGACAACATCAAAACCACTTTGGGGCCCTAGGATCTAGCCCTCCTTGACCTGGAGAGGGATCTCTCCATAAAGCAAAGAATGATATATCTTTGAAAGCTCAAAAAGAGGTATGAAGCACATAGGGGGGTTTTAAAATGATTTGGTTGGTTGTTGGGTTGGTTCGAGATCATTAACTGAGAAGGTTATGGAATGAAAGGAGAAAAGAAGCAGGACGTTTAGGCAAAAGAGGATAGGTTAGGAATGTGCCATCCATTGGGCTATGGAGTCATGAAAGGAGATTACTTGCATGCAACTAAGCAAGGCTCTCACAAGGCAAGTCATCTATACTAAAGGATCTTCAAGATAGATGGTGAAATGGAACAATAAGGAGTGAAAGGAGAGACAAAAAGGGCAGCTTAAGATCAGATCAGAGGTCATCTAACTCCAGATCTGCTTCAACATGCTCTCAAAGAGAAAACACTTAATATTTAGAAACAGAACTAGGCCTAAGATCAGAGAAGGACTTTGAACCTTCAATGCTTTGACACTAGTTCAAGAGATCTTAGAAAGGCCAATCTGTTTGAAAAGGACTCCAGTGGATAGGGCTCACACAAAATCCCCGGTATCCAAATTCTTCCAGCTCAAACCTAACAAGAACAACTAAGCAGCAAACCCTGAATTCACACATCAGCTAGCAGTGAATAACAACTACTACACTGGTTAAATTACATGAATTTTCTCTTAGATTCACTATCAGCAGAAAAACATCAAGGATAAGAAGAGCATCGGGCATTAAGGTACCATGCAAGCGTATATCCTAAGCCTGATTTACTGATTCCTACCGGAGAATAAATGGACAACATGAATAATGTAATAAAACAATGCAATAACGGAAACATCACCCGTAATATAGACCAGGATCCTATGAAATTTGCTTGATTAATTGATGTGCAAAACTAGTCACATACACTGAGCTCAATGGCTGATACAATCCAAGATTCTCCTCCCAGCCTACTACATTACAAACTACTCAACTACTCTCCCCCAACAACTGTTCTAACAGTCGAATGAATCACTACTACTGGAACTACAACAACAACCTTTTCAATATGTTCTTAAGGGGTTCTTATAGGAGAATGAGTAACTATGGAAGTAGACATAAATTAAATGGATCCATTAAGATAGAGTGGAGGAAGTATACATGCCCACTCTACTTAATAGCTCTGCGTTGTACTCTGTAGTCTGGTTCAGAGTCTCTGTCAGGTCGATATTTGACCATCAGATGTGTTCTTCAAAGTCCTTTATGGCTGTAAGGCACTCTGTTCTATCTTCTGAAGCAAGTAAGGTTACTGAAGGTCTTCTAGGTTTCCATACTTCCATTATTGCTATCTTGACAGTCTTTGGAAGCTTTCTGTCAGCGAAATGGCTTTTCGGAACTCGAGGAGGCATGGAGACTTCTGTAGGAAGGCGTACTCTCTAAGAAAATACGTTCTGCTGACATATACATAGATATGGCTTGTTTCATGTGCATTAGTCTTAAAACTGCGTCTTTATCCCTTTAATAAGGATTAAAACATTTAATCTTCAATTACGGGCCTTAACACCCTTAATCCCTACTGCTGATACACTGGCCGCTACTGTAATGGCCTCTTTGTGTTCTGAGTCACAGTGGCTGTGAATGTGGAGGTAGAGTGAAATTACCAGTGTGTAATCCTTGCACAATAAAATAAACCAATTAAAAAATCCAGTGAGTGGTGGAAGAAATGCTGTGGAGGCCTGCGAAATGGTGGCGCAACTATGGAAACAGTGGCTGTAGTGGAGGAAATGGTGGAAAACACTACAGATGGCAAAAAAAATGCTCTGATGGAAGTTTGGTGGAGAAATGGACGTGGATCGTTAGATCAGATGTGGAGGCGATGATCGACGGTGGAGATTAACCAATGGACTGACTTTTAGAAGGTTGGGCAAAATGAAATAAACCTTAATGTAAAACATTAAAGTTCTAATGTGAGTGGAGAAATTATTTTTAATGCAAAACCTAAGGTTTGGTCCTTTGAATCGAAATAAAAAGGAAATGGCATGAAAACATATGAAATGAGTTTGAATGGTGGGACCCGGTCATGGGTGGAGGGAAATTTAACCTAGACCGTCAGATCTCAGGAGGAGATGGACGGTTGAGATGACACGGTGAAGTGTTAAGGTCGTGCGATGGGAAAACTTGACTGGAATGTGAGATGAGATATGGGCCATTGATCTGGCTTAGATGGACGGTTGTGATCAAATATGGGGGTTGCGGGGACACAAGGAGGAAAGGTGGTTTTAGGAGGAAAACCACCGGTATCACGCGACTTAAAGGCGGTTTAGAGAATTTCCCCAAATCATGCGATATGCCTCGCTGTGTGACACATGGCCTTCAAAAACCACTAATATCGTGTAACTCTCAGGCGTTAAATCTCGGACACGAAAACTGTGCGATATTGATGATGGCTATCGGATCAGGAGTGGGAAGATCAGATGGTGGGAGATGGAGCATGAAAAGAGAATATGAACAGGTGAAGTGGGCCATCGGGTTCATTATGGACTGTTGGTTTATCTGGATGGATGGCCAGGATCTAATCGGAAGCGAAGGAGGCAAGGGCCAACTCTCCGATGGGCTCATGAAGCAATTGGCTCTGGACCGTTAGATCGGCGGCAGATCAATGGTGGTGATTGGATCAGAGGGTGACCAATCGAGGAACACAGGGCGGGATGAGAAGAAACCTGGCCATTGGATCAAGCGGGATGGACGGCTGGAATCCAATCAGGGCGCGCCAATCAGGAGGACCAGTGATACAGGATTGGGCGATTGTGATGGTGCGATAAAGCGACCACCGTCCGATATGGAGACAGATCGACGGCTCTCATGTAATCGAAGGGTGATAGGAGAGAGGAGACGGGTGCGTGTGGAGTTTAGCACTGACCGTCCGATCTCTGAAAGATCAACGATCAAGAATGCGCCCGCGGTCTATAGTGTAAAAGACCATCGCATCGGGGAAAATAAAACGTAACAAAGAAATGAAAGGGGCTATTAAACAAGCCAAAGTATATTTGTGAGGTTTAAAAGTGGAGTTAGGATGATTTAGAGGGTTAATGAGGGAGAATGGTAAGGGAAAAAAGGTGATGAAGGCAGAGGCCTAATGGGGATGAAATAATGGAAATGGAGGCCTTTTGGGCATTTCTTCTTCACAAACAGAGAGGCTTTTCTTATGGAAACAACAGTGAGGATTTATCAAAGGACAAAGGCACAAGGAGGCTTCAAGGATGTTGTGTTTTCAGAGGAAATGCATTCCTTGAAGACTCAAAAAACATTTTAGCCCCCTTTTTGCTTGTCAAAAAATTCATAGGGGGCTAACAGAACCTTTCCATGTAGCTAGCTATAGGATCAAAGAATATATGATCTGTTTGATGCTTCTCATGACATTCTGTGACTTTGGACAACTCATCCTTGCTTTTATTAATCACATAAGACTTCAGTTGTGTGCTTTCAAACTGCTTTTCAAACTGATTTACAAAAACAATATATTCTTCCTCAATCTCTAAGAAGAAAGGTAGCAACACCCCATCTTTGTGTTTTGGCATTAAAATCATTTGAAAAGACTGATCTTGATCATGAATACTATGAGATTGAATTTTATCTTTTGAAACTTGAAAATCAATTTCAATGTTCTCTGCAACTTCATCCACAAACTGAATCTTATCTTCTAACTTGCAATCAAATGATTTCATATTAGAAGACAAGGATAAAGAAAAATTTTCACCCACTTATTCATTAATGTAATCATCATTTGATATAAGCTGATGCAATAAATAACATGAAGAATCAACTTTCTCCTGTACCTGAGGTTTATAGCAAGCATTTTCCAATATTTCCTCTTGCTGTTTGAAATGATTCTCATACTCCTGATGATCAAAGGATTGACAAACCTGCTGCAAATTTTCCTCAAACTCAGAGGATGTGACAATATTTTCATAAGTAAATTCATGCTGGGTTTCATTTTCATCCAAAAGAGATGTTATCCTTTCTTCTTGGTGTTCTTCTTGGTGATGAAAGGTATTGTCATGAAGGGCCTCTAAAATTTCTTCATCCATGAACTCATCATCTTCATAACAATTCTCCAAATATTCAATAATACTCTTAGAGTGTTTACAACAGTCTTTGACCAGCAATAAGGAGGGACGAAACTATTTATACATCTCATAAAATACATCATGGAATCAGCAAGAGAATATAATGAACCATTTGGAAAGCTTTCATACCAAGACCATGCTTTTCCTTCTAAAGTGACCATAAACATTTTCATGAGACAATCTTCAGGGAACTGAACCTTAAGACTGTGTACATTCATATGGAACCTAACCAAATGAAGAGTAACATTGTCTTTCTTTTCATCTTTAAATATTGGAAGATCATCTAACCACTCAACCTTTGGCACAGGTTTTGGAAAGCCAGGGATATGAGACCGATTCATAGGAGCATACCTGGCAATTTTTCTTGCAATGGAATTCATTCTGTAACTTCATTAGGCTATTGATCTTCAAGCAGTGCAGTCACCTTCCAATTTTTTATTTGATGTGTGGAGTCGCCAAGGTAGATGCAGCCTCGAAAAGCTTTTTGAGCTCCTACTACCTTCAAAAGTTCAGCTTCTTGATTTTGGGAATGAGTAATCTTCAGACTCCCGACAGACACACCAAAATGTTATCACAAACGTCGTACCTGATTGGCTGCTGATCAGAAAAATTCAATATAACTATTTCAAACCAATCTTGTGACTGAGGCTTAGCCTCCTCAGCCTGAGAGGGCTCTCTCAAGGGTTAATGATATGTGATATAGATAGATGGCTAACTATATTATTTGTATTTTGGTTCAGGTTGAGAAGATGAATTCTTGCTACCATTGGGCTATGGAGTTAGTGATAGGGCTCTCAATAACAAAGGCTTTCCTTGTGGAAGTTGAGGCTTGTATATACTTCAATGAAAGGTTAACACATTCAGGAAAATCCCAATAACTTGAGGTTCAAAGGAAGTTAGAGCATGTAGCACATGAATTCTGAGTAATGAGACATCAAGGTATTGAAAGCAAAAACACTGAAAGAGTTTTCACCATAGCTAAATACTTAAAGGAAGTCAGAGCATGAAAAATCATGAATTCTAAGTAATAAGCACTTAAACTATGGAAGAAAAACATTTCAAATGATAGGACATAAACTCATAGAAATACACTAAGAATCTCAGGTGAAAGGAAAGTGGTATTGTTATTGTATATATCAGTCAATCCAAAGCTTTACAAAGTGGTATGCTTAGATAACATTTTCCAAACTGTAGGTTGAAACTAACATCATTAGGTATACATTGGGCATCATGGAGTCAAATCAGCCTCATAAAATCAGTGAATCTAATTGACATGGAAGTTGAGGCATATCAGGGCTTTTAGTCATGAGATACACATTTGAAACATTTAAAAACACAACCAGTACATTTATAAAGGAAGTCAAAGCATCTTGAAGATGAGTTCTGAGTAATATAGATGAAAAACACTGCAAATAAGATATATAAGAAGTAATGATAGAGTAGGAAAACACTAAACACTCCTTATGAATCTCAAGTTGGTCAAATAGAAGCTCTTTGCATTAGCTGAAACAGTCTTTTTACAATATGCACCATTTTTGCCAAAAATTATCCAACCCCTTCTTAATTCGACTTCTTGATAATTTATAGATGATTTACAATATATTAGAAGCTTATCCTCCACTAGACACCTCGAATTCCTACCTTTGACACCTATCCTAACCATATAACATGGTATTTATTACATAAGACAGTTGCAAACCTAAAACAGAGTCCTATTAAAAATAGGACTAAAACTCTTTAAATATGCTCCTAACAACCTTATCTAATAATTATTACATCTTTTTCCATTTGAAATGCCATGAAGTCGAATTTTGATGATGCTTCCACCTTTGAGGTAATCATATTGATGATGCCAAAAACTGCCCTAAAAATCAGGAGACAGGTTTCCTACTTTTTAGCCCTTAACTTCCATTTTCATCTTCGAACACTTGTTAACATTGATAGATTAGTTTCATATGTGTCACATGTGTTAATAATTACGCTGAAACCTTTAATATTCCACCTGTGCAAAGAAAAATCTCCGAAATAGTGTAAAAGGGTATGAATATGTCTGCGCTACGAAAGTAGCTTCTTTTCGTAGTGCAGTTTGTAGGTAATTGAAAAAATTTCCTTTATCCCCTTTTTTCTCCTGTTTTACAATTGGAGCCTTTACCTATAGTCTTCATGCTTCCACCAGCAACATTTAAACTCAGGACCCATCAACCCTATCCCAAAATTCATATGTAAAGATGCAAAAAGTCATCTTCAGCAGTTTCGTAGCGCACTACGAAACTATTATGTAAGCTTATTTCAAAACAGAATTTTAGAAATTTTTGGTTTGAGGATATTTAAACTTCACAAGGACTGATATTTTTATCAAAACATATAACTTATCCTCAAAAACATGATCGTCATCAACATTTGCCTTCAGCTTAATGAAAAACTGACTTATAAATTTGACCATTTTTCTGCACTGTTTTTATCTGAAAAATAGGTGTTGAGATAGAGCTTGTATCTCCTCATCCATAATGTATTTTGGGAAATTTATGGAGAATTTTGTAGGCCATTCTGTATTGAACACAAAACTCTCTTGGTTTTTTGAAATACTTCTCCTGCTGTTCAGAAACTGTCTTTCAAAAACATGTGTAAAACATGAAAACTCTGTTTTCGGAAAATAGGGCTTCAAAGAAAGGCTTGTATCTCCCAACTAGTAACACTTGTGAGAAAAGTGAGATAGGGTATTGTAGCTAGGGATTTTATGAAGAAAAACCTCTTTCAGTTTTCAAAAATTTGTTTTCAGTTGCCTAGAAACCCCTTTGGAAGTTAATTACTAAAACCAGAAAACATAGATTTTCTTCATGATTGAAAAAGCTGCTACAGCAGTTTCTTAGTGCGCTACGAAAGTAGCAATCATTTTTGAACTAGAGGCACTACTAAAGTGTGGATTCTTGGCTAATTGGAGAATTTCAACCCGAAACCTAATGGAATGACCCCTAAATGAAAAATATGACTTTTTAATCATGGAATGGACCTAAAAGACTTTATTTGAACTTGAAATATGACCTTTAAAACTTATGAAACTATGAACTACCCTTTACCAAGACTTAAAATGAATTTTAGATCTACTTGAAATCATGACCAAAAATAGAGTTGAAACAATGATGTTTTGAGAATTTTTGGGTGATAACACACCGCAACATGAACAAGGCTTATTTGTGCGAATAGGCCTGTCCTGCTTGGGCTTAGTGCCCTGTTGTTGGTTAGTAGTGGGAGGTGCAATACCTTGGGGATTAGGTCCAGCATTACCGGGGGCAGATTGATTTTGAGTGCCTTTCCTCTTCTTTTTGGAAGTAGGAGGATTAGTCACGCCCTACTGTGCATACACCTGCCCCTGAGGGGGCGGTGGCTGCTGTTGAGGGGGCTGAGAAGGCAAGGGAGACAGGGGTGCTAATGCTTGAGGAGTTAGAGCACTAGGCTGTGGATACGAATAATAAGGAGGTTGGGTAACATTCTACTAAACAGGTTGGGAAAAAGGAGGAGGCATGTCGTATCCTGGATACATGCTATCGGGAGGGGGAAAAGTGCTGGAGGTGCTGGCCCCTCCCTGAGGGAAACCATTGCCCATGGGAGGCTGAGCATATGGATGAGAAAGAGCTCCAACGATAACGTCGGCGGCATGAGATGCCCTCGGTGCATTGGCACCAACGGGTCTAGGGAGATCAGGTAAGACGATATAAACATAACCCGACTGAGCATAGATCAGGTCATATTTTAACGCAGTCTAGAGAGCAGCTTATTCGGTTTGAAGGAAATGTGATGTGAAATCTTTGCCAATAGTAGGAAAAATGGATCTAAGGAACTAGTCCATGTAGACATGGTCTTCGAAGGTAGGGGCTCTACATAGGCTCTTTCTTCTCTGCCATTCCTGGATATGATCGGATAGGTGGGTTGAAGACGATTGACGGAAAGAAGTCAATAGTTCGGTACCAGTGTCATAATGAAGGGGAAGCTTGAAATAAGATAGAAAATCCTAGGCACGAGTCACAAAGGTGGTATGAGAGGAGGAGGCTTGATTAACATACCACTTAGAAGCTTTGCTAGTAAGCGTATGTTGGAACAACCGAAGATGGACAGAGTCATCGGTAATGGAGTTAGACGAACACCACATGTGGAAAGATCGAACATGATTTGTAGGATCTTCTTCAGCAAGACTTTCAAACTTGGGGATGTCAGAAGCGAGCTTGGTTGGCATAGCAGGCCAACCAGTGCCATGGCGTATAGGGTCATTTATCAACTAGTTAAAATTGAGAAGACTGAGGCCTGCCATATAGGGGAGCAAGGGAGCAACCGGGATAGTTCCTGTTGTGGTCCCACTAGTAGTATTCCCAGCATTAGGGTCCTGAACTAGACATGGTGAAGGTGATAGGGGGAGAACCAAGGACGAAACCAGAAGGGGAACCCAATGAACCAGAAGAGGAGTCGGAGTGCGGACTCAGTTGAGGACTAACTCGAATCCTGCGTAGAGGAGTAAGTCTTCCTATCGAAAATTGAGGATGAAGACCAAGAAGTCTCTGGGATAAATGCCTTGGGGGCACAATGATGAAAGCACAAACACGACACAAAGGGAAGAGAGACCAACAAGGGCAAGGAGACGCAGGATCAATTGATTAGAATGTCGAAACAAGGGCAGAGAGGTGCAGGATCAATTGATTACAATGTTAAATTATTTAATTGGGGGTGTTAATCAGGCTCTTCTTCACTTAGGGTGTGTGTGTTAAGTGTGTAAATTTTAATTTTTAAACCCAAACGTTTGTAGAGAAAAAGAAAAAGTGTTGTATATGTTAGGGTACTATAAATATAGGATTCATAATTTTGAATTGACTTTGATAGTCTTGTAAATATGTACATACCTTGCTTTCTGCAAGTTGTTTTCCCATATTTTGAAAACAAATATAAAATATAAAATATAAAAGAGCGTAAAAAGTCCTAAAAAATAAAAATCAAAGGACTTAGAAAAATATATACCGCAAAAGAAAAAAAGAAATAAGACCTGAAAATGAGCAAGTCCAAGTGCCACTACTTTTTCTTTTACTGCAAAGAATAATGATTATGTGCAGAGTGTCAATAGATGCCATATTCCATGAACAATTAAACAGTTTAATCTTTACTTTTCATGCTTTCAATTTCATGTTTTAGATAGTGAATAAAGATTTTTCAAACTATTTAAACTTGACAAATCAGTATATAGGTAGAGAATAATGAGGAGCTCAACAGTTTAATCTAAGCCCATGGATGAAATAAGGTAGATTTAGATATTTTATGCTTTAAAAGAATAAATGTTTTAAGGTTGCAAGCATAAATGCACCTGCAAAATGAAGAAAAAATGTTAGAATAAGGCTGGGTAGGTAGAAAGCAGTGGAGAAAACATGTAATAAATGATCATCAGGCAAAACATCACTAATTTCCCCTCCCCTATAAGTATTCAGTATTCTAAGCTATCAGTCGAACAAACTCAGAGCATTTCTCTGACTTTTGTTGGGACCAGACCCAATGCTCGATGACTGGTTAGTTGAAAATATTGAGTTCTTAAGTTAAATACACATTTATCATTATTCATCCTTCATTCATACATTAAAACCCCTTTTCCTAAGTAAATACACATTCTTACTTAGTGAAGCATAAAATCCCATATAATTAACGTTATCCTTTCAGAAGCATTCATAAAACCCCCAAAATTACATTTATCCTAAGTATTGGTGAAATTATATAAAGACAAGCAATGCTTTACTTTTACACTTAAATTAGTGATTTTATGTATTTTGTTTTACATTACACTACGTCTTCATATTAAATTTTAACATATTCTATTAAATCCCTAAAAAATACCCTATCCTACTTATTAATTCCCTATATTTAAATATCCCCAAAAAACCCACTATTATAAAGTATAAGACCAAATTTTATTACCCACGTGCTAAATTAAAAACACCAATTAAAAGCCCTTTGGTATAAACTATCATTAAATAAATATCCTGACCATATAGTATTTAAACGCATATCCAAAGTTTAAATCACTATATAATAATACTATCGCGCCCATATTTGAATTTGTTAAAACATTTCATTTTGAAGAATGTTGAAATACATGTTGTATAACCCCCCCCCCCGCATACTTTATAACCCAAGTCTTTTGAAATAAACCAATGTTTTCATAAATACTAAACCCTTGTCGCCTATAAACCCCATATCATATTCATTATAAAAATTATTTATAAAGTTTAAACCTTATATAAATGTTTTACCCCTCTGCCCATTTTAATAAAGGCTAAAGGCTTTAAACTTTATTAAACATAATTGATAAAGCTTTAAATTCCTTTCTGCCTATATGAAAGCACCGGTCCCACACCTCTCCATTCAGCGCAACTCCTAGATCAATCCTAACCCTTCGCGTTCATCCCTCAAATCCAACGACTGATACTCAATATCGCATAGAAAGCATGCCCGACCTGCTGAACTCCAAATGCATGCGAAAAGGGTGGTTTCACTCGGAACCCTCCTCTCCACATGGCCTCCATCGATTGGATCGTGTGCGTTTTGAATAAAACAACTTACCACTTAAACCTTGCACAATAACCATGTTTGGTTTTGTGTTTAAAATCCAAAACCACCCTTCCCGCTGATGTGACAATTATTCAATGTCGAAGTAATACAACCCAAATGTATATAAAACCTTTGAAAATACATTTCATTCCTTATCTTCTGTGCATTAACCTTAACCCTGCACAAGCCTCTCTAACTGTAAAAACACTATTTTTCTGCCATTTCTGCGCCCGAAAAGCCTCCCTGCAACCTTTGAAGACTGTTGAGGAGCTGTACATTGCTCCAAACAATTCACAGAAGTTTCCAACTTGTTCTAAAAACCTATAAACTTCTTTCATAAGCCTATTTGGAAGGAAAAGCCCAAAAAAGAGACTATAGTTTGCCTGTTTTTTCCATTAAGCCTCTGTTACCCATTTCAAAATACCTTTTAGCTCAAATCATTTATTGAAAAAGGAAAGAACCATATTCTACTGATTTTCATCCAAGAACCTCTGTTAAAGTAAAAAATACTTCTGTAAACCATTTAATCTTGCAGAAGTAGCTCAAAAATGCCTAAAAAACATAGTTAAACCTCCACAGACGGATCTCATTCCACAAGTCTTTCAAAATCCTTCAATCACCTCCATTCAGACCTCTATTTCATTAACAAATTGTTTGATTTTTGTAGGTTATTATCATAATATGAAATTGGGCCAACAGTTTCAATACTAGTTGATAAAATTGTTTGCTCCAAATTCTCATATTTTAATTCAAAAGCTTTATTCAACAAATAGTTTGTATACAAAGAAAGAATAAAATCAAGCCAAAGAGAGATCAGAATGATGAAATTTTCACATTGAGTGGTAAAAGTGAAATAAGAATTCACAGGGACAGTGAAAACATAACAGTTAAAGAGTATCAGTGGTTAAAGTGTATTAGATAAAAGTCAGAGTGAAGGTTAAAACAAAGTTACAGAACAGTCAAAGGTAAAATATTAAAAGTAAATACAGAGGCAATAATAGTTAATAGAGATGAAAATACTTTTACCAACAACAATGAAGTTTATCCAAAGTGAAAGTAAAAACAGTTAAAAGAACAAAAAAGTTAAAAGATGAAAACAGAGCAAGAAGGGACATTTTTGCAGAAATTTCCCGTTTAAGTCATTGTTTTGAAAAAACTATTGTGACCAATAAAAGATTAATTTTTCAAAAAAAAAAGAGTTTTATGTTCCTAACATTTCCAAATACAAAAACCTCTCTCACTTTTCTAACATCAGTTATGGGTTTGGAAATATTAAACAATATTTGAAAGCACTTTTTACAGAAAATTCTTGTTAAGTCATCATGTTGCAGAGACTATTGTGGCCAATCAAAAATAGATCTTACAAAATAGAAGGAGGTTTCTTTTTCTAAGAGACCCATCTACAAACTCCTATCTCACTTTTTACACAGGTATTATATAATGAGAGATACATGCGCATATTTACAGCCTAGTTTTGAGACTCAGTAAAACTATGTTTTACACATATTTTTGTAGAGCCTATTGTGAACAGCAGGAGAAAAATTTTAGGGGACTGAGAGAGGTTTATCTCAAAAATATATTTATCTACAATAACCTCTTTCAATTTTTACATATCTATTTCAGATTGAGAAATGAAAAGGTATCATTGGACCCAAATTTTGCAGAATTTCTGGAGCAGAATGCACAAAGAAAGGAAACAGTTAGTGACTTGTATGCCTCATCATCAATAAGAGTTGAGATCAAATTCGAATTCTCCTCTTGTCATCACCTATCCATAAAAAATAGTGCCAAATAAATGCATTAGTTCTGAGTGTCCTTTACTTAAGTTCTATTTATGTAAAATAGTTGGAGATATTTGTAAAACAATCTTGATATTTTTTCAAGATATTCTAGTTTAGAATTTGTATAAATACTTCACTTTTTGAAGTATTTTGTGTGGAATAAAATTGTTGGAATTATTATAGACATTTTTGTTGAACATTGGAGGCTATTGTGTGTTTGAATTCGAAGTATCATACTGGACAAGCTAACTGGCATCATAATTCAGGATTCCTGTGATAAGCTGATGAGTGAAGTACTTCCTACTTGTCACTGTTTCCTTTTATAAGTTTCATGCATTCATTTTATGTTTGTTCTGTATGAATGTGTAACTAGGAGTATTACTACAGGATTAGTCAAGTTCTCCATGTCTTTAACTAGCTGCCATTTTAATTATTTCTTCTGATTTCTGATGCAAGGAACCCGTAATTGCTCCTTCTCCCGTTTGACCTCTAACTTCTACTTCCATTTTCCGAATCAAAGGATCCTTAAGTGCCCTTTATCCTGATCATACCACCTCACAAAAAACCACTTTCCCAAATCTTTGAGGGTTATCTATCTTGCCCTGAATATATTTGTGCCTTTTTGGCCTTGATTTCTAGTGCTGCTAGCTTGATTTAGACCCCATATCCCAATGGATAAGTAGATTTCTCTCTATCTTACCTCCAAGTGATTTTTTCCACCAAACCCTTTAAACCAAAACCAAATTGTACTTTCATAACTAGCCTAATATTATAAATCAAAACAAAGTTAAACTTTAAAGAGAGAGCCCTCTCTAAACCCTAGGAAGGCTAGATCCTAGAGTTTGAATTAGGTTTGTGGTTACCTCGGTAAGTTCTCTCTTGAACCTAGAGAAATTACTGAGTGATAATAGTATAACTATAAATAAACCTGCAGAAAGCAGTATATGAAACTGAAATAATAGAAAATAAACAACTAATTATGCATTAATCTAAACCCAAGGAGGCGGGTGTTTCGGGGAAAATCACCCTAGAGGTTTGTTGGGTCTAAACCTCCACAGAGCAAGGCATGCTATTTAGAAGGACTCACACACAACCATACTTGAATGCAAAAAAATAGTTAACAACGATAGCAGAACTCACCCGTAGTCCTACGTTCGATGTAGATCCTGCGGGGTCCAAACCCCCAGCAACTCTCCTTCCGCCTTCAACCTGGAAAACAAGAAAGAACGTGCACAGAAACCTAGTTGTACAGCATATACTTCTCCTAAACATTTGTGCAATCCATGTGAAATATTATATAAACCATAATAAATGCTTAAATGATCATCTTTTCACATATACAAATAGATATCAACATGTAGGTTCAGGAACAAGATGGTTCTTCATTATTAAAAACAACATGTACAGAAGTAAAGAGTGGAGTGATCACCTGAAACCTTCCACAATATTCGAGCAGACCTTCATCTGAATTCGTCCCGCCCTTGCCTCGCTAAGATCCTTTCTAGACTTGTGCACTCGAGATGACATATAAATGGATGAACATCTCCAGGAAACAAGGGTTTCCTATATAAATATGGGAAAGTGCAGGAGGCACGGGGAATCAGACTTGAACTAGGATTTCAACAGAGTATAATGTCTATAAAATTTCTCTCTCTCTTAGGCCATGCACATGAGGGGCTTTTATACTCCCTCAAAGTAGTTTCAATCAGTTGGAAACAGTTGGCCACATGCTGGGGTGGTTGAACTACTAGAGTAACCATCAACCCAACTCGAAAAAAGGGATTTTTTATATATTTTTTAATGATTTTAATGGCATATGCGGAAAAGTACATATGGACTCGCGTATACACGCGGAAAAGTCTGGGCATATCCACGTATGGGAATTTTAACACTGTTTTTTAGTTAATTGTGTTCAAGTCTGTAGGAATGGGTGCCCAAAGCCATAAAGACAATCATGAATCACAAGAGGGTGAAAAATGATGCTATAACAGATGCCCCCTAATATATGAGGTCAGAAGGGGTACATGATGGCCGAAATGTATTATGCACATAGAAAGAACTTCGCAATGACAAGAGAGGACTTCACCAGATTTCAGCCTGCCAAAAACCAATGAAAGAAAACAGAGAGTCAACTCATGCTGAGGCGGGCATACCCATGCTTAGTCAAAAATACATCATATAGAAAGTACTGAATAGATCCAACATGTATACAAGTATAGCTGAACTGAAAGTACACAACGAATCATCTGAGCATGGCCCGGAAATATAATTCTGAATCAATGTCCAAGTATCACATATAGAAAGCTGATCAAGGATGCTGCAACTGGATGCCTGATCATATAAGTAACTGAATCTCCAAGTACCAAATCATAAAGGGTAGATCTCATGGTACAATCACGCAACTCGGGAGCCAACATATAAGATGCTGTTGTACAGAACTGCAACATATAAGGGTGGACGACATCACTGGCAGAAACTGAATGGACTGTCAAAATTGAACCAAGAAATGCTGATGCAACCTGAGGTCTTCACCGATCACTATGGCACAATTCTACACAATGGGAATAAATGAGCTGAAGTCGACCATGTGAGAAATCGTTGGATTACCGGTCAATGATGTATACCGTTAACCAACGCGAGACAACCCACCAATAATGAAAATGAGTGTCAAGGTGCCCTAGTACAATCTAACAAGTGCGAATGAATGAGTTGAAGTCGAACACTTGAAAGAATCTACCAATCATGAGGCAATGATGAATCCCCACTGTCGATAGCGAAGAGTCTGCCACTGAGGACTGCAAACCCTAAGGTACTGACAAAAAGACTCTAGACCTTATTCCCAGAGCAATGAGTCGGAGTCGATGGGAAAAGATCTGCTGGAAGGAAGGCATTAAGGCATCCCACATCAGTCCAGCGCGAGTGTAACCCGCAAGCCAAGATTTGGAAGGAATCAGACGAAGTAGAGTGATGGAACCAAAACCGAAGTACGTTTCCGACATGCACAAGATGAAGCTAGCGCATAGATGAAACCCTCTGAACCAACCAATAATGAAAGTTGACACAGAGGCGAGAAATCCACCGATAGGGTCAAATGGAAATCAAGGTACTGCACGAATCCCAAGTGTGATAATGTGTGCTGACGTCAAACACAGGGGAAACCACTCAGTCAAAGACCCATGATGATGATCAAATGCTGAGCACAAGGTCACCTATCAATGATGGAAATAGGCCCAGGGTGCGGCTCTAGGTTTGCTCTCAGAGAAATGTGTCGTAGTCGATAAGAGACAAACCCGCCGGCAAGAAGTCAATGGGGACCTTCTCAAACCAGCACGAGCAGAAGACCAAAACATTTGATGTGATAGAACATGATACTGACAAGACCGGGAAGGCCGACTGAATAATGAGTCAAGAGACACCGCAGAATGGCCGACTCTGGTTAGACTTCCCTTGAACAAAATCACGACTCATGATGACCATGGCAGTAAAAGTGACACTGTATAAGTCTGTTATGCAGGAGGCAGAACAAACTCTCCATATGATTGGAAGAGATAACCAACCGGGGGAGGAATGACAAGTGAAACAAGGTAAAGGCTGAACCTAGGTCAAAACTAAAACCATCCCAAATGGAGGAAAGATATATAAGTGTATATGCTTTGTTCAAGGGCGACAAACTGACACTGTACTGCCATCAAATTATGAAGTTACATCCCGTTCCCACTCTTTTTGTTATATTTGATTTTTTTGTCTTTTTCATATAATAAGCCTGAAAAAGAATAAAAGAATGCTATGGTACAATGGATAGAATGAGTATCAAGAAACAGATGCACTAGTTCCTGGGATTGGAACGATCCTATGCTCAATGCAAGGTGGCGGAAACTGGTAAGCGATACTCAGAGGAATGTTCCATCCATGGGTAAAAGGGGTGTCAAGTCGCGATAGCCAAGTGCATGCAATGGTTAACTTGTACAGATAGACAAGGTCAAAATTTGGCTTAAACATTGAGTCCAAATGAAGCCGGCTAAAGGCCAGGATAAACAAGTAGCCAATATGCAATGCAGTAATACAACTCAACAACACCAGGGAGCCTCTAGGGTAATAGCTAGAAAAATGATAGTGAGGAAGAAGAAGAATGAAGCTTCAACACATAAGTCATGGCGGGACTAAAGAGGACTCCCGAGCCTACATAAAACGCAGCATGGGCAACAAGTGATAGTGAGGAACTAACTAGGAAGCCCATGTAAAGGAAGGCTCTACCACCAAGTCATGATTAAATAATCGGCGAGTGAAATGGGTGTAATACTCATGACTTGATGGGATCGACCCTATGGCAAGTGATCGGAATGGAGGCTAGTATGCAAAATGCAATGGAAAGTGGATTCCCTAACCTATATGCCAGTGAAGATCATATACCTGCCATGACGAGTTAGCAGTCATGGATCAAAATCTGAAAAAATCTCAAAAATCGTCAAAATGTACCTGAAAACATACCAAACTGGGCACTTCCAAGCATCCGGGTTATGCAACTTAAGATAGATTGAAAAAATAAGCATAACAATTTTTTGCGAAAATTTTCAACTTTTTGGGCATAAATAGACAAATTACCTCATATTTGGTTCATTATTACATTGCTGATTTGGAAAAAAGTGCTCTGGAGAAAAAAACTTCTTTCGTCAAAACAAGAGCAATCGACCGTCGAATTCCACCGAATTTCTCAGGTTAGCTCTTAATTCATCCTAGCTATTCATTTTTTTCGTTCATAAATTAAAATTTAGGAATTTTCACCATAGAATCTCTTGCTAAAAATCACGGGTTTGTGCATATGCGGGTTGGTAATGACCAAGTCGCATATACACGCAACTGTGCACAAATAAAGTCGCATATGCGCAGCCCAATATGAAAAATGTGTAGCTAATGAATGGATTATTGAAATTTGACAGGATGACCATATCATGGAGAGAGCGCAAACACAGTGCAATAGACAAAGAAGTCATGCAGAACCAAGCATCACTAAATATTCTTTGTAATTGTGGATTACTCAAGTTTTTCAAAATGCCAAATATGAAGAGTAATGTCCGGTTGCTCGAAAATGCTTGTGAACTATTGGGAACTAGAAAAGGATTGCTTTATGATAGATCAGATGCCCATATGCATCGAAGTGGAAGATATATATTTTATCACTGGACTCTCTCGGAGGGGGGAGCCAGTAGAATTGCACGGTAAGCCTTTGGGAGGGCTCACCGTGGAAGATTACGTCCACGTGTACTGCGTATAGGGTTCCAAGAAAGTTGGAACTCAAATTGCAATCAAAGATTTAAGGGATTTGCACATGAAAATCCTCCTTTTCACCATTGGCAGGGTGGCAGGATCTGCCTCCCTACACCAGGCGTCCAAGATGCAAATGAGCATAGCAGTGGAATGCTTAACTCATGTATATGATTGGTGCACAACCCTACTGATGAACATGAAGCAACAATTGACTTCAATCCGAAAGGCAAAGACAAAACACTTTGGATATGGTACAATTTTGATGACATTCTTCTTCGAGAAGATTCCAGTACTAAGACCCAGAGTGATCTCTACCATCAGCAGCCCGAGAGACCCAAGAATCGCCCGTTGGGCAGACATGATGAAGAGATTGGGGGGAAGTGAAGTTCCCCAGACCACTTGGGATGATGAGTTCTTCCAATGGTGGAGAGAACAAATCATTGTGGTGGACGAATATCCCTATGCCGGGATGGAATTTCGTGGTGATCCAGATCTTGTCCTTCCACCAGGCGCAACATGGGGTACAGTCGGTAAGTTTACAATTTTTTGACTTATATAATTTTTTTTTTGAATTTTTTCAATATGTATGAAAAAATGTGAAAAACAAACATGTTTTTGATTGGATTCAAAATGTCTTACAATTTAAAATGATCATGAAACAGATATTGGACCAGTTCGACCTGAGCGATGCCCACGACATAAGCGTCACAGGGGCGAAGCGGATACAGTAGATCCAGACAGAACCCTCCAGGCTGTACAGAGGAACTTGGAGGGATTAACCCGCCAAGTACCTATGGCTGCAGTGGAAGATCTGCCTGAAGCCATCCAGAGACAGGTGGTAGGAGTACCCCGTGACTGGGTATGGTTATTCCGCCGTGTTGCCACTGCGATCGTGTTCTATAGGAACACAACTTCTGGGCAGGGACCTCAGTAGTAGATATATATGAAGTATCAAATGACTGTATATTTTTTGAGACTGAACATGATCGGGGGCATAAGCCCAATTTTTGTATGACTTATGAATCCAAATTTTTGTATAGTTTTGTACACTCTGATGATATATATACAACGATATTTGATGTGATGTGACAAATGTATCAAAATGTATGATGTTTTTGATGATTAAATTTTATTGTATGGAATGATTAATGTGCCAATCAATTTCTTGATTAGCTAATGAGTCTGCCAACCAATTGTTAGCTCGAGGAATATGAATAAAAGTTAAAAATTGAAATGATCTTTGTAACAAACGTACCCTCAAGAACAACCGGAGTAAAAATGGAGCTCGAACCCGATAAGTATTGTTCAACTGCGACACCACCAACTGAGAGTCCAAGAAAACTACCAACGAATCAACACCCAAAGATATTGCCTCCGAGAGTAGATAAACAACTGCAGTGTATTCTGCTATGTTATTGGAAGCAGAACCAATGCAGACCCCTCTTGATACTAACAACTGACCGGATGGATAATGAAGCACCCAAGCCACGGAAGCTAAGTTCTGGGTGTGTCTACTAGCACCATCGGCGAAACCAAAGTGACTCATGACATTCGACACAACCTGCCAAAGCAGATCAAAAACATCACCAACCCATCAAAGATCGAAAAACCAGATATGTACAAAGCAAAACTACTATATACAAAAGCAACATGCCAGGCCGAAGCCTTGGCATAATAATTTTTCAAATAGAGCCCATTTCTGGGCTTCGGAAACTTGTTCCCTTCAAAATCAACCAAGGTATATGCTCCTTTTTTAAGGAATTTTTTAATGATAAAGGGGCCATACCACATAGATTTAAATTTTCCTGCCCCCAGGGCATCTTTTTCTTGGGCATAGACCAAAACAAGGTCACCTTCCGAAAAAACCCTAGGCTTGACTGCCTTATCATACTGAACTTTAACTCGGTTTTTATGTGCTTCGTTCATCGTGGCGGCATCCCGATGCTGCTCATCAAGATGTTCCAGATGAAGGAGTCATTCTTCAAGACTAGGAGTGTCAGGAAGAAGTTCAACAACTAATTTAAGAGAAGGAATCTCACATTCAATGGGAAATACAGATTCCAACCCGTGCACTAGTTGAAACGGAGTAAAGCCAGTTGCAGTTTTCACTGACGTCCTGTATGCCCAAAGTGCAGGATATAGCATAATATGCCAGTTGGACCTAGCCTTATCAATTGTCCTTTGAAGAATTGTCTTCAAGGATTTATTCATGGCTTCCACTTTCCCATTGGCTTGAGGATGATACAGAGATGAATGCTCCTACCGGAAACCTAATTTTAGAGCCAACTTAGCCATCATGCTATTATGAAAATGACTGCCATGATCAGTGAAAATCTCTCTAGGAATACCAAAACGAGCAATAACCTAGTTGAAAAGAAAAAGAGCTGCAGTCTCACCATCATTCCCAAAAGTAGGCATAGCCTCGACCCACTTCGTAAAGTAGTCTACTGCTACAATAATTTACTTGTGACCTTTAGCCGAAGGCGGGTTACAAGTAGTATAATCAATACCCCACTTTGTAAAGGGACCGACAGTAATGACTGGAAAAAGCGGAGCTGGATGAACGCACATTTTTCGAGTATAAACCTGACAGGGATGACACTTTTTGACCGACTCCATACAATATTTGAAAATCGAAGGCCAAAAGTACCCAGCACGTAAAATATTTTGGGCTGTAGCAAGCCCAGATAAATGACCACCACAAGCTCCACTGTGGCAATCATTCAGCACAACCTCAGCTTCTTCGAGAGTTAAGCAGCGTCTTAGGATTGAATCAACCCCTCGACGGTATAAAGCACCAATAATCAAGTAATTCTTAGCCAAGTGACACAACTTACGACACTCATCTTTCGAAAAATTAGAGGGAAACTTCGCAGTCTGAAGATACACAATTATATCTCCATACCAAGGATCCTATGAAGAGATAAGAAACAAATGTTCATCCGGGAAGGATTCATCATAAATCATTTCTTCCCCACAAGGCAACTCGGAGATCAATTCCGCGAAAACTAATGATTTCTTGGACTTGGCAGACAAACTTAAGATCAAATTCCTGCAAAATCACAATCCATCTATTATATTTGCCCCCAATCACTCACCTACTGAGGACAAACTGAAATGGATTGGCTGCTGCAAAAACATAAGTTTTTCGTAGAATAATGTAGTGCCGGAGTCGCTGCACAGCATGAACAGCTGCCAAAGCTAACTTTTCTATCGGATTATACCGAAGTTCAGGTCCTACCAAGCCTCGACTAAGATAGTAAATAACATGCTCTGAAAGAGCATCATCCTCCTAAACCAGAACCATACCAATAGTAGATTCTGCTGCTGCCAGATACAAAAGGAAATCCCTGCTATAATCAGGTGGACTCAATAAAGGAGTAGAGGTCAATGCTTTTTTCAAAGCATTGAATGAGCGTTGAGCGAAGTCATCCCAAAGAAATGGAACTCCCTTATTCAACAATCTCATAAATCCCTTGGTAAATTCAGCATAATTTACGATAAATCTCCGAAGAAAATTAGACTTTCCTTGTAGACTTTGAAGTTGACGGATAGAGGACGGGGGAGGCAACCGAAGTATTGCCTCAACCTTGAAGGGATCTACCATAATCCCTTCCCTAGACACAATGAATCCCAATAACCGACCGGATGTAACCGTGAAAATGCACTTGTTCGGATTCAACCTAATCTTATAGAAACAACACCGTTCAAATATTTGACGAAGGTGAGCAAGATGATCCATCCTTTTTCGAGAATGAGCAGCTAAATCATCCAAATACGCCTCGCTAATCTTTTTGATGTCGTGGAAGGCATATGACATGGCCCGCTGAAAGGTAGCCCCAGCATTTTTAAGACCAAAAGGCATCTTCTTGTATGCAAAAGTACCCCAGGGACAAATAAAGGCAGTCTTATGTTGATCTTCGGGATGGATAGTAATCTGATTATATCTAGAGAAACCGTCCATGAAGGAGAAAATATCATTACCAGCACACTCGTCAATGATCTGATCGATAAATGGTGTGGGGTAATTATCTTTAGGACATGCTTTATTTAGGTCTCTGAAATCAATGCAAACTCGAATTGTTCCTTGATTTTTATCTACGGGAACAGGGTTTGAAACCCATTCAGTTAAAGAAATAGGGAAAATGAATCCCGCCTTAAGCAGCTTCTCCACCTCAGCTTTGATAGCTGCTGCCTTCCTAGGATTGACCGGACGAATTTTTTGCCTCACAGGCTTAGCGTTTTCGTAAGTCTTGATCTCATGCTGGACAATAGATGGATCTATACCAGGCATTTCCTCATAAGACCAAGCGAATACATCCCTATACTCTTTCAAGAGCTCGGCGTAAATCTGAATCTCTTCACGGGAACATTCAGCTCCGATGAAGACATTCTCAATAATATTGGGATCCCTGGAAATGTTCACCGGGATAGTAGGAGAAATCACAGCCATGTTCCCTTCAGCATAAACCTGTGTTGGTGCTAAAGGGCTCAGGACTGGGCGAACATGACCAGGAGACGGAGGACTTGGAAAATTCGTTTCAACTTCGCTCAAATCAGGTAAAAAGTAAGACCGATGATGCAAATCATCCCACGGTCTATCTATACCAGTCATAGCTTCCAGGATGGCCTCTTCATATGGAAGAGTGGTATCAAGGCAATCCTGGGCAGAAGAAGAACTAAGTGTCCAAGCCAGAGCCACATCTCCATCCAACTCTTCCGGTGAAAGAGGAGCTGGAATGGATTCTGCAGAGTCAACAATAGACTGATAAGCAATCTCAGCTGTAGACATTGGAAATGCCATTCCACCCACTTGACCTTCCGCTAATGTGGTAGTAGGGGAAGGTAAGGTCCAAGGGTCCGAAAAATAATGAGTTCTGAAGAACTCTCTTCGAAGAGGAGCCTTGGAGGATGAAATTGCATTAATATGAACCGTAGGAGGAGGAATATCAAAAGTACCCATCAAGGAAGAATACATTCCAACCCCTAAATTCTCAACAGGTGCCTTAGTATTATCCAACTTTGGAACATATGAGTCAGTAGACGCATTCGGGTCTACAGGAGGACAATCCAGTTGGTCCATTGTAACAATCCTCCCTTCGTGAGGGAAACAAATAATCCGAAATAATGAGGATGCAATGGCATCCATCTCATAATTCCAGTTTCTCCCCAACAGAAGGTTGTAGTCCAAGCTTGCATCAACTACCTCAACCTCTATATTCACAGTTTTGCCCCCAACACATATAGGAAAAGCTGGGACAATACCATGCGGTCTGTGAGAATGACCATCAAACGTAGTCAGAAGAGTGGTAGATGGAACTTCTTTGGGAGATCCAATCGTCTTCCAACATGTTAGAGACATCACGCATGTGGAAGCACCCTCATCAACAACCGTCTAAAAGATATTGCAATTTTGGTACGATGATTTAATATTAAAAGCCATATGATGTGGGAGTCTCTTCTTAAAATTAGTCATATTAAAAGTAATCAAAAGAGAATTTTTCGGATCAATAGCCCCAATGACAGTGAGCAAGGCACTGCGCTGAGCTGGACAAGACTGGAGCACCTCTAAAGCTGACATAGCACAAGGACTCTCTGCCAGATCTTCCACAATAGAGTAGTTCTGGGCAGCCCTAGCGTTTGGATTAATCGTTGAATGCTTAGTGGATGCTTTGGGCATCCGAGGCATAGGCTCAACAGTAGGCCTTGTAATGTGAAGAGGCTCAGTAGCATCAGGAGCATCCTTAGCTTTCGAAGACTCTTCTCCTCCATAATCACGGGATCTCGTCGCGACATCCACGTGAGCACTCATCATGAATATGTTCGATGGAATTTCCCCTTCCTGGGTGCCCCCAGAGGAAGCCCCAGGATTTTGATTCACGCCAACAACTAGTTTTTGTCCTTGGGGAAAAGGGTTTGTTAACATAGCTTGGGAACTGGAAGAACCCTGCTGAGCTAACAAGCGCTGCGCATCATGAATTTTAGGGCAAAGGTGCGTAAGATGGTCTCCAGCACACAGCTTGCATGGAAACTTCACTTTATTTTTATCCTTTTGACCCTCCCCAACATGCTCGTTGGTTTTATTCACATTACCCTTCCCATTCTTGCCATTTTTCTTATTATTTCGTCCCTTCTTCTTCCCTTCAGATTGTTGATTTCCTTTGGGATCAGAAGCTTGGACATCATTTATGGACAAAGAGGGGGAAGGCGATGACTCTGCAGGCATAGCCTGACCAAAAGGAGCAGATTGCAAAGACAACTGCTACAATTGAGTAAGTAGGCTGGCTGCACCACTATTGATTGACCCAATCAGTCCGTCACCATGAGGACCAGGCTTAGTTTTGGATAAATCTAATTTGGAGCGAGGAGCATTGGGAAAATATTTATGGAGGACCCCAGACTGAGAATATATCAGTTCCAATTGCTGGGCCCTAAAAATGGCCTGCTCCTCGGAAAATACCCCGGAGAGGGATACATCTTTCGAAATATCTAGATGCAGAGATTTCAGAAACCATTCCAAAAAAAATTCACCTGGAATATGAGCTTTAATAAGCCTCTTCCTTCTCCGCCATTCCTGAATATGGTCAGAAATGTGGGTTGCGTCGTCCTGTTTAAAATTAGCTAGGAGTTCAGTCCCGGCATCGTAACGGACTGGCAACTGGAAATGGTTTAGAAATGTAACAACCAGTTCTCCAAATGTAGCAAAACTGCCCCCAGTTAGCTCAATATACCATTTGGCAGCGTTTCTAGTTAAGGTACATTGAAACAACCTCAACCTAATCGAATCATCGATCAGGGAGTTCGAAGAACACCATAAATGGAACGTGGTGATGTGGTCAGCCGGATCCTCGCCATTCTTGCCTTCAAAATTTGGAATGTCTGAAGGAAGTTTGGTCGGGACCGGAGGCCACCCCGGACTATAACGGATCGGATCATTAGTCAATTTCGACAGATCTGGCAAGTTTAACGTTTCCAGAAAAGGTAAACGAGGCGGAGCCTGAGGATTCCATCCTTGATAGCATGAATTCCCAACATTCTGAAAAGAATACCCTGGATTTAATGAGGCACCAGGTTTCCAGAAAGAACTCGTAGAAAAAGGGGAAGAACCTCCTCCCAACGCAGAGTTACCAAAGCCCAGACCGGTTCCCCCCGCTGAAGTATGAAATGAAGAGGAAAGCCTCTGATAGGGGTTCCAGGCATTAGAAAGATGGGAAAAGGTCTGATAAGCACTCGACGAAGGGAAAGAAGAATTCCCTTGGTGACCAGCGTAAAACTGATTCCCTGCCCCCGCTGTAGTGAATACAGGGTTCCAACCTGTAAAAGTAGTCCAATTTTGACCTCCAGATCAAGGGTTGAAACTCTGGGTCTGAGAAGTAAACAGAAAGGACCCTAAAGAAGGATTTGAACTAGGAATGTGCCCAGTTCCAAAGGGGAACCCCTGAAAAGAAGTTGATCCACTAGCCATGGAAGACATGGGTGTAGATCCAGCTGCAACAACGGAAAAGGAAAAATAAGGAATCCCACTAGTGGGCATTCCAAAAATGAAGGGACCAGATTGAGAAGCATGTGCTTAGGTGAAACCAGAGCCAAACACAACATCACTAGAAGAAATTGAAGATATAGCAATAGTGCCCCCTCCTTCAACAGAAGCAGGAGTCTGAATGCCTGCAGCACTCACAGCAGAAGCCGCGTTCCCAGTCGTGGCCATCGAAAGGTATGTATAATACGGAGGATCTTCCGGTCTCTATGACTCAGGTCCGATGTATTCAACAATGAATGGATAATTAGGAGGAAGAGGAGATGGAAGTGACACAGAGGGTTCAGGTACTTCCTCTATTTGAACTTCTTCTTCCCGCGGAAATAAAACTCACGAGGTGAGCGGAGCACTCCTTTCGGAACCAACACCAGAATCGGCTACGAAACCTTCAGACCCTTGTGGAGGATCTCTCTCCACTGCGTCGGACGTCACAGGGTGATACTCACCTGCTAAAATACTCCTACGCCTTCTTGAAGAAGGCTCTGAACTCTCGGGAGATAACCCCCGGATTCTCCTCGATCGACGAGGCGCTTAATCAGCCACTTTAACAAATTTTAATTAGACTCAAAAAATATAAAGCTAAGAAAGCTAGGAGCAAAGAGCACTCACTAAAAAAGAAATCCCTGAGATACAATCAAGCAAACAGCCTTCAAGTATTTCCACTCCGGGTGATTAGGACCGGACACCAAAATACAAGAAAGAAAAATATAGGACCTCCCGAAAGTATTTTGGGATAATTACAGCCCAGGCCTACTAGCGAAGGTAACAGAAACAGTTACGCCGACCTCCTAACGACAGCCTTTTCCGGCACAAGTACCCAAGCTTCACAAGGGCACCCCGCAGAAGTACTGCTGAAAGTGATACGACGTCTGCCTCAGGTACCACGGGTATTCCCCCCCGCAGTCACCTATGTGGAACCTAGGAGTGGCAACTATGGGCACCAATCCGTGTCAGAAGCTGGGCGGAATGGTCTTGAGGTCAGATTCAGCAAATCAGAGAGGGGGTATCTCTCTTCTTAGCCTTCACTTCCCCTCGCACTTGACTCTCTGGAGGAGAGCTTTCCCGGTCCACCTAACGGAGTTGGATTTCGCTCAATTAATCAACTTCTATGTTTTGTTTGAGCGGCCTTGGAGATTTAAAGCTCCACTCACCTAATCCAAGGCCCTACAACCTAGCTAGTTGGTGTATGACACTTAAAAAACTTGCTAGTTGCTTTTAAATTATATCGCTTATTTTAATTGGTCGTTATGTTAAGTCAAAGGGATACGGAAATGAAACTTGTGGTGTTTTGACGCAGAAAAGAAATTAATAAAAACCAAACTATATGAAAATGCAGTTATTGTCTTTCGATGAAAAGAAACTTCTACACAGGTTCTACGAGACTAAAAAAATTTATTTTTCTTTCCAGATAACAAACTTCACACTCACAAAAACTATGAAAATGAATAAATGCTTAAGTGCACATGATGCAAATCACTAAGAGCATGCAAATTCTAAGATGCAAAATCTACTAAAGCAGAGAGAAATTTCCCAAAAATCCTTTAGTTTTATCTCTTTTTGGTTGTCCAGAAAACTAGTTCCCAAAATCAGAAACTCTTAATATAAAGACACCAAAAACGCTTGAAACAAGAGGAAGAAACCAATGACAATTTCTTTCCAAAATCAAGTCAAAAACCAAAAGCAAGAAACCTCAACAAAGCTTCAACAGATATAACAAAAAATAAAAAAAAATGCAAAACAAAAGCAAATGACAAAACAAAATGTTTTTTGAGCTTTTGAGTTTTATAAAAAGGAAGAGCTCGAAAAGACCAAGAAAAACTATCAAATCCCAAGCCAAACAACTCTGAATTTCAAGCAAAAACTTCAAAAATGCTCTAAACCTTATAGGGCTAGCTAGTAGCAAGATTTAAATGAGCAAAATAAGACAAGAAACTCAAACACTCAGCCTAGAAGAATAGTACAACCTTGCAGCAAACAAAAACTTCAAAGAACCTAGAAAGACTCTTTAAAAATTGCAACAAGAGCTAGTCAACTGAACTCAAGAAAACCAACCAAACAATGGGAAAAAATCGAAGCGCAAAGCAAGACACAAAGATTGGAAAGAGTAAATGAGCAGAAGCTCTCTATTTTGATGAAGCAGAACAACCAAGAATCCCCAGGAAGAGATCTTGGTACTCAAACCAGAAATGCCAGCACAAGAAACAAGATTTGCCAAAAAAGCTAGTTTTCAACCAAAAAAGAGAGAGAAAAGACCAAAAACCACTTTCTACAGAATCCAGAGGATACAAAGACACTGCAGAAACAGGTCTCCACAGGCAGACAAGGCTAAAAAGCCTAAAAACCTAAAATTTCAAAATTGACCTAGGTATACGTGACTTGACAGTTTAGAAACAAGCGTGCATACACGACTGTGCTAAAGGCAACCCACGTATACACAACTCCCTTTAACAAAAACTACGTGTATACGCGTCTGTGTGCAGACAAACCCATGTATGCAAAGGTAAATAATGAAAAATAAAAAAGATCAAGCCTGGATAAGAAACCAGGACTTCAGTCTGACTGAGAAAGAGTTAAATGGACTGGAAATAAAAGTTAAAACTGTTGGAAACCTATCAAACAGCTGAAACCACCCAACAGGGGAATCACAAGAATGTGGTCCCCAGCGGAGTCGCCAGTTCTGTTTCGGGGAAAATCACCCTAGAATTTTGTTGGGTCTAAACCTCCACAGAGCAGGGCATGCTATTCAGAAGGACTCATACACAACCATACTTGAATGCAAAAAACTAGTTAACAATGATAACAGAACTCACCCGTAGTCCTACGTTCGATGTAGATCCCGCAGGGTCCAAACCCCCAGCAACTCTCCTTCCACCTTCAACCTGGAAAACAAGAAAGAACGTGCACGGAAACCTAGTTGTACAGCATATACTTCTCCTAAATGTTAGTGCAATCCATGTGAAATATTATATAAACCATAATAAATGCTTAAATGATAATATTTTCACATATACAAATAGATATCAACACGTAGGTTCAGGAACAAGATGGTTCTTCATTATTATGAACAACATGTATAGAAGTAAAGAGTGGAGAGATCACCTGAATCCTTCCACGATCTTCAAGCAGACCGTCGTCCGGATTCGTCCCGCCCTTGCCTCGCTAAGATCCTTTCTAGACTTGTGCACTCGAGATGGCATATAAATGGATGAACATTTCCAGGAAACAAGGGTTTCCTGTATAAATCTGGGAAAGTGCAGGAGGCACGGGGAATCAGTCTTGAACTGGGATTCCAATAGAGTATAATGTCTATAATATTTCTCTCTCTCTTAGGCCATGCACATGAGGGGCTTTTATACTCCCTCAAAGTAGTTTCAATCAGTTGGAAACAGTTGGCCACGTGCTGGGGTGGTTGAACTACTAGAGTAACCATCAACCCAACTCGAAAAAAGGGATTTTTTATATATATTTTAATGATTTTAATGGCATACGCGGAAAAGTACATATGGACTCGCGTATACACGCGAAAAAGTCTGGGCATATCCGCGTATGGGAATTTTAACATTGTTTTTTAGTGAATTTTGTTCAAGTCTGTAGGAATGGGTGCCCAAAGCCATAAAGACAATCATGAATCACAAGAGGGTGAAAAATGATGCTATAATAGCGGGCCTCTCAACAACTAGTCTGTAGGTGGGCGAAAATCTAGTCAAAACACACCAAAATAGCCAATATATCTAAATTCAGGAGGGACAAAGATCTAAAGGTCAGATCTGCTGGAAATGGGTGCAGAAAAATAGCAAAAAATCAGAGGGAAAATTATTGTAAATGAGGTGGCAAAAGGCTACAACCTGGAGGGAAGAGGAGGGGACCCTAGAGGAAGACCCAAAAAAAACTAAAAGGAGGTGTTTTGGATGGATAAATAACCAATTTGAAGTGGATCTGAAGATAAGGGATCATATCTAAAAAATGGTTGAACACATTGAAATTTTAGATGACTTGCAGCGGCTAAAACTCTTCCACGAAATGTGGAGGGTACTGAAGCCCTAGGGAGCTAGGTTCCCACTTTGATGAGTAAAACAAAACAAGTACAGGTCCAAAATGGGTGGAGATGGAGGTCAAACAACCTTGAATAGAGGCCCAGACAAACCCAGAAAAATCTCAGAAAAATTCCCGCAAAACGTTCAGGTCTCAGTTTTTGACCTGTTTTTTGCAGAGGTCATGGGTTTTGGCCTATTTTCTGCACCCTGGAGGTTCAGGTTGTAGGTTTTGGCCCAAAAAGTGTGACCTGCAATTCTGACACTCTTGGGAGCAGGTTTCAGAAAAAAATTTCGTCTCAGTTGCGGCTGATGCCTATCACTTGCGCAATAGGTCTGAAAACACATGAAAGTTAGAATTTTCAATGTTTTAGGGTTTTATAGGTTAAAAAAAACATCAAGAAAAGAAAAACAAGAAGCTAAAGAGAAATCCTAGGGTTTGAAGTAGCTGGATATGCAGGGATCTAAAAAACGACAGAGGTTGTAATCGTAAACCCATGTGGAGTCACCAATTGTTAGTATGAATCTTAATCACAAACGTACGAAAAAGGCTCACTTTAGCCGTGCATAACATACAGCCCTAACAACAAAGATGGCTGCCAATTTCTTTAGATCTTCAATTAGCTGACCAAGATAAATGCTTCAAAATCTAGATCTATGCAGAAAAATACATTAAGCAGTGAATAAAAGTAAGAGTTGCTCCATGCATCCAATAGACAAGACAAGAATGTTTTAAAGAATTTTTTGTATTTTTTGACACCTAGGAAGGGAACATAGAAAGATGTTACCAGTCCCCCTCAATGGGATGGGTTCTTGTAAGTCCTCAGTACTTTAGATCTAAAATCCCTCTCTCTTGATGGTGTAGAAAACCCAGACAAAAAATGGAACTCAAAGGGAGCTCACAAGAAAAATGGTAGCAAAATATGACAATGATGGAGGATCAAAGTCAGACCAAAAGTATAGATCCAGAGTGATCTTTTAGGCAATAAAAGGTAGTGAGTGAATGGAAAAACCCTTCTATTTATAACAAAATATTGAGTTAGTCTAGATATTGGTGCATAATTAAAATATTATTAACCAAATCAAGATCCAACTTTTATGGAATATTTTATTATATTTGTTGGAGGGAAAAAGAATTTGACTTTGGTCAAATCCCTTTATTTGTAAATAATAAATAAATAAATGATTTATTTATTATTTTAAGCATGTGGTTGAGTAATAATTAAATAAATAATGATTTATTTAATTATTTATAAATGATTTAGTCAAATTTAACAAGGAATATTATTTAAATAATTATTCCTAGAAAATAATAAGATAAATAATGATTTATCTAATTAATTTTCCTGTTTTGGGTTAAATATGACCAGGAATATTAATTAAACTGTTGTTTAACTAATTATTCCTTGAGGAAAATCAACCAAATGTGGATTTATTTAATATTTCCTTATGGGGTTTCCTGTTTAGACCATAAACAACTTAATAAATAAGGATTGCTAAGTTATTTTTCATAGTGAAAGAAATTTTACTTAGGGTACAACTGGTCTTACATGGTGTACTTTGGTCCATCTAATAGTAACAGGTTAGATGACCAAAAAATGGTATAACAAGGGTGGTAATTTAAGGGGCCATTTGGCAGTGCCTTGGATCGTGGAGCCAAAGGAGCCTCAACATGCCACATGTACATAATGAAGAACCTTTAGAACCCGTACCTCGTTCCCCGCGAGTTGTATTTAATACTGAACTGGGACATGTAGACAACCATTAAAAAGCATTGGGTGATGAGGAGAGAGTGTCAGGAGAGAATGAGGTGTTTGTTTTCATCCTGCCTCAAATTGTGGCTTGGGGTAGCAGAACAGGACAAGACCATCAAATGTGATTGGGAGAGAAAGTGGCTCCTATATCAAGCTTGGCCATGGGATCTAGGGGAAGAGACCTCAGTCCAGCATGATGAATTGTATGGTTTCTGACCTGGTCTACGTGGGACGGGAGAAGACACAAATTTTTCCTTCGTTTGGCTCTATCTCTGGTTCGTGAAAGCATCACTGAATCGTCAGTTTATTGGAGAGAGATTCTTTAGGTTCCACCTCTGGAGCTGTAGGAGATCTACGGACCCTGAGACCTGTGGCGTGTCTTCCTACCTCTTCGATGTCTGTGGCTGTAGTGTTGGTGCTCAGGACTAAGGTCTCTTTCCTAATTGGAATGTGTTTCCCATCGATTCCGGTATTGTAAGTGGTGTTTTATTTTAGTATTATCAATTCAGTATTGTGTGGTGTGTTTCTCTGGTTAGGTAGTACACTCCCCGTGGTGGTGTGACCAGTGGTGGTGGTGTAATTTTTATGCCTCGACAGAGAGGGTGTGCTCGCAGGGGAGTTGCTGACCCTCGTATGGATGAATGACAACAACATGGGGAGCCTAGTTTGGACTCTGAGTAGTCGCCACTCTGTTGCAGATATGGCCTTGTATCCAGCCCGCTCCCCGAGCCACATAGAAGCTCCCATCACCTTGGAGTCCATTACGACCCAAATGAATAACATATAGCTCAACATTGATACCTTGAGGGAGCAACTATATGAAGACAAGAAGAAATTGGTTGCAACATCAATGACCTCCAACATATGTCGAATGAGAACTTGAACTTCATGGAATGTATTTGGTGTCAGCACCGACGCACCAATGACCATCTCTGCACCCTAGAGATTCGGGTGGAACACATTGATTACCATATGCATGAGTGTGCTACTCTCTTTGCTGCACCTCCCACATTTCCTCCCAATCCCCCTCCTTAACGTGTATTTCTGAGAGTAATTTTGAGACTTGTAATTTTGCTCTTGTTGTGCCGGGAATAACCAAAGACACCTGCTGTTTTGGCTCCACTTTAGGCTTCCTTTTGTTTAGAGCAAGGCTTGGGCCAGCTCATAAGCCCGTGACGTTGTATTTTGTTGCAGTGGTGATGTATTTTGTTGACACTTATGCTATGATAATATAATGCGTGTTTTTTACCGATGAAAAAAAAAATAGATTATTTTATAATTTTCATTTAGTTAGTGAAAATTAAAATTAAAAATATGAAATATAATTAACTAAAAAAAGTAATTTAAGTTTAAATATATATTTTTTAAATGTGAGGATGAACATAATTTTATTTTAGAAACTCAATTTTATAATTTAATTACTTTTTAATAACAATGCATTTTACTTTACGAATATTTAATCTTATACATTTTAGGGCATAACCATTGTTTTTATTATTAATTTTTTAAATAAAATTATTATCAATTATAATTATTTTAAGGTTTATAAAATTTAAGAGAAAAAATCTAGAAAACAAGAAAAGAAAAAAAAAAGGCTATTTATACATCATAATGATCCTCAAAACATAAAGGAAATAATAATTACTTTTCATGTTATTTAATTTTGTGGATGGCCTAATTATAATTTAAGGTTTGATTAAAAGTGAAATCACGTAGGGTGGCAGGTGTTGGGAATCATCTTGATTCTGAGGGTAACAAAAATTGTTTTATGAATGGGTTTAAGGACCACTATAAATTTTTGGTTGAGGTGTACGCTCTCCTCCATGGAATTCTATCTTTAAACCTGGCTAGAGTGAGAATATTGATCATTATTGGAAATAAAAATATAATTATAAATCTTGTAACACATATAATTGCCTCCAAATGTTTGTGAGGGTACAAGATACACATTCCCAACTCCCAAGGTTACTTTATGGAGGTGGGTTATCCAAAAAATCTCTTCATTTAATTATCTCAAACCATCTTTCTAATGTCACCATCATTTTTCTCATCAAGAACTTTTCAACAATATAAATTTCATCAAATTCCAAGCTCTGAACACAACATTATGGCCCTTAAAATTTTCATTGTTTATGCCATGTTAGCATATCATAACACTAACATGTGGCTGACTTGTGCCAACGCATCACCACTATACCATGTCACATTTGCAAACCAAACATGTGTAGAAATTATGGTGTAGAATTCCAACTAGACATGAAATTTTAATCTAAATCACAAGACATGATCCTACTCCAATTCTCTAGGTAATTCAATTCATAATTAAGAACATAAATCACAAACATGCAATGATAACTAACACACATGAACACAACACTTTTCCAGGGAAAAGAAACTGCTAAAAACCCCTTATGCTTGCTTGCATTAATATGATGAATAGAGATGTATTACAATTGCTAGCTCAATATGAGATCAACTGCAAGTGAATAACCTATCTCTCTTCTCATTGAGAAGCTCTAAGTCAGACTTAGTCAAATTTTTCCTCTACTTGAGCCCCTATTTCCTTGCGCAAATCTTGAGGAATTAGGACCTTATTGTTTGGGATTTTACCTCCAACTAATTGTGTAATTCCCAAGGTTGATCATTGATCAAGTGCTCAGTGTAAAAGCGCAAAAATGAAAGTGCTCAGAATTGATTGGAAACTGAATGACATCGAAGATCTTGTTGCCAAGAATCCGGCGCAACTCATTTCATCGAAAACAAAGTTCAGATGGAGAAGATAGAGACTATTGTTCATTTTCGTAAACAACTAAAAAATTTGCAGAACAATGACAGGTTGATGACATGGCAGCCCAGTCAGCATACAAGGTATATTCAAGGAATATTCTTTAGTTTTTCCCAATGACACTATGACAAGTGTCACATCAGGATTCGCTGAATTGGTTTGAAATTGAATTTTTTTTTAAGCTTTGCTCCTAAGGGTGAATGAGAAATTTTTTAATATATGGTTTGGGACAACCCAACGAGAGGCTGACACGTGGTGTAGCTAGGGGCCGCCACGTGCCCCCTTTGATGGACCCTCTCCAAAGTTTGAATTAACTCATTGGATGGTTGATTTTTTTGTATTTTCCAATGTCCCTTGGTCGAAATCCAAATTAATATCAAGGTTCAAAGATCCGCACTATTATTATATATCGAAAGTCGGACTATATTACAGGTTGGCGCATTTTTATTAGATTACAAAGTCCAAGTTTAATTTATTTGGTGGGCTCATATTTAATTATAAACCAAAGTTTTCAAACTTTGGTCTGGGCATATATATAATTCAGACAAAATTTATGTGTGGGGGTCGAGGTCGAACCCACGACCTACCCCGTGCCAACCATACATCTTACCAACAAACCATTGTGGAAGTCCTTAACATGTATGGTGCCCGACTACGACTTATTGTGATACGGTTACTCCGACAGGGGTTTGGAGGGGGCCAGCCCCCTCCCCATGCGACCAAGCCACCAGACCAGGCGGAAGCGAAGAACATAATGCGGGTTAACAATTAAGTGAGGGGATTAATTACCAAAATCCATACTTAATATCTGCTAAACATTTGCTAATGTGGATTGCATTAAAATTGCGCTTATGCGCATTAATCCAAATTTATAACATTTAATCTGCAATTTGCATTAATTAAATAGGAGTTTAACTTGGCGGGATTTTTGGCGGACCCGCTAAATTTGGAGTTGCCTCCAAATTTGGTGGTCTTAAATGGAGCCTTCTCCAGATTTGGAGGAGATTTCCTAGGAAAAATTGTTTTGACCATATCTAGAGCGATTTTCGACCAATTTTGGCTCAGGAAGATTCATTCCTAGCATATTGGCATGTTCTGAATCCATTGATACATGTTTCAGAGGTAGAGGAGCAATGATAAAAGTGTTTTTTTCATTGAAGAAAAAAGAGGCTCAAGGCCACTAGGAGGGAAGGCCATGCCTAGATCAGCGGAAGACCAAATTAGGAGCAAGAAGAGTCATTTCTGATAGATTTGGACATTCTGGATTCATTGAAGCATATTTCAGGAGCTTTAGGTGAATGTAAACAACATTTTTTTCACTTTTGAGCTAATACATAGGCTCAAGCCATGGAAGTTGGACCAAAGAGATGTAGCCCGGGAGGGGTGAGCTCCTTCATCAAAAATTTGTGTTGTTGGATCAATTGTGATATTTTGTTGTTCTTTTTTTACTATTGTTCAACATATTTATTTCATGCTTTATGCTCTTTAATTCACTCATAAAACTCGGCTAATTTACCTGTTTAACACACATAAATAACAAGGAAACATATGTACATAAAGCATAAGATCAGGAAATAAATTTTAAATATGAAGATGAAATTAGCATAGCAAAACTAACATTCATACTAAGATCAAGTCGGTATCAGAGCCAAGTTGAAAGGCTATTTGCTTGATAGTTACTTGAGTTTTGTGCAAGTAGTGTTTTAATGGTTGAAAATTTGTGATGCTTACAAGGTTAAAGTTGCAGAGAGGTGAAGGGAAATTGTTGGTTGCAAGTCCTGAGATTAGGACCAGAAGAAGGAGAGCCACAAGGGCACCATCTTCACCCAAAGTTCCACTCATAGCTGCACTTGAAGCACCTCAAGTTTTGTCTCAAGAAATTGAGATTAAAGAGGTACAAGCACCAGAAGTTGGGCTTGAATCCATAGCCATCATGTTAGGTGTTGGAGAAACTGGAGGTCATTTAGAAGAGGATGATGTCAAGAGAGACTTCAATGACATCAAGAGGATGGTTAAAATTATGTTTGATGCATTTACTACTAGGATTGCAGGAGAAGGTTCTAAGCCTCCACATGGAGAAGGAACTTCAGATGATAAGAAGGATGAAGAGAAGAGTTCAAAGGGTAGTGGAGGAAAGCCACCTCCATCTCCACCATCTTCATCATCTTCATCTTCTACATTAGCATCATCTTCCACTTCCACCACAAAAATCACTCATATTCACTCAAAGGCCACAAGAGGGAAAACACCCTTACTCAAACTTAATGTCAAATTTGAGCTTCCAATGTAAGATTGGACAATTGGATATGTCAATTGGAGGTCTATTGCAAAATTCAGAACCTTCATGAAGATGACATAAATATTCAATTGGCTTCTTTGAGGATGGAAGGATCTGCACTTGTATGGTGGGAAGCAAGGACTCAAGAAGATATTAAAAACAATGGTAAGATATCTATGTCTTGCTCAAGTTTTATTGCTGCCATTAAAATTCAATTCTATCCATTATCTTACATGCAAAAGGCCATTATGGATTGGAAAAATTTTAGACAGTTGAAAGGGCAAAGTGTGCAAGATTATACACATGAATTTAGAATAAGAGCTCTTATTTTGGGTATTAATTTATATTCTCAAGAAACTCTATTAAAGTATATTGGGGGTTTGCACAATTACCTTAGGCACACTATTCTCATGTTTAATCCCACAAACATAGATGAGGTCTGTGTTCAAGCCATACATTCAGAAGCAAGAGGGAAACCAAATATAGATGATAAACGTGATAATGAGGGTAAAGGAAAGGGCAAGTTTTATGGAAGAGGAAAGAGAAATAACTCTGTCAAGAGAGAGAAAGAGAAACTCACATGTAAAATTTTTTTGAAGAATGGCCATGATGAAGACCATTGCTGGCAACTTCATCCAGATTTGAAGCCAAACAAACTGAAAGCCAAAGAAAAGGAGAAAACTATTGCTATAATTGAGCATGACTTAGGGTTAGATTCAGGAGATGAGACAAATATTACAGCCATGGGTTCAAAAGGTAAGAACATAAAAAGCACTGTTTCTTCAAATTTTTCAGATTTCACTCAAGATGAGGATACAAGAATAGAAATTTTCCATATTATAGTTGTCTCTAAACATACCAAGATTGACACACTTTTTGATAGTGGGTCACAAGATAATCTGATTTTCGAAGACTTGGTTAAGCAGCTAAAATTTGAAACTACTAGACATCCAAGACCTTATCCTTTAGGGTTGATATGCAAGAATGAAAACTTGTAGGTTACAAGGAAGTTCATACTAAGATTCTCCATCAATTCAAATTTTCTTGATGAAGTTGAACTTTATGTGGTGTCGCTTGAGATATCAGGTATTGTATTGGTAAGTCCTTATATTTATGATAGAAAAGCAGGATTTCATCGCCATGAGAATAAGTATCAATTGTTTAAATATGTTATTGATTACATATTTAGAGCGCATAAGAAGAAGAAAAGTTTGTCTCTTATACATGTAGGAGAAATGAAGAGGATAGTGAATGCAAGTCAGTATTGGACATTGTTAATGATGAAACAAAGAGATGTTTTGAATCAAACCTTTCAAAAAGATGCATCGAATGAACAAGTTGATTTCATTAAGGTATCTTATGCTTGTAATGATAATTTTTAGGACTCTAACATGTTGCCTTTGAAATAAGGTGAACAAGATGTGATAGATTTGCAGCAGTCAACATCAGTGTTGAGCAGTGTTGGAAACAAGATGTCGGTGCAAGAGAGTGAAAAGGTCAAAGAGAAAGCGACAAAGAAGTTTGACAAAGAAGGAATGGTTTCCAAAGGGTACATGGAAATGGTGAAGATACTTGGTCAAGAATCGACGCAAGTAAACAGCAAGGTTAGTTAAGAATCACCATGATGACAGTGTGCAAGGTAAGACATTTTTTAAGTTTCCTTTAATTAATTACCAAGGTATGAACAATATGGTTTTTGCAAGAATAGCTTTCTGCTCTACAAATTCATGGGAATTGCAGCATGATGGTGTCAATGACAACAAGAGAAGGTCGCAAGAATCAAGGAAAAAACTTACTTTTTGTGAAAAGCTCCAATTGATGAAAATGGGAAAATTTCAGTGGATAGAGATTGGAAGGGTGAGGGAACAATACCCTCATCCACATTATCAGTAATCAAACAGATTTTTGAGTCCAAAAGGATTCTAGTGGGGAGGTATGATCAGGTGCTCAATGTAAAAGCTCAAAATGAAAGTGCTCATAATTGATTGGAAACTGAACGACAACGAAGAGATCGTTGCCAGGAATCTGGCGCAACTCGTTTCGTTGAAAACAAAGTCTGAATGAAGAATATAGAGCATGTTGTTAGTTTTCCTAAACAACTAAAAAATTTGTAGAACAGTGATAGGTTGATGACATGGCAACCCATTCAGCATACAAGGTATATTCAGGGAATATTCTTCAGTTTTTCCCAATGACACTGTGACAAGTGTCACAGTAGGATTCACCGAATTGGTTTGAAAGTTATATTTTTTTAAGTTTTTCTGCTAAGGGTGAATGAGAATTTTTTTATATATGGTTTGGGACAACCCAACCAGACGCTGACACGTGGTGAAGCTAGGGGCAGCCATGTGCCCCCTCTGGTGGACCCTCTCCAAATTTTGAATTAACTCATTGGATGGTCGAATTAGGGGCTGCCATGTGCCCCCTCTAGTGGACCCTCTCCAAAGCTCAAATTAACTCATTGGATGGTCAAATTATTTGTATTTTCCAAAGTCCAAAGACCTTGGTTGAAATCTGAATTAATATCAAGGTTCAAAGGTCCACATTATTATTATATATCCAAAGTTGAAATATATTACAAGTTGGCACATTTTTATCATAGTGCAAAGTCCAAGTTTGATTTATTTGGTGGGCGAATATTCAATTATAAACCAAATTTTTCAAACTTTGGTCTAGGAATATATATAATTCAGACAAAATTTATGCACGAGGGTCAAGGTCAAACCCACTACCTACCCCGCGCCAACCATACATCTTACCAACGAACCATCGTGGAAGTCCTTAACATGTATGGCGCCTAACTACTACTTATTGTGATACGGTTACTCCGACAGGGGTTTGGAGGGGGGCAGCTTCGCAAGCCAGCCCCCTCCCCATGCGACTAAGCCACCAGAGTAGGCAGGAGCGGATAACATAATGCGGATTAACAATTAAGTGCAGGGATTAATTACCATAATCCATACTTAATATTCACTAAACATTTTCTAATGCAAATTGCATTAAATCTGTGCTTATGCGCATTAATCCGAGTTTATCCCATTTAATCCGCAATTTGCATTAATTAAACAAGAGTTTAACTTGGCAAGATTTTTGGTGAACCTGCTAAATTAGGAGCTACCTCTAAATTTGGCGTTCTTAACTGGAGTCTTCTCCAGATTTGGAGGAGATTTCCAAGGAAAATTTGTTTTGACCATATCTGGAGCAATTTTTGACCAATTTTGGCTCAGGAAGAGTCATTCCTAGTAGATTGGCATGTTCTGAATCCATTGGTATAGGTTGCAGAGGCAGAGAAAAAATTATAAAAGTTTTTTTGTCACCTTGAAGAAAAAGGAAACCTAGGGCCACCAGGAGGGAAGGCCATGCCTAGATCAGCTAAAGACCAAATTAGGAGCAAGAAGAGTCAATTCTAATATATTTGGACATTCTGGACTCACTGAAGAATGTTTCAGGAGCTGTAGGTGAATGTAAACAACAAATTTTGAACCTTTGAGCTAATATAGAGGCCCAAGCCATGGAATCTGGACCAAGGAGATGTAGCCCACGAGGGAGTAACTCCTTCATCAAAACTCTGTGTCGATGGATCAATTGTGATGTTTTTTTGTTCTTGTTTTTGCTGTTTTTTAGAATATTTATTTCATGATTTATACTCTTGAATTCACTCATAAAACTCATCTAATTTACCTTTTTGACACACATAAGCAACAAGGAAACCTATGTACATCAAGCATAAAAGCAACAAATAAATTTTAAATCTGAAGATGAAATTAGCACAACAAAACCAACATCCATACTCAAATCAATCATCTGAGTACAGGCAACACCTGTACACTTAAGAATAGTCTACAACTGATGTTACACTTCCTTACAATATCCACCACAATTGGGGAACTTGAATTATCTGCATGCACTAGCTATTTTCGGTTGATTGATTAGTTAACTGAATGATCACTCAGTTATACTGATGACCCACTGCACAACGACCTTCCACTAGTTCCTCCAATAGTTAGAACTAGTTTAACTGAAAACAACTTGAAATAACTAACTTTGATTGCTAAAAATTAGCAATCACACATGCTTAACTGAACTCTAAGCCCTTTAACTTGAATTTACTAAGCTAACTAAGTGGCAAGAGTCATGTCACGCAATTTAACTACATCCAAGTTGTTTGATGATGTGGAAATTTGAATTTTCTCAATTTGACCAAGGCAAAGTCAAATTGAGATTTTCTTGCTATACCTTTCAACACTCCCTCTTAGCAAGAAAGGGAGTTTCCATCACCCGTGGAATTTACTGTGTAACTACCTCTCACTATTGTTGTTGCAACTGCAACAACTGCAACTAAGAAGGATTAAAAAAACATTGAATCCACTGTGTCTGCAATTGTCTACTAGGAAAATTATGTTGTTGTTGACTCTGCTACTAAATCTCCTGCTATGTTGTCAACACTGCCCTGCACTCCTTAATATCTGACTGACACTGATCCTTCAACTACTAAATATTGTGGGACCTTGTAGCAAGGTAATGATCCATGAGGATAGTTCCTCAATGGACCATTCCCAATTTTTTGCAATTCTGGGACTAGGGCTTCACATTGCCCCACCTCACTCCCAGAGGTATAGCTGCAAAGTGCTCCCTCTAACCACTTGGATTGAACTCTCCCTTTACTAGAGATCTCTACTTGAGTGGATGTATCCACTCTGCCTCCTCTCTGCCCCACCATTTGTGGCTGCTCCACAACTTCCTAAGGCTCCTCTTGAGGATCCATCTTGAGAGGTCTATCCAACTCCCTTTGAACCACCATATCTCTAATATTTTCCTTGCTACTCAAGGTTGTACATGCATATTCTACCTCAAGTGAATACAAGTTCTTGACTTGAACACCGATATGCTTCACATGTCCAATGGATATGTGTCCCAGGAATGCTTTCTCTTTGCTAAATATCACATCATAACCACGATCTTCCAAAACTTCTATAGAGATGAGATTTTTCTTTAGGCCTAGAACGAACATGACATCCTTGTGTAGAAGAGGGGATCTCGACTCCCTCTTAAAGGTGACTATACCAATCTTGGTTGTGTTGTACCTTATATCAACCCCAAACTCAATATGCATCTTGAAATCTTTCTCCTCGAAGTTACTGAAAAAATATCTATGCTCTTATGTAAGCCATCACTTCTCACTAGTAAGGTACTTAGGACGTTTTGATTGTCAGTGTTCCTCTCCAATATGTCGACTGGAAGAGATATTGTACATGCCCACTAACCTTCAATAAAATCCACATGCACTTGTCCCAATGAATTGGTTGACTCTCCAACTACCACTAAATATTGAAATGGATGTGGAAAAAACCCCAACTAACTAAATATGGAAATATTTTATAACCAATATTTTAGTGCCACCAATGGTGACAAAAAGGTTATCCTCGATTGGCGAGTTTTCCAAATAATCGACAAGTTGAAGGTCGTGGTCGATGTAAAAGATCTATCTCCCATTAATCCTCGTCTCCATCATGGTTAACTATATTGTGTGGATGAACATTATCTCAATTATACGATTATATATCCAGCTTAACCACGAATCTACTATACTCCATACTAACAACGGATCTATCAAACACTAAGCACTTAGAGAGATCAAACATCTAGAGATGCAAACAAATTTTCAAATGTTGCACTATAAAAGTGTTTTTCACCTCCAAAGATATTATCCCTCTCAGTACATGCTAGATTTGTGGTTAAGATGGATCTATACTGGTTTACTTACAATTACTTGCTCTCTTTATAAATGACATAAAGAAATGTCAATGTTTGTCAATAGTCTTTTTTTATAATAAAAATTGCATGAAGATTGTGAAATATGGTAGTATTATAAACAACAAGAGAGTTAGTAGTTTTTATCTATTAGAAAATGTGATCTCCCATGTGAAGAAATCTTGAGATATACTAAAAAGATTCAAAAAAATGCAAATTAGTAAAAAATCAAAACAAAAGAAAGTATGAGGAATTTCTTAAAAAAACTTATTAGTGATGGTTGGTGATCTTCCACTAGAAAATAAAAGTATTACCATTGTGAAAGACATGGCGAGGATGTATGTCATGCATTAGTCAAAGAAGTGGGAAGTATTCCTACCATTAGTTGAATTTGCATACACCAATGGGTACCAAGAATCATTGAAGATGAGTCCTTTTGAGGCACTATATGGTAGAGAATCCAACACTCCCATTAGTTGGAATGACCCAGTGAATATAGTGTTGTTTGGACCTCACATGCTGGGATAAATGGAGCAAGAAGTGATTAATATTAGGCAGAAGTTAAAAGCAACTTGGGATAGGCAAAAGAGTAGCAGATAATGCACAAATATTTCCAAGTGGGAGAGTATGTATATCTATGAATCAAACCAAGGAAGAACTCACTGAAAGTGGGGTCATGTGATAAATTAGCTCCCATATTTCTTTTCTTAAAAAATATGTACATGACACTAATCATGTGACTGATTAGTCTGTGATATAGGTGGAATATGACGGAGAATTCCAACCCAAACCATTGCACATACTAGACTGGAGAAAAATTGTGCTTTGAAATTGAGTAATAGAAAATATCAAGGTGTAAACGAAGCACTTTGGACCTGATGAAGCTACATGGGAATTTGAAGACCAAATGAAGGAGCTCTACCTAATTTTTTAAAAATGTATAAACCAATGTAAGAATTAATAATTATAAAGCTCGGTTTTTTTCCAATTATAGAACATCGAGGATAATGTTCCTTTAAGTGGTTTTGTTCGTGATAGCCCTTTCAACTACCCAAATTTTGTAATATGATTGTAATGCCAACGTGGGCATATGAACCATGGACGACTAATACAAAATGTTCTAGACACTTATTTAATTTTTGTGATGCTCGAATAAAGGAAGGGATGACCTTCCAAATCCCAATGTCGGAGGGGGCTTGCTTCCTTTCTTGAAAGGCCATGAAACCATCCCTCCACACTATTACTAAAGTTAATGAGTCATCTGTTGGTATACTTGAGAATACTATTTGTTGACAGTCGATATTATGCGATGTCATTTGGGTGTCGAGGTAGAGGAGGGTGGCCATCCACCTTGAACATCAAAAAGATAGGCTTGCGGCCTCTCAGACACATGGTGGGGGACACTAGGAAGAAGATAAGATGACACAACTAGAGAGAAAAAGCTCTCTCCCTTTAACATACCCCCACTATCCCTAGCCCCAACTAAGGGTGGAAGGAAGTTGTTACTAAGTTGACCTGGTCTCCATGGTCCAGTTATGGAAATGGGGTCCAAATTTTTTTCTTTCTTTTACTATCGAGAAACTGAAGACAAATGATACCATAATGCTCATCTCATCGATACGATTCCAATGATATAATTTTTTCTCTGATCCAAATCTCGGATCCAAATATATTTCCATCCAAGGATTAGTCATATAATTAGTGTCACCTCACTAACCTACCACGTACCACCTATGTGGTCCCCATGTGGCAATAACAATCGACCTCTCACTGCCACATGGTAGTGTTACCATAGTTTTCGACTCGTTCATTCTGGTCATGTAATAACCCACTATATAATGAGCATGACACAATCCATATATATATGCACTACAAGGGAAGTACTGCAAGTGTGGGCCCCTCAAAATCCACATCACCGCAAAAATACTCTCCCTGGAACTAACTCTTTTTGTCCCTCATTGTTCCTTCCAAGAATGACTCTTCAATGATTATGTGGAGCTTTCCATTCCGACTAACACCTTAGCATAGTTTGTCCAACCATGCAGTCCTGCTCTTTTCCACCTATATCAATGTGCTTCATCATGCCACATCACCTTCGGGATAATATACCCTGACAATTCTCTACCATGCTCCATTTGAAACCTTCGGGGTATGGGATGATATCATCAATCCTAAACGTAGAGGGTACATCATCCCTTGTCACATCCTCTAAGTCATGTGCCTCGTAACTATGGGTTCTGCTGAGCAGAAACAAAAACCCCATTGCGACAACATCCTGGGGATTTGATCCGAGGAGTTTCCCTGAGTTCCCCCCTTGATACTTTTGGGGACAAAGTATCGGGGTCATCCGACGACCATGAACGTCACCCATCGATGGCCTAGATTTTTCTTGCCTTTGCGCTTGGACTTATCTCTTTTCCATACAATGCTTGAGCTCGAGTTCCTTTTACCCTTTGAGCCTGAAAATTTCAACCCCGTGACACTTGATTAAGGTTTGGAATCCTCTGCCCTAGATGCTTGGTTACAACACCCATGCACATGGACAAGGGCCAAGCCCCTTGACACCTTGAACTAAACCCCCACTCATTTCTATAAGAGCTTATTCATATAAATGTAGAGTTCTCTGAGCTATCCCTTAGCTTCGTATACATGTGTATGTTTGGAATTATCGCCATTCCTCCTAAGCTTATAAGGGCTTCGGCTCAGTGAACGAGTAAATAATTATTTAGACACACACACACAAAAAAATATACACAAGCCGCAATATCTCTCTTGAGCTTAGTATTATTTAAATAGGGATTTAATAACCATTCCTTTTTTTTAGAATGCATACACAGGGGTTTGCCTATTCATTTCATTATGGTTATTTAAAAAAAATTGTTCTCATAATAACTCACCAAGCTATAGGTCTCTCGACCAATAATAAGAAAAATACAAGCCATAGGTACATACAGGGAAACTTTTATTACTGAGGACATATATAGGAATTCACCATTCCTTAAGAAAGAAAATAATCACGTTTCGCACAATATCACAAATATTGAATCGACACATTAAATTCATATCAATATAGGACTTTTTCCAACACGGGAACTCAAACCATTCCATATCCATCATTTAAAAAAAAATTCTCATTCAATCAGGAATACTACATTCCTTAGCATTATAGGAAATGATAAAACCATACATTAAACAAGCATCATAATGCATTCAATACATCTGATACATAATCCAATACTTATCTTTGAGAAATTGAGTTGGGAAATTTATATTGAGACATCAACTCTCCACCTAACCATAAACAAGCCATAACCAAGTCTTTCTTGTAGCTGTCACCCTTGAGCGAGATTCCAGCGTTGAGTAGAGTGATTTTAGAGGAGTTTGAACCAATTTTATCAACTAAAGAGGGCATGTCAAGGCTTCATCACCTCCACCCACTAGCTATCAAATTAAGCAACCAAACATAGTGAACCAATCACTAGCATGCAGCCATCATTCAACTAGAGAATTAAACCAACATCATTAGCTGAGACAGGGTGTCTCAAGGCCACGCTGCCTTCACCAACCAATTATTCAAAAATTTCACCTCAGGAAGGGAACACATTCTTTCATGCAAAGAGACTTAAAATACAACATCCCAACATCTCTAGGGACTTGGACACATATATTTTCAAATTAGATGTGGAGAGAGATATATAGAGTTAATGTTAAGGACGTTTTAGCAGTTGAGTTACCTCTAAGGGAATAGGAGGGAACTCTTCAGAAGCTTCTCAATGGAACACCCACCTACGTTCTCATCCCAATCCCATGGAACTGTCATTAGGTGTTACTATCCCATTATCCCTGGGTACCTCTAGCTCTCAGATGTTATCAACCAACACAATCTCCAATGGGTTTATCATCCATGTAAGGCACAACCACTTCTCAATGATTATCAGTCAGCAATCCCTCATGTGGTTTTTAGTTGGACTATCATATGAGCTCGCTCTATGATTATCAACCAACAAGCCCTCGTGGGTTTCTCAGTTTCATTATCATCATAGTTTCTCTACTCCATAAATTATCTAGTCATATTATCTCTTTTCTACCATTTTAACAATTTTTTTGGATCATCATGAGCATATCGTCCTCCCTATCTTTTCTTATTCCCTTCTCAGCTTGTGTATATGCAATCACACATCATATCTCTTCAATATGACCCTCTCAAACTTCCTTTGTTTTCTTAAAAATGATCCTCTTGGTCTCCCTTTGTTGTCTTCAACATGAGCCTCTCGACCTCCCTCTATTTGTTTTCCATAGGAGCCTCTTGACCTCCTCTTCTCCTTTGTGCACATAGGGTCTCCTCTTTAGAAAATGAGAATGTGAATCTAGATAATGTCTTTATATGAATTATCTCATCTTGGTCGAGATGGTTATATCATTATGAGTGGTCCACGTGGTCCAACCACACTTGACGGCGTAGACCATACTTTTAATTAAATGTTTATCTGTTTCTTTCTTGTATCCTTTTCCCAATAGGAACATGAGCACATCCTTGTTTTGGAATTGAGTTAATACACAATCAACTCATTCAAAGCAACTCAATTATCCCACGACTAATATTTAAAACCACTTCCTAAAGAAATCTCACTTCTCAAGCAATGAAATCGATGTCCTCTCTCAACCATTTTAAATTTTGTAGTTACATAATTACAAGGAATTATTTCAAATGTTTACAAGGGGAATTAACCTGCAGAGGATGTCACACTCCCTCTCTCTGGGTTGGATAGTTTTGGTCTTGGTGTTCTTAGTGGAATGGTGTTAGGAGCATGCCGTTGATTGTTGAAGTTTGTTAATGTGGTTGGAGATGGGAAGTAGAAAGAAGAGTGGCATTCATGCTTGTATACAGAACCTTGTACAAGAGTTAAATCCATGACAATTGGGAGAAATCCCTGTGAATTGTGTGAGGCCACTAGAATGTGTTGTATAATCTCATGTCATCATTGGGAGGCTTAGTATATGACTATATCACTATGGTGCTTGTTGTATATTTTATAAACCACCTGGACATGGCATTCTAGATCAATGTGGTGCTTGCTGAGTAACTAATAAACCACATGGACATTGGAAACCACTCCTCATGGCGCTCACCGTGAAAACAAAACTGATAAACCACCTGGAAAATGGATTCTAACTCTTAAGACTAAACATTACTGCATTGGACCTTGGGTTAATCCTTGTGAATGAACTCAGAAGAAAGAGTGAGTCACTATGGTGCTTGCTTACTACTAGGAAACAACTAGTAAAGCACCCTGATGCTAAATATATGTACAACTGATAAATCACCTTAGTGCTTGTTGTTAGAAGGAAGTTTCTAAACCACTTAGAAAATGGCTTTATACTTCGGGTATTTAACCAAGCCTTTGGTGTGAAATACTTGAGCAAGCATCTCCTCAGACATTGGATCTAAATCGAGGGTGAGCAGCTACAAGAAAATTTCAGCTTAGTTGGCCTATGGTTAGGTGTAGAGTGGAAGTCCCTCCTTCTGTGACCAACTAGTTTAAGACATATATATATATATATATATATATATATATATATAGATACGAAGGTGAACCTAAGTTCGGTGAATCGTAGGCGATTTTGACCTAGCCGGCCTGCATTAGATCTTCTGAGCTTCTGGTGGCGGCTTGGCCCTCTGGCCGCCCTGGTGGGCTCTGCCTATCTGGTTTTGTTCTGGGCGGTTGGCCTCAGACTTTTCCTGCGAGTCTGTTGCTCATGTCCATCGTTTGCTGGGCACATCTCTTTGCTGTCAGCGAGGGCGTGGGTCTCAGCTCTTTGGCCCTGTCCCTGGTCTTGCTGGGGCTTCTTTCTTTGAGGCGGTTGTGGAGGATGATTTGTATGCGGGAAGCGGTGCGTGCGTGTCTTCCCTGAGCGAAGGGTTTGTTGTTTCAATGGAGTTGCCTCCTCCGCCTCCCCCCTCTGATGAAGAGGATTTTTGTTCCCTCCTGAACTCTCTGCCTAAGAAGAAACCTTCTGAAGCAGCGAAGTTTGTAAAACGAAAGGATGATATTCCCGAAATCTCGCTTCCTCCGGAGGGCCCGATCAAGGTTGCTCTCTCTTTGGCGGAAAGAGCTCTGGTCGGTCAGTTTACTGGGCTCTGGCCCTCTCCAAAAACCACAGAGAGTTGGGTCGCTAGGAATTGGGCTCCCCTGATTATAAACAAAGTCACCTCGTATTTTCTCGGGAAGGGATTTTTTCTGTTCGAATTATCTGACAAGGAGGACAAAGATCTGATCTTTCATAACGGTCCCTATTTCATGGGTCCTCAGGGGCTGTACCTCAACAAGTGGATGCCTGACTTTGATCCAGCAGTCGATGTCCCCACTGCCATTCCTGTGTGGGTCAGACTCCCAAATCTGCCTGTTCATTGCTGGAATTGGGAATCTCTCAAGCATATCGACAACTCTTTAGGTAAATTCACTGACCGAGCTAACAACAAAGAGCAATACGATTGTGCTCGTATCTACGTGGAAGTCGACTTAGAGGTAGGACTACCTGAAGCTATAAAGATAAAAGTTGGAAGCTGGACACATCTTCAAATGCTGGACTATGAACATCTTCCGTTCAAGTGCAGGAAGTGCCATGTCTATGGGAATTTTGCTAGAAGCTGCCCGAAGAATATAGAAGGGGAGAAAGGAAAGGAGGATGGTTGGACTCAGGTTAAAAGAACCAAAAATGCACATAAAAATACAAGAACAGGCAACTCAAATGGTAAAACTACTCAGGAAACATCGGGGCCCCAAACCCAATCCACTGCAGAACAAGGAAATAAATTTACTCTCTTAAGTTCCGCAGTAGAAGATACTCAAGAACCTGTGATGCAGAAGGAAGGGTCGCAACACAAAGTGATCCTCTCTGGATCACAACAAGATGAAGGCAACACTGATAGAGCAAAAGAGATATTGATAGAAGAGACCGAGGAAGGGCAAGGTACGGAGGATTCAGAAGAAGAAGGCGAAATAAGAGATTCACATACCTCGGCTAGAAGATCTGTGAGAGGCCGGAAATCTGCTCGAGAAAAAAGAGAGCAGGAGACCTATAAAGAAAAACTCCAGGGAAGTCAACCAACTCTCGAAAAACTCCTGGGAAAAACTCCGAATTCGACCAGAAATCAGTCCCAGAGCTCTAAAGGAGCTCAGCAATCCAAAAGCAAGTGATGAAGATCATCTCCTGGAACTGTAGGGGTATGGGGAGCAGAATAAAGGAAGAAGCTATAAGAAATTTGTTGAGAACAGATTCTCCTGACATACTCCTCATCCAGGAGACTAAAATGGAGGACAATATCTTCCTCCAAATAGGAAAAAGATTGTGGAAGAAAAGTGATGGTCAAGCTGTCTCAGCTCGAGGCGCTTCAGGTGGTCTGGGCACCATTTGGAATGCAGAAAAATTCTCAAGGGTCAAAGAAATTTCCAACACCCATTGGCTATTCCTAAAACTACAGCACGTGGACTCTGGTTTGACTCTTTCCCTCTTTAACGTATATGTTCTAGTATGCGCAGGAGAAAAAAAGAACTGCTGGGACTCTATCAGAGGTCTAGCAGACACTGAAGAGTTAGCAAATATTATCATTGCTGGGGATCTGAATCTCACCTTATCCTTGGCTGAAAAGCGAGGTGGAAGTATTGTGAGGGATTAGGCATGGGAATGGGTCGAGGACTTGCTGCACGATTGGGACATGATTGACATCAAACTTGTGTCCGGAAAATTCACCTGGTCCGATAAAAGACTCGGTCCAGGCCATATCGCTGCAAGGTTAGACATATTTTTCATTCAAAGTTATTTTCTTCTTCTTGGCTTTGAATATAGAATGCTTATTCTCCCCTGCTGTGTCTCCGATCATAGACCCATTAGCCTTGAACTGCTGGCACATCTGGATCAAGGCCCCATTCCTTTTAAGTTTAGCCCTCAATGGGTTAAGGAAAACTCCTTCTTGTCTTTAATAAAAGATTGTTGGAAGCATCCTGTTAAAGGCTCTGCGTTTTTTGTATGGGAGGAGAAACTTAGAAGAGTCAAAGCAGCGTTAAAAGCTTGGGTCAAAACCTTACCTAATCCTGCAGTTGAAAGAAAAAAGATTCAGGACTGTCTCGAAAAGCATCACCTGGAAACGGAACATGTCGAGATCACCGTAGAAGTTCTTGAAAAGGAGGCTGAGCTTCAACAGGAACTCCTTAAGGCTAGTGCTGCTGAGGAAGAGTTCTGGAGAATGAAGTCTCGCAGTCTCTGGCAAAAAGCGGGAGACAGGAACACATCCTATTTTCATAAGCAAGCCCAAGCCCGAAAATGCCTTAACTCCATTTCTGAAATTAAGGTTGAATCCACCACGCATAGAGACAACAGAAGTATAAAAAATGCTGCATTCCGACATTTCAAGAATCTTTATAGCGAGGAGGAGGACATGGGCCATGTCCCTAGTTTAGTGGATGAGGTTCCCTTCCTACTAACAGACAGAAAGAATCAATTCTTGGAAGCAGAGATTTCTAATAAAGAAATAAAAATTGCCCTCTTCGCTATGGATCCGGACAAGGCTCCGGGTCCTGATGGCTTCACTGCCAGATTTCTGCAGGCTTGTTGGCAGATTTTGGAGAAAGATCTCTGTAGAATGGTGCGGAAATGTCAAGAGTGTCAGAAATTAGGGGGAAGCACCAATTCGGCCTTCCTCGCCCTCATTCCCAAGGAGAAAGGCGCCAACACCTTCAACAGATTTCGTCCTATCTCCCTTTGTAATATTGGCTACAAGCTTATCACCAAAGTGATTGCCAATAGATTAAAATTCATTCTTCCAAACATAATCCCTAAGAATCAAGGAGGTTTTATCAAGGGAAGGCAGATTGTGGATAATTTCATTCTGGTTCAAGAAGCTGTCCACTCAAGCATGGGACGCAAAGAGAAAGGCATGGTCGTCAAACTAGATCTGGAAAATGCCTTCGACAGAGTGAGGCATAGTTTCCTGATAAATGTGCTGCATAAATTTGGGTTTGGAACTAAATTTATCAACTGGATAAAGGCTTGTATTAGCGAACCTTGGATTTCCCCATTGGTGAATGGGAGAGCCACAAATTTCTTCAAAGCTTCTCGGGGGTTGAGACAGGGATGCCCTCTCTCCCCTTTGCTTTTTGTCCTGCAAGCCTCAGTCCTTAGCTTCCTCTTGAATAAAAAACAACAGGATCAAGAGATTATGGGGCTGAACATTGCGAGGGGAGTCAATAATATCAATCATGCATTGTTCGCAGATGATTCTCTTCTGTTGGGTGTTGCTACTGTTTCTTCTGCCAAAAAATTCAAAGCTGTGATTGAAGATTATTGTGAAGCCTCTGGAAGCAGCCTTAATAAAATAAAATGTAATATTTATTGTTGGAATATACCTGCCAACACTCTTCAGGCCATTTCCAGTTGTCTGGATTTTTCTGCCTCTTCGTCTTGGTCTTCCTTCAAGTATTTGGGCCTCCCTATCTTTCAAAAAGGTGCAGTTAGCAGAGATTGGTTACCCATGCTCGATAAGTTAAAATCCAAGATAAATTCTTGGGGGTTCAGATGGCTAAATCTGGCTGGAAAGACTGTGCTTATAAAAGCAGTCTTATGTAGTCTCCCCATATATCAATTTTCCGTAATGCTGGCTCCCGTGGGCATAATGAAGAAAATGGAGACCCATATAAAAATTTCTTCTGGAAAGGAGGGAAAGCCAATGATAAGAAATTCCCTTTAATCAGCTGGGACACAATATCCTTGCCCAGGCTTGAAGGTGGTTTGAGCTTCAAGAATTTGAATAAGCAAAACATTGCGTTGGGTGCAAAGATGATATGGAGGATAATCGCTCCTAATCCGGGCTGGGCCCAACTTGCTCTTTGGAAAAAATATTACCGGGGGCAGAGGAAAAGGTGTCTTGACCATCCTAAACCTATCCCTGGTTCAATGATTCATAGGCTCTGTGCAAATTCCATCTCCTTAATCAATCAGTATTCTCACTAGATACCTGGAAATGGCAAGCGCATCAGGATTTGGGAGGATCGCATTATGGGCACTGACTCCTTGGTTGATGATCGATCTCTGGTTCAGCTAAAAGATTGGATGGCTAGAATGGTATTCAATACTTTATGGGACATCTCTAACTGGGAGGAAGGAGTCTGGCACAGCTGGAAATCAATTGAGGTTCCTCAAATCCTGGCCAAGGATTATGCAGACCTTTTGAAATTATTAGGAGGCAAGGCTCCTCTGAACAACAGGAAACTGGATTCCCGTGGCTGGGGTACCTCTCCAGGGCGCTACTCTGTCTCACAGGGGTATCGACAACTCTCTGCCCACCCTCACGTCCCACCGGATCCGAAACCTTGGAAAGGGGTATGGCTCTAGCCCACAATCCCCAAAATTGATGCCTTCTGTTGGCTTCTCTGCCATCAGCGCATTCTGACTAAAGATAGATTGCATAAAAGAGGCTTTTATGGCCCCTCCCGGTGCACGTTGTGTGGAGAAAATTCTGAAACTTCTGCCCACATTATGCTCAGTTGTAACTACGTAGCAGGTATTTGGAGAGAGGCGATTGGACAATGGCACCCCGACTTCATCCTCCCTAGTCGCATTCTGGAACTGTTCTCGAACTGGATGCGCTCATTTCCTGGTGGCAATTCACGGAATGTCCACATAAAAGCTATATGGTGCACTCTCCCCAAGCTTATCTGCTGGCAGACATGGTTAGAACGAAATCAAAGAATATTCAGAGACAAGAAGAGTGATTATAAGATCGCCTGGGTCAAAGTTAAAAGCCTCTTAAAGGACTGTGTTGGTAACCAGCTAGATAGGGCAGAGCTTAGTGAGCAAGAGGCCGCATGGTGCGCTTCACTGGATCTCACCTTCTATGATCTTTCCAGACCTTGCGTGGCTCTTCAAGATTGGAAAATTCACCTTAGTACTCCAGATTTCTTGGCCTTTTGCATAAAGCAGGCGCAACCCATCTTGTTCTGCGACGGTGCAGCAAAAGGGAACCCGGGCATATCAGGGGCAGGAGGTGTGGTCAAGTACGCTGCTGACTGTATTGACCATAGCTATGCCTGGGGAGTTGGATTTAACACCAGTATTCAAGCGGAAGCTCTGGCCCTCTTCCAAGGCCTCAAGCTTCTCAAGGATCTTGGTATTAATGGTGCTGTTATAATAGGAGACTCGCAGTCAATCATCAAGTCCTTAATCGACAAAAGCTTCCCTTCAGATTTAAGATTGTCCAGGCTTATGAGCAAAATTCGAACCCTCTCAAAAAATTTCCGGAATTTGAAGTTCTATCACGTCAAAAGGGAACACAACAAAGAAGCAGATATCGAAGCCAATAAAGCAGCTCTTCTCCCTCTCGGATCCCTTCTAAGAGATGGAGAAAATGGATGGGATCCCATCCCTTGATTGTTTTTCCATGTTCTATCGCTTAATTTTGAAACAGTTTGTCTGCACCTTTAAATTGGGTAAGATTCATACATTAGATCAAAGAAAATTCCGTAAATACCTTGAATGTAGAATATGGAAAACTCCTTTGACACTAGTCAGGGAGAAATCTGGGCTCTGCCTAGCATTTTGTAACCAGTTTGGAGGCATTTAGGCCAGTTCTTAATATATTCCTCTATCCGTTGCTGTAAAAATATATATATATATATATATATATATATATATATATATATATATATATATATATATATATCACATTTATATATTTGAATCATGAAACATGATGTTCAATTCTTTAGTTATGATTGGTATGAATTATGGTATGTCCATGAATGTTAATTCATGTCTAGATTTTGTTTTTCAATGTCATGTTCATGATTAGTATGAGAATTCTGTGTTTATGCTCTCTTATTTGAAAGCAATGTATTATGTATATATTAGTTTAGGTTGTTTATAGAATTGAAAATGTTTGGTAAATGGACTATAACTTGTCATGTATAGCTATGAGAACCTATGTGTTCATGTGTGGTAAATTGATGTTCACAATCCTCTAAATAAGTTTAAACAAATTTCAATTCATATAGCAGAAGTAATGACAATTTATTGTATATCTCCTTGAATTGATGAAATGAAGAGATCCCTTAAGATAATGTGTTTCTTCGTAAATATTCGTTGAATGGAATGCTTGGGATTAGTTAATAATATATTTACTTGTGACATTTATTCAATGTTTAATTAATGTTTAATCATTGTTTTAATAATATCAGCCTGGGGAAATGGCACTTGGGAAAAGTGATCCTAGGTAAGTATAGTACTGGGGAAAGATGCCTAGGGAGATAGTGGCATAGAGAGATGTAGCACCAAGGTATGAAACCCTAGGGAAACATGACACTAGTGAGATGGTTAATAGGGAATATCGGTCTAGGGAGGATAACACTGAGAAACCATGATACCAGGGAGCAAAGCATGTGTCGGTACTTGTATGCCATGAGTGCCATTTGGACCCCCACATGGCAGTGGTGTGTTACCAGATGGGATAGATTTGGCAACGTGGGTTCCACATAGGTTTCCCTGGATGATCTGTCCTCTTAAATAGGATAAATTTTTAAGGGGCATGACTCTAATTGAGGTAACATTTATATTTCTAGAAATATCTTGATGAGCTGAACATAATGGTGGAATTTTTTTTAGAATATGAAGACTTTGAGAAAAGAGGTTGTTGTAACCCCATATTCATAACATACCTTGGAGATTAGGTCAAGAAAGTAACACTCCCATAGGTTGAGATCCTTTAACGAGGTGGGAAGTGTTATAGAGTGGTATCAGAGTGAGATGGTAAAACTTTCAAAGCTTGAGATGGCATAAGGGGCTGGGAGGTGTTACACTATGCATGGGAGTAAATTGGATAAATATGATGCTCCCTATTATAATGGAACCAAAAGATGAATTACTAGACCCAAAACCTAAACTACTATGTTAGTTAGAAGAAGTCATATATACAGGAGTTGAGCTAATCTAAGGAATATGTCCCTTTTCTATAGATAATTGGGATGATATCTTTTCAAAATGATTAAGAAACCATCTTCTTGATTTAATTTTAAATAGAGGCTTGAATCTGGGGGTCTATCCTTAAAATCTTTGGAATCTACAAGGAGAAATTAACATACTATAATGTGAATCCTTAAAAGATTAAGAGTTTTCATACCATAGTATGTTCACCATTTATGTTGATTCTTGACATGGATAACATGAAAGAACATGGAAAGCACCCTTCTTAGGTTGTCAAGGAAAAAATATCGATGGTAGCATAGATTCATTTAAGACCTACATTCACTAAACCAATGCAATCAGGTTATTTAGTTAAATCAATTAGTGAAGCCATTCTCTTTAAGGGTATTGGTTCTCCAATCAATGCACTTTATTTATTTTAATAAATGAGTCTTAAATTAGTTGTAAATTAGTTGTTAAATTGTCATGTTAGAAACTATTCTAAGTCTATATATTATGCAATGGAATGCTAAGTGAAATGAATGCATGGAAAATTAAAGTGACTATTTTTAACCATTATAATCATTAAGATTGCTAAACATTCAGGCAAGATGAGCTATAAAAAGTGTTAAATGAATTATGTGTGTTAATTAAAATGTAGAAATGAGTAGGATATGGTAAAAATTAGTTAATTAATCATCCAAAATGAGTAGGAAAAAGATGTTCCTACTAATCTAACAGTGAGCATATATACAACAATTAAATAAATGGAATGAAATTGAAAACTATTAGTGTTTAAAGTTAAGCAAAAACCATAATTCATTACTATACACAAAAAAATGATTACAAATATGCTTAAAGATAAAGTTATTAATAAACATGCTTATGTAATGTCTGTACCAAAATGCGAGACAATATGAATAGGAGGTTTTCAAGAACCTATGTTATTCACAACATTCCAAATTCCAAACTAGGTGAATCTTTAAACAACATGAAGCATGCCACTCAAAAATCAATTGTTTGAAGGGATCTTCATTATTGCAATGTTAAACTTGAAAATATTACAAAAATAATTAGCATGAAACAAATAGACATAGTGTTACCTCTAGGGGGAAGTTTCTTTGCTTTCATCCTAATGTTAGGCCATAGTTTGTGGACTACTCACCATTGTGTTAGACCATAAGTTGTGGACTACTCACCATTGTTGGGATATTAAGGTTTGAAGGATGAATTGGTATTACAAAATTTGTATAACATAGTTATATCTACTTCTTTTCTCCTTACAAATTAGGTTTTTTACTTATTTTTACAAATTGGGTGAGTGAAGAGTCACCTTTACTTCTTGATTTTCCACCAAAAATTAATTTATAAGATGCAATATTTTTAATCTTTTGATAAGTATTTCAACAAAGATAAAAAAAAATTAAATAAAAATCCAAGGTGACGCCTATTCTACACTTAGAATTATTGCTAAAATACACTCAAATTTCCACCTCTATTTAATAACCCATCATGCTAAATCATCTAATTACTTCCAAAATTTGATTTTTCAACTTAATAAATTCAAAATTAAAATAAATATAAACCAATTTAATTATTAATTATAAATAATTAAATAAAAATATCAACAAAAACAGAAAAATAACGGTCACCGGCTATCAAATTTGGACCCCATCCGTACCCTTCTAAATTGCTTTGCACGTCCACCTCAATCTTTTCCCGGGCCCTCTCTTAGTCATAAACGCACTTCCATGTCAATGATTTCCAGTTGGAAACGCAATCAAAGCAAAAGAAAAAGATGCGGTAGGCCCCGCTTAAACAGTGCCCCAAACGAATCGTGTTGACAAAAATCGTGCATTTGAGATTAGTATATATGATATTAAAACTATTTTACTTTTAAAAATTTCTGTTAAAATCTAATAAAGTTGCCTTTAAATTGATTCGGTGATTTAATGTTTTAAATATATATATATATATGTTTTTAATTGATTCAGTGATATATATATCTATCTATATATATATATATAATATTTTAATTTTTTTTATTTCTTTATAATATTATTATGTTTTTTTTTTCATTTCATTTAAATGTATTTATTTTTTTCATAATATCAATATTATATAGAATAAGTTTATCCTTTTTATGATATAATTAACATTTAATTTTTTTATATCAGTTTTATAATTTTAAAATTCATAAGTCTCTTAGTGTCACAACAGTAATATGCTTTTTTATCCTATGACATTTTTGGAATCAATTAATACTCAGTCACAAAGAAGCTCACGAGAATTTGTTCCTCATGTAATAATGCTTATTTTCTTCTTTACCATAGTCAAGACATATTTTTTGTTTTAGAGATTTGGGTTGAGCACCTCTTGATAATATCTATCTTAGTTTCATTGTTTCCTTTCACTCTTTAGCACACCAAATTTTCCTTAAATTTTGATATAATAATATTTTAATATTATCTTTATTTTGAAAATTATCTCCTCTTTTATCTCTCAATGGTCTAGCGAAGATTGAACATTCTTATGTGCTTCTCTCTTGAGTTGAATGTGGTTTTGGCTAGAGTTAAAAACAAATTTAGAAACCTCTTGTATTTCATGTTGTTTGTCCTCTTCTTAAACAAAAGATATATAATCATAGCCATACTTTCAATTCGGATAAGGTGTGTAGATCATATTTTTTAAATTGCTTTTGAATATGTTCTATCTTCTTCCACTACTCTTTGGAGATATCACATCCAAAGAAATCACATCCATATAAAATAATAGGGTGATGAGAGTCTCAATAAAGAGCATGTTTAAGTCTCATATCCAATAATATGCAAACTTACAATTGTCTTTAAATCCATAATAAATTTTCTATCCTCCATTGGTATTTTTTGTTAATATTATAATTTCAATTAAGATTCTAAAATAACTACCTCCAAATTATTGTTGTCATATATAAAAATAATATATATAATATTTCTTATAATTATCTAATTAAATAAAATTAATAAAAAAATCTAAAATTAAATAAAATTAAAAACATTATAATAAAACCCAAATATATAAAACAATGTAAAACTTAATAAAATATTACATTAATAAAATATTACATCATAATAAAATATTACATTATAAAATTTGTGGGGAATACTCTTTACACAACCCACACACGACATCTTTTTCTAGCTCTTTGATTGAGTTTTCAACTTAAACTCATTTACACTGAAAACACGTTTGACTGAAAGATGGGTCCATGAAAATTATTGAAGAGATATTGTGTTTTTTTAAGTGGCTATAGCTTTGCTTTGTTTTTATTACTGACTATCTAGTATATTAAAAAAATTATTATTATTTTTTTTAAATTTAATGTGTGAATTTTTTTTAAAATGAAAAACAAACCTGACCACAATTGAAGCGGACAAATACTTGTACTTCAGAGAAACCAAATACTTATATTCACTTTATAGTTGGAAAGTAAAGCCATGTTTGAAAATATGCGAGATTATTGTTTAAATTCTATATTCACTTTACAGTGAGAAAGTGAAGCCAAGTTTGAAAATATGTGGGGTTAATGTTTACGCACGGCAAGGATATCTTTTTCTTTCATTTTGATTGTGCTTTCTAAAGCTCATTTATAATTAAAAAAGTGTTTTACGACATAAAGAGAAGGCTCGATAATTTGTTAAAATAATTTACTAAATAAGAATAGACATTAGTATTCAAATTATATATATATATATATATACAATTCTTTTTTTATTGGTAAAAATAAAGATGGTTGTCACTGAAACATTATATCACAATAGGACTTGAATCTTGGTGAGGATATAATAATTAAACCCTCCTAACCACCCAAAATACACTCAATTGACATATAAAAAAATAAACATTTAAAAAAAAAAAAGTTCCTAGTAAAACATCATGTTACAATAAGACTTAAATTTGGATGAGGATATAATCATTAAACCCTTTCAACCACCCAAAATACACTCAATCTACATATAAAAAATAAATACACTTTAAAAAAAATAACAAAAAAATTGAGAATTATTCCAACAATACACTTTACAATTTGAAATTCCCACACTAATGACATCTATTAATTTGAAATTCCCACACTAATGACATCTATTATCTTAAACGGAAACCATATGCAAGAGGTTTACAAAAATTGAAGAGACAAATAGGCCTTACTCTACCAAAGTTACAATTTTGCCCAAATCATTATTTCTGGTGAATTTAGTCATTTTTTTTCAAAATATTCCATGGTAAAAATATTTAAATTGTTTTTAAGTGAAAATATATTTAAATAAAACCCGAAACAACTAAAACACTAAAGCTTGAACGCTATAACTAGATTTCCAAATCGTAACATTGGAAAATATTGAGGCCGCTGGCAAAGCACTTTGTATGTGAAATTTGATTAGACCCATTTTGCACGACCTCTCAAGATTTTGGTAAGCTGGCTTGGAATTTGACGCGGTTTTTTTGCGTTCTGAGAATGTATTTCAATTTGGATTCTGGGTTTTTCAATCCACCTTCTTTTGTTAATAATTTTTTCATTAATAATTATTAATAGATTAAGTGAATTTGAGATGTATGGAGTTTAATGGTGTTAAGTATGGATTGAAAATAAATTAAAACTAGCAATTGCACCATTAGCAGATGTTGCAAAGGAAACGGCGTAAGATTCTTAAAGTGATCTAATAGTTGCTAAGAAAGATATCTGTATTGATTTTGGTCAATTTTAGTAATCTAAAATGAATAGAAATGTGTTGTAGATATCTGTAGTGATTTTGGTCAATTTTAGTAATGTAGAATGAATAGAAATGTATTGTTAAGTACATAATTGTGTGTCAAATAACTGATGTATGAAGACTGTGATAACCAAAAAAGTGACACAACTATGTCAAATAGAGAAAGTGTCCAATGACCATAGTCAAAAAAGAGCATAAACAATATAAAATACAACTTAATTCTTCTCCATAAAATTTGAACCTATAACCTAAAAAAATCCTATACCTCATAAAAAAAAAAATATTATATAAATACAATTCAAATAATTTTTATAAATTAGTAAAACAACTTTTCAAATAAGTTAACAAATAAAGAAATTTAATTTTCCAAAATATTTTAATCATGAAAAACTGAAAATGAATCCAGTTCAATTCAACTATATTTGAAATAAATAAGATACAGCTATGAGTGAATTTTTTTTTTTTTTTCTATAAGTTGATTTCATAAATTTCAAACCCAGCTGAAATTGATGGATAAATTTTGCACAATCAAAATGGTCTAAATTTTTTTGTTGCTGGTGCTGAATCTATGCAGTCAAAAAAACTAATTTAAATAACACAAATAAAGATTTCACCTCAAATATTTCAGAGGCAACAAAAAAATCGACCAAAATCTCAAAAGAAAATCAGATTAAAGAAAACTCTTTTATCAAAGAGTCTTTGGTGATCTGTAAGACAGGGAACTCGAAATTAATTGTGGAAAAGGACCGAGATTTGACTATTATAATCTTACCTAGAGGCCCACCTGCGCCTATTTGAAGACCATCTGTCCTCCATGGAAAGGAAGAGGCAGGGCACCACGAGCGCTCCCAAAACAAATGAGCAAAGCGAGCTAGCTGCCAGATAAGCTTATAAGCGAGAGATATTTCTTTATAAGAAGAAGAAACCTGATATAACCTGCTGCTAGAGAAGCTTATAAGTAAGAGGGATTTCTTTATAATAAGAAGGAACCTAATATAGCCTGATGCCAGAGAAGTTTATAAGCAAGAGAGATTTCTTTACAAATTTATCTAAAATAGGAGCTAAAAGTGTAAACTGAGCAATAATATACTCATGTTACAGTAGGATCTCTGATTCCAATATTGCAGACATGTTTATTAAAAGTATAATTTCATCTACAATTCTTACACTAAGCACAAACAGAGATGTATCTTAAACATGGCAATCATAATTCCTTTAACTGAAGTTTAAATTTCTAGCAAATGCCCTTCTAAGTGTTCATAGACACATACAGCCGATGGAATTGAGTCCCAGTTAATGTTCAACAGTGCCATTATTCTTCTAATGATCCTCCACAGAAAAATAGGAACTCTAAACGCTTTGTTCTTGGTCTTACTCTCCTGCCATCAATGTCAGTGCCATAGGAAATTTGAGCCCAAGCACTCAAGCTATGACTTTCAAAACCAATCATCCTCAAAGCTAGCAGCTATCTTTAGAAGTTCTGAATGATGTAGAGGGTGTTTCTCCATCAAATACTCAAAACCCTCTAAACGCATAACCTCTGCAAGATTTCGTGCAGCAAAATTGAGACATGCAACTTTCAAGTCAATTGCATTACAACTCTCAACCAGATCAAGAGTGGACGCAACTATATTTACAAATATGTTTCTCCATAACTTTGATTCACAAAGTATCTTCAATCGCGGCAGACCATACGTATCTGCTATGGCAAGCAAGCGTTATGTAAATGTCTCAGTTGTTGAAGAAGAAGAAGAATTGGGCGACGATGGTTCTTCATCAGGAAGGGTGTCTCTATAAATATAATGCAGCATAGCCTTGAATACTCTAGGCTACATCTCTGTAATAACAACTTCATTATTCTGCTCTGAAGAGTCGAAAATTTTTTCTCTGAATACTGGGGATCGTGTAGCCAAAACGAGTTTATGGACATGGAATTTCTCCCCACCCACATGAAAAATTTCATCCGAGGCTTCTGTTAGACTCGGTCTTGTCAGTCCTCCGTCAGAGATCATTTCTCTTATTGCATTTCATGTTTTAGATGTCATTTTCAGTTTCTCAGTCTAGGGTTTAGTCTTCTGAAATGTCCTATCATGTCCGCAGGCCATGAGGATGGTTTTCAAAGAAGTTCTCAGTATAAAATTTCATCATCAAGAGTGATTCTTCTTCAAAACTCTGTTTTGAAGAAGAAATCATTAAATTTGTTTTCAAATATGTAATTATTAAAAAAATTTCAGTCTTGAAGAATTCAGAGGCAGCCTTGGTTATCCTTTGCTAGGATATGCCACCAACCCTGCAAAAGAGAGACAAGATTCATTATTCACTCCAAAAAAATAATTCAAGCAAAACAGCTTCAAAGTGAAAGTGCCAAAAGTAGGACATTGCAAGACAAAATCAAAATCCATGCCTATATAAGTTGTTTCAACAGTCAAATATCATTTGCAAGCAAGAAAGTGTCAAAACGCCCAAAAGAAAGCCGAGTTGAAGTTGGAGGAGTGAAAACCTTGATTATGAAGGCAAACTGGGTGTTTGAAAATGACGCGGTGCACATAGGCAGCGCGACGCGTTGGGCATTTTCACATCGTGTATTTTTGCTCTGTCACGGCGCATAGGCGCAACGTGGCGCACATGGTGTACGCGCGACGCACAGGGTCAGAACACTATATTTTTGACATTTGTTCTACAAAAAAATCAAATCGACTCAATCTGCTGCCACGAAGGAATTCAGATCAATTCGAACTGTAGGACTCCACAGAACTAGTTGTTGATAACTGAAGATGAGCTTCTCATTCAATATCATCTTCGGTTGATCATACTTTACAAACCTGGTCATTCCCAAATGTTGTGCTCAGCGTTTGTGGTGAAGATGCTCAGATCGGAATATGCAGTGCACGTAGGCCAGGATAGCTCGCCACAATATTTTATACTCTAGAGAAGCACAACGTTCACGTTCTCACTGCTCATATATCCGGTGGCACCTCAGAAGAAATTTCAGAATCTCCTGTGAAAAGTGAATGCCTGGTTTCGGGGCTTAAAGGCCACTGTTGACTACTTCTTCAGATACATGATGAGCGCGTGATTGTAGTGTCCTTTAAAGAGTATGCCGATGATCGCATTTCTCCTACTATGGAGACTGTACTTCAAACGCAATTCACTACTGTTTATCATCATCTAATTCTATTAGACCATCATCGATATCCACCAAAGAAAATGAGGATCACTTCCGCTGGAATCTCTTTGTTTTTTTTATGCAGAAAGTTGATTGAAGTCTCTATGTTTTCTGTGGGGAAAAAATGATCGATGACTCTAACAAAGACTACCACAACAACAATGATTATGCGCAGTGTGCTTGGAAACAATTCATAACCTGCCTATGGAAACAGTTTTTGGCATATTGGCGGAATTTTGTTTCACTTCATAAAATTCTCAATAACATTCATTGAAGGTGGCCGTAAGGGATTCAGTGTCATTCCAAGCCAGGTTAGATTTGGAGGTATATTTGAAGGTCTTGCTATACTAAGGAGAAGAATCAAAGAGATTATAGAAAAGCAAAGCTGCTGTAAATGGGCGTAGCATTTATTGATTTTAATGGAGAAATATCTGAATATCCTCCAACTATCAATGACGAAAGGATGCATAATCACGTTCAAAAGTTGGAGCAACTTTGCTTGGGGTGCATAATGTGAAGTCTAGTGGTCGGACTATGACAGCAGAAGATTTTGCCTTCTATTCACAGATCATACCAGATGCATTTTTATGATTGGAGTGAAAAATGAGAGCATCGGCGCAATCCATTCAGTTCACTCATTTTTTCTTAGATGAGCATATGCTTCCTCTTGGAGCTGCTTTGCATGCCACAATTGTCAAAATGTATTTGGACCATAGCAGACCAGCTACTTTGGTATAGATGAGATCATATCATATAAGCCATTTTTATTAAAAAATTTGGTTTTTATTCAAACGGCAAATGTAAAAGTAAAAGTCAAAGACCGAAACTGAAAATAGAATGAAGAATATCTATCATAGCAGAGAATTAGGAACAGATTGCGTATCTTTGACTTCAGTTTGGAAGGTTCACGCTACAGTTTCCGCCTTTTTATTGGTCATCAGAAAATATCGAATGAAAAATGTAACGTTGTTCTGTCTTTAGAACTGATGAGTGGCTCTTTTACTATTTTCATCATTTCAGTTGAAACAACTCCATACTTTCATTGATCTGTTTTCAACATTTGAGTTATTTATTGTATTGTAAACATTTGTAGAGAGAGTTAAGGGAAACGTGTGGAGGAAAAACCCAGCGCTATCACTGTACAGTTTTGACAGAGAAATAATTTAATGGTACAACTTTGATTTATAAGATTCTTGTGGCGTGAAGTTTAGCATATGTTCTTCCTCTGTTTCATATGTATCTTGTAATGTTTTACATTTCATTCATAATCATTTCCAGCTGAATGCTTTTAAGTAAAAAAGGTAGAATTCAGTTTACTGCTCTGCCTTGGGAAAGCGTTCATGTTTTGTGTGTCTTTTTCTATCTGAAAAGGATTAATTGGTTAATTCCCTTTTCAGCTTTCTTAAACAGTCTTTTCATCCCATATTATTTCAAACTTGATTTCTTAAACCTCATGCATATCTCGCCTTATGAAATACTCTGTGCCTTTGATTAAATCTCTCTGCTCATGCTGTTCTTTGTCCCATACAGCCCAGAAACTCAGTCATTTAATCAAATATCCCTCATTCATATCTATTTACTAGCCTAAAATCAGTATCCATTATAGGTCATCTCAGGCCCTATTGAACATCGTTTACTGATTTGACCCGGAGAGAGCCCTCTCCTGTCCTCGTAGGGCTAGCTACGAGGCTGAGCTTGGTTTGATGTTATCTTGGGTTTGCCTTCCTTCAGCCTAAGGCAGATTCGAGCACTAACATAGTGGCGAACATACTGGGGAAATAACTGGTATGCTTGTTGATGTCATTTGTTTCATGAGCTACAGATGGAGCCTGAAGTCACGCCAGGTAGCCTTCGAAATGCACATTGCTTTGTGAGTGCATAGTAGATAAACGCTACTTCAGTCCATCTTCGGTCTAGCTTGTGATTGTGACACTCGACTTGTAGATTGTCTTGCCTCAGTACATGAAATCAAGTTCCAGATCTGATTGCTGATGGTGGATAGAAGTCAGACACATATGAAGGCTGAAACATTCACCTGGTGACTCCAACTCGATCTAGAGATTCCAGTGCTCACTGATCCATTCATGCAATGGTAGGGTATGTGGCAGACCCTGCACTTTGTGAAGTTATAAAAGAAATTAGAGATCAGTTAGCGGATATTGAAATTAATGAAGAATTTTTTATTGTCATGCTTCAATGTTTGAGATCTCTGAAGTTTCCTCTTGAAGCTAAAACTGGTATCTGTGAGTTATTTGTTGAAAGAATTGAGAGGGAGATTCAGTATTTAAATGATCAGATCCAATCATATGAATTCCGAGATCCCAAAAAGTTCTTGGAAACTCTCCCTCCTTCAAAACAAGAAACAATAGAACTACCCGTGGATGTTTGCATTGACAGTGTGCAGCTGGAAGTATGTATTGCAGAGTTGGGGCAGAAAACAGAGTCTGGCTTTTGCGATCCTATTGCAACATACATGGAAATGTTTTTCAGTTTGACTGATAGATCAAACTGTCTTTTACATAACCAGACTCATTACGTGCATGCATGGCTGCCGGCAATTACATCTATGTCCTGGTGGAAGCACTCTCAAGCAGCATCCTTCTCACATTTACTTGAATGGTTGATCTGGAATTACAGCATTACTTGATCTATTGACTCTGCAGCAAAGTAGGGTAGATTTTGTAAATAAATAAGCAACCAAAAGGCAGCATTTCGTTTCAGTTTCATTGGAGTTTTGGTTTGAGTTTGTCATTCATTTCAGTTTGCATCGAGTCAGTTTGAGTCCAATTTCAGTTAATAAATCGAGTCATCAATCTTTTGTTGATTTTTCAAAATAATGACTCCATTGCCCAACGGATGAAGGCACTGTCTACTCTTCCAAAGATCTGCTGTTCTTGGCACCTCCACGGAGCTAGAGCTACCATCCCCATTGGAGCCAATGTTAGACTCGGTCTTGTCAGTCCTCCGTCAGAGATCATTTCTCTTATTGCATTTCATGTTTTAGATGTCATTTTCAGTTTCTCAGTCTAGGGTTCAGTCTTCTGAAATGTCCTATCATGTCCACAAGCCATGAGGATTGTTTTCAAAGAAGTTCTCAGTATAAAATTTCATCATCAAGAGTGATTCCTCTTCAAAACTTTGTTTTGAAGAAGAAATCATTAAATTTGTTTTCAAATATGTAATTATTAAAAAAATTTCAGTCTTGAAGAATTCAGAGGCAGCCTTGGTTATCCTTTGCTAGGATATGCCACCAACCCTGCAAAAGAGAGACAAGATTCATTATTCACTCCAAGAAAATAAGTCAAGCAAAACAGCTTCAAAGTGAAAGTGCCAAAAGTAGGACATTGCAAGACAAAATCAAAATCCATGCCTATATAAGTTGTTTCGATAGTCAAATATCATTTGCAAGCAAGAAATTGTCAAAACGCCCAAAAGAAAGCCGAGTTGAAGTTGGAGGAGTGAAAACTGTGATTATGAAGGCAAACTGGGTGTTTGAAAATGACGCGGCGCATTGAAGTTGAGCGCGGCGCACATAGGCAGCGCGACGCGTTGGGCATTTTCACATCGTGTATTTTTGCTCTGTCGCGGCACATAGGTGCAACGTGGCGCACATGGTGTACGCGCGGCGCACAGGGTCAGAACACTATATTTTTGACATTTGTTCTACAAAAAATCAAATCGACTCAATCTGCTGCCACGAAGGAATTCAAATCAATTCGAACTGCAGGACTCCACGGAACCAGTTGTTAATAACTGGAGATGAGCTTCTCATTCAATATCATCTTCGGTTGATCATACTTTACAAACCTGGTCATTCCCAAATGTTGTGCTCAGCGTTTGTGGTGAAGATGCTCAGATCAGAATATGCAGTACACGTAGGCCAGGACAGCTCGCCACAATTTTTTATACTCTAGAGAAGCACAACGTTCACATTCTCACTGCTCATATATCCGATGGCATCTCAGAAGAAATTTCAGAATCTCCTGTGAAAAGTGAATGCCTGGTTTCGGGGCTTAAAGGCCACTGTCGGATACTTCTTCAGATACATGATGAGCGCGTGATTGTAGTTTTCTTTAAAGAGTATGCCGATGATCGCATTTCTCCTACTATGGAGACTGTACTTCAAATGCAATTCACTACTGTTTATCATCATCTAATTCTATTAGACCATCATCGATATCCACCAAAGAAAATGAGGATCACTTCCGCTGGAATCTCTCTGTTTTTTTTTATGCAGAAAGTTGATTGAAGTCTCTGCGTTTTCTGTGGGGAAAAAATGATCGATGACTCTAACAAAGACTACCACAACAACAATGATTATGCGCAGTGTGCTTGGAAACAATTCATAACCTGCCTATGGAAACAGTTTTGGGCATATTGGCAGAATTCTGTTTCACTTCATAAAAGTCTCAATAACATTCATTGAAGGTGGCCGTAAGGGATTCAATGTCATTCCGAGCTAGGTTAGATTTGGAGGTATATTTGAAGGTCTTGCTATACTAAAGAGAAGAATCAAAGAGATTATAGAAAAGCAAAGCTGCTGTAAATGGGCGTAGCATTTATTGATTTTAATGGAGAAATCTCTGAATATCCTCCAACTGTCAATGACGAAAGGATGCATAATCACATTCAAAATTTGGAGCAACTTTTCTTGGGGTGCATAATGTGAAGTCTAGTGGTCGGACTATGACAGCAGAAGATTTTGCCTTCTATTCACAGATCATACCAGATGCATTTTTATGATTGGAGTGAAAAATGAGAGCATCGGCGCAATCCATTCAGTTCACTCATTTTTTCTTAGATGAGCATATGCTTCCTCTTGGAGCTGCTTTGCATGCCACAATTGTCAAAATGTATTTGGACCATAGCGGACCAGCTACTTTGGTATAGATGAGATCATATCATATAAGCCATTTTTATTAAAAAATTTGGTTTTTATTCAAACGACAAATGTAAAAGTAAAAGTCAAAGACCGAAACTGAAAATAGAACGAAGAATATCTATCATAGTAGAGAATTAGGAACAGAATGCCTATCTTTGACTTCAGTTTGGAAGGTTCACGCTACAGTTTCCGCCTTTTTATTGGTCACCAAAAAATCTCGAATGAAAAATGTAACGTTGTTCTGTCTTTAGAACTGATGAGTGGCTCTTTTACTATTTTCATCATTTCAGTTGAAACAACTCCATACTTTCATCGATCTGTTTTCAACATTTGAGTTATTTATTGTATTGTAAACATTTGTAGAGAGAGTTCGGGGAAACGTGTGGAGGAAAAACCCAGCGCTATCACTGTACAGTTTTGACAAAGAAATAATTGAATGGTACAACTCTGATTTATAAGATTCTTGTGGCGTGAAGTTTAGCATATGTTCTTCTTCTGTTTCATATGTATCTTGTAATGTTTTACATTTCATTCATAATCATTTACAGCTGAATTCTTTTAAGTAAGAAAGGTAGAATTCAGTTTACTGCTCTGCCTTAGGAAAGCATTCATGTTTTGTGTGTCTTCTTCTATCTGAAAAGGATTCATTGGTTAATGCCCTTTTCAGCTTTCTTAAACAGTATTTTCATCCCATATTATTTCAAACTTGATTGCTTAAACCTCATGCCTATCTCGCCTTATGAAATACTCCGTGCCTTTGATTAAATCTCTCTGCTCATGCTGTTCTTTGTCCCATACAGCCCAGAAACTCAGTCATTTAATCAAATATCCCTCATTCATATCTATTTACTAGCCTAAAATCAATATCCATTATAGGTAATCTCAGGCCCTATTGAACATCGTTTACTGAGTTGACCCGGAGAGAGCCCTCTCCTGTCCTCGTAGGGCTAGCTACGAGGCTAAGCTTGGTTTGATGTTATCTTGGGTTTTACCTTCCTTCAGCCTAAGGCAGATTCGAGCACTAACAGCTTCTTGATTTCCTAAAACTACACCAAATTGGGAACCTAACTGTGATTTAGGAGCAGGTGCTGGAACAGCTGCTGAGTGCAACCTAGCTTATTTGCTGGCAGAAAGCTCAGAAAAAATGACGATATGCTGCAAGCCAGAGCCATCATCGTCGACATTGTCGGGAGCGAGGATGATGACTATGGAAAGTCACAACTGCCTGGCAACTACTTTACAACTGTCAATTGCTACAATTCAAATCCATGGCCGATGACGATTCAATCATCTAACAAAAGATCAAAGAGCTCAGATTATGACACGAGGACACCCAGGAGGGTTGTTTTCAAATAAAGACGCCTACGGCATAAACATTAAGATGTGGTGTACAAGCTGATGTTTTGATTTGGAATTTTTAAAGTTTTGATGATTATTTGATGCTTTAGTAGGTTTTTTTGTTTTGTTTTTTAGTTAGATTAGATCATGTTTATATGTGGTTTGAAAAACTATTATTAGATTTAAGCCATATCAATTATTATTAAATTTTTTCTTATTAAATTTATAACCAATAACTTTCACATCATAATAAATACTATACTATATATATATATTATAAAAATAAACAATAGTTTTAAATTGCACATGAGTGATTTTCATCCTTAGCTCAAATTTAAATTACAATTTTTTTTTAGGCTTATCTTATCTCAAGTTTAAATTACAATTTTTTAGGTTTTTATCCTCGCTCAAGTTTAATCAAAAGCCCAAATCATATCATTAAAAAAAATAAATTTTGTTTCTATTTTATGTGGTTAATATGGAAGCTCATTTATGGGAAGTAAAGACATTCATAATATGAAGTAAAATTATAAGTGGTATTTGTGGTTTGAAAAATTATTACTTAGGGGTATTTAAGTTATCAAAATCAATGGCATGGAGTCTTGGTTATACAAGCCTTTTAATATGATTGGATTTTTTCCCATATAGTTTGGAACCTGTAACTTTCACATCATGGAGTAACATACCAATACATCTCTTCACCATTTATTTTAAGGCTAAGCCCCTGAGAAAATTATAAATAAATTTTAAAAATCATATAAAAATAGTTCATATAATTCTTAAAACTTTGTATATTATAAAAACTTAATATTTAAAATAAAGATGATGATGGTTTCTGTCTATTAAGACCAATGCAGTCTATCGGACCTTAAGAGAGGAGAAAGAAACTAGTTTGATTCTTCAAAATATTGTTTCTATTGTCAAATATAAGGGAAATAAGTGCTCCAATATCGCTATAGGTGGGTTGGCTTAATAGGTCAAGAAGATTGAAAGAGTGGCAGATGGTAGGGAATTGAGAGCAAATTTGAGTAAGAGTCGGGTAGTCTAAAAGGAAGTATTTTTCATCTTCCACCTGCTTATAATCGCAAATCTAATAGATTCTATCATTCCAAGGGGTCTTGGGAATAGGCCACCATCAGGTCTCACTCCGAAGCTCATGGAAATTATTTCTTATCTTAGCGATGTTCCTTTTTTTCTTATTGCTGGAAAACACAGAGAGATAATTCTGATTATCAAGGGTGGGGTTGATCACTTGCTTATAGTATCTTAGCTTCCTTTTACCCTCCATCTCCTAATCCTCCCACAACTTGTCCTTAAGCTTGGAGGTAATAGTATTTTTGATATTATCTTTGCTTCCCACACTGAGCCTTTCCTTAATTCCCCAATGATTGAGCCAAGACCAGGCATCCTTATGCCACCCGCGCTTGAGGCGAAGGTGAAGGTTTTGAATACAGTTAGAAGCAATGTTAGGAAGCCTTTTTGATTCCATGTTGTCAAGATTCTTCTTATACATCAGATATCTAAACATAGTCATACTTTCAATGGGGAAAAACCAGAGTCGATCAAGAGGATATGATAGGGAGTATTTCCCTTGATATTAAGGTTGTAGGTTATGAATTTCTTTTGAATCATCTCAATCATCCTCCATGACTCTCTGGATATACTGCAACCCCAAACTTCACATATGTATAAGACAACAGGGGTTACAAGGGTCTCAAAGAGGAAACTATTTTTACTACAAACGTAAAGATCGACCGATTTACAATTGTTTTCAAGCTCATAATAATCTTTTCAGCCCCCAATAATCCTTTTCTCGATGCTATAATTCCAGTTGAGATGATGAGGGAAGTCAATGCCCAAATACTTATAATAAGAAACCTACTCTAAGCACTGGTTATTATACACGAAAATACCATGGGCGATCTTTTTAGATTTAATGATCATGACTTTTGTCTTGTCGATATTAACTATCATACCAATGTTGGAGAGTAGTCATGAAGAATCTGGAGCTGTTTGGCAACGTCATCATGGATTTTTGCAAGAAGAACGATATCATCGGCATAGAGGAGAAGCATAATGAGAACACCAACAAGCCCAATACCCTTTCACCCTGTAGATTCCAAACACTCCTCTAGCTTATTGATGTATATTACAAAAAGGGTAGGGGATAGGGGACACTCTTGCTTAACTCCAATATTGCATTTAATGTCTTTAGACCACCCCTCGTTGGTCTTAAGCTTGGCACTGATGGTCTCATAGAGACTGATCACAAAAATCCTCAACTCGGGCAAGACCGTGATCTCTTTAAGTCTCTCCCAAATTTTAGCTCGAGGAACAATTTTGAAGGATTTTCTAAAGTCCACAAAGCAACAAAAGTGATCATCTTTACTATTGCGACATTCCTCCACAATGATTCTAAGAGTGACCAGATGGTAAATAGTCGAGTGAAGTCTCCTCAAAGCAACTTGTCCTTTAGCTATTTTTCTGTGGCTTTCAAGCCAAAGGCTAAGATTATTCTCCAAAATGAGCCCGTAAAGCTTGGCCATGATATGGCTAACCATAATGGTCTTGTAGTTAGATGGAACATTCGTGTCCCCATTTTTAAATATAGGTACAATAAGGCTCTGCGTCCAAAGCCAAGGGAAGCCATGCATTACAACCAAATTGAGAAGCCTATGGAGATAAGGAATGAGGATATATATTCCCATTTGAAGGATCTCAGCTTGGTATCCTTCAATATCTTTAGCTTTCCCATTAGCAAGCTTATTAATACCAAACTCAATGTCGTAAAGAGAGAATACATATTCCTTAATTGGAGTAATTAAGGTGCCTATAGTGTTCGAAGAGTCATACAACTTCTTAAGATAATTGTCTCATTTTTCTAAGGGGATATAATGGTTATCTTTGGTTTTACAGACAAGAACATTCCGCCAAAAATTTTTGGGTGCGACTTTAGAAAGGTGGAGAAGATCACCTCGTCTTTTATTAATATATGATCTTTTCTTCCTCTTGATGATATTTTTGTATATATTGATAGTATGCAGCTTACTGAGTCCATTAGGAGTGACTCTAATCGCTTTCCTGTCAATTTCGCAATCTTTATCATACCATGGATTGGAAATTATATTCGACTGCTTAAATGAAATCTCATTAGAAAACTTGCTAATGGTGTTGGAAAGGATAGTAGTGAAATGGTAATAAATTTGATCAATGTTATTATTATAAGAGGTTTCCTAATATTGTTTCAAACTCTAATTAAAACAACACATTGTTCAAGTGGGGTTGACAAGACAATGGAAGATTTGATGATACCAGCAAGATTTGATGATACCAAATTTTGACTAAATCGATGAGGAATATGTATCTCAAGTGGGGTTAGCATAATGATTCCAATGTTTAACTAATGTAATAAGGAATAAAGAAAAATGTCAGTTTACATAATAATAAAATATCCTAGATCCATCTTAATCCCGGATCTAGCAAGCTCCTAGAGGGATCAAATATCTTAATATGCAAACCTCTTTTAGAGTGAAAAGAGATTTGATCCCTCTTGGCCCTTGGTAAATCCCTAGTTAAGATGGATCTAGGTTGGTTTAATTTCCTCTTTAAATATGCTATATTACACATGAAAAGAGATTTGATCCCTCTTCGCCCTTGGTAAATCCCTAGTTAAGATGGATCTAGGTTGGTTTAATTTCCTCTTTCAATATGCTATATTACACATGAATACGAGCCTGACCCAATTAGGTCATATGGACAACTAGTTAAATATGCATAACATATTTCTTTTTTCTTTTTTATTATAGCTGGAATTTCTTTTCTATTTAGAGAATATTTTACTTTTACTTTAAGAGGGACAAACATACTTACACATAGCCTTCACACTGGGTTGTAGAATGAATATTATACTTGAACTTGTGATTTTGTGATTTTCATGACACTATTATACTAGAAGATTATATTTAAAGATGAAAAAATTTCATATGTACTCATATATTAAATCACAATTTCAAAATATTTAATAATAACCATTTTAACTTTTTAACACACCAAAATTATATATATAAATATAGATATTTTCCCATAAACAACAACTTAATTGTAATTGCCATATTATAAAATCTTATGTAAAACCTTCAAATTCAAAGTTCAAATTATATATATATATATATATATACACACACACACACACAAATAAAAATTTAAAATAAAATAAATAATTATCTTCCAAAAAAAAAAAAAACATTTCGAAAAATAATGTAACAACATTCTTACTCATAGAGATTTATCTTTACTTGACCAGGAAGGTTATCCATAAAAAAACTTTGCTATAATACCTTGAGCTAATACATATTTATCGATACCACGTCTTTAAAACTATGCAAAAAAGATATAATTACTTTGGAGATAAATATCAACCTTTAATTTGTGAACATTATTAAAAATATTCTTAAATATTCCATGATGGTTAATTCCGTACCATTCATTTAATATTTATTTTAAAAAAATCAAAATTTTAAAAACCCTATTTCAAAACAAACATCCGTATCAACATAATTAAATTAAAATATAATTTAAATTAAATTATTATAAAATAAATTGACAAACTTTCATTATTATATCCGTTAATATTAAATAACAGAAACCTTATAAAACCTGTCATGGTAACGACACAAAAATACCTGAAAGGGTAATATGCCATAATATAATATACCCAACTAACCTCACAACATTTTTTTTAATCACATGAATGTATCGGAACCGTTAATTAGCAAACAATATTAGAAATTTTAGTTCTCGATATTTGAAATATGGATACAACTGGAGCCTAACAGGCAAGTTTATTATCTTATAGTTTGCGGAAATAAGGACATTAGACTTCTATTGACTAGGTGAGAAGCATGATGGGAGGCGTATACAAAAATAATAAAAATATCTTAAGAAATGGAAATCGTACCAGAAAGTAAAAAAAATTCGGAGGAAATATTCAATTTTATAAACACTAATAAATTAATATGGTATTGGGAGGAAAATACATATTTTAATTTTTCAAATTAATGTTTGAAAATAAATTAAGTTTTTTTTTGGAAATTTGCAAATGCACGTTGGTTCATTACTATTTTTCAAAAAAATTTAAAATTGAAATTAACACTTCACAATTTTTTAATAAGAATAGAAAACAATGTCTCTAGATATAATTTTGAAAAATTGAATTGTAGAGTTTACATTGAAAATCTTATATCATTCAATTTTAATTAAACAATATAATTACAAAAATAAAAATAAAAAAAATCTCTAACTACTAATAAAAATATCCTAGTAATCTATAACTACTAATAAAAATATTGATCTAAAATAATATATAACTACTAACAATCTAAAATACTCTATCACTATTAATAAAAATATTCTACAACTATTATAACTACTAATAAAAATATTCTAAAATAACTAATAATCTAATAATCTAAAATAAATAATAAGTAAAAATATTCAAAACTAAATAATAATCTATAACTACAGTTAAAAATATTATAAAATATTATTTCAAAGTTATTCACTTAATAATTATTAATAAATAAATTAAAAAAATAGAAATTGAAATTAACACTAAACAATTTTTTAATAAAAATGAAAAACAATACCTTTATATATAGTTTACAAAAATTGAATTGTAAAGTTTACATTGAAAATCTTATATCAATAAAAAAAAAAAAAAAAAAAATTACATTCAAAAAAATAAAACAATTACAAAATAATATATATATACTTTTTTAATTACTTAAAAAACAAATTACAAACACAATTTTATATCATTAAACTTAAAATAAACTGAAATCCTAGTAATCTATAACTACTAATAAAAATATTGATCTAAAATAATATATAACTACTAGTAATCTAAAATACTCTATCACTATTAATAAAAATATTCAACAACTATTATAACTACTAATAAAATTATTCTAAAATAACTAATAATCTAATAATCTAAAATAAATAATAAGTAAAAATATTCAAAACTAAATAATAATCTATAACTACAGTTAAAAATATTCTAAAATATTATTTGAAAGTTATTCACTTAATAATTATTAATAAATAAATTAAAAAAATTAAATATTGAAATTAACACTAAACAATTTTTTAATAAAAATGGAAAACAATACCTCTATATATAGTTTACAAAAATTGAATTGTAAAGTTTACATTGAAAATCTTATATCAATAAAAAAAAAAAATTACATTCAAAAAATAAAACAATTACCAAATAATATATATATACTTCTTTAATTACTTAAAATACAAATTACAAACACAATTTTATATCATTAAACTTAAAATAAACTGAAATACTGGAAATACATTTTTGAAAATTATCAAAACACATAAATAAAGATTTTGACTAAACATTAGAAATAAACACACAAAACTAAAAACTTACAATTCGATATTATTAACCCTGAAATGAATTAAAATACATCTTCAAACCCTTAGGAGCAGAAAGCGGAGTGGGTCGAACTTGTCCCTAGAAGAATGTTGCTCCAGCGGTTTCACCAGAACTCGGTTTCACCAGAACTCACTGCGCTGGCGCTGGCGGCACACGAGAAGAATGCCTTGGTTTCCCAACAGAGAGATTTTCATTCCGTTTGATGCACATTTTCCACTGATTTTTACTTTCTTCCAAAAAGCCTCTTATTCCATATCATATTTTACCTGGTTCAAAAAGTATTTAATTACACATAAACTCATTGTGATGTAAATATGCGCAGTAATGGTGAATATGCACCTGAAAATATCTCCTAAAATATTACAGTTTGATACAAGTTTGAACTGTAATATCATTAAGCTTGAAATAAACCGAAATACCCGAAATACATTTTTGAAAATTATCAAAAAGCATAAATAAATATTTTGACTAAGCATTAGAAATAATCACACAAAACTTATAATTTTATATTATTAACTCTGAAATGAACCAAAGTACATCTTCAAACCCGTAGGAGTAGAATGCTGAGTGAGTCAAACTTGTCTCCTGGAAGAATGTTGCTCCAACGCTTGTTTCACCAGAACTGTCTGCGGCAGCATAGGAGAGGAATGCCTTGCTTTCTCTAGAAAAAAAAGATTTTCATTCCGTTTGATGCACATCTTCCACATATTTTCATTTGGTCTCATGCACATCTTCAATCTTTCCTTGTTCCTCTCTTTTCTGGATGTGATTATGTTCTTTGACTTCAATCTTTTCTTGTTCCTCTCTTTTCTGGATGTGATTCTGTTCTTTGATTATTCGCGGAGCTTGAATAAAAAGAGATTAAAGTGATTGCATATGAATAAAAGAAATAAATTCAAGAAGGAGGTAGTTAGGTAGTTAGTAGAGCGTAAATGAAGAAGGTAGTGGATCTAATGGCTTAAAACATTTCAATCGTCTAACATTTGATCCAATGGACCCAACAAAAACACATTGACATCTAGAGGAGTTGTTTTCAAATAATAACACCTTACGCCGTAAAAATAATATTTATAATTTTTTTTATAAAAAGTAAAATGAAATGGATAAATAAGATTTCAATTTCAGCGCTGGTTGAACTTACACGTTTTAAAATTGATGTATTATTGAATTGCTATTTTGATAAACACTATGTATTATGGAATGATTATTATGATAATGTGTTTATGAATTCATTTACAAAGTTATAATTTTAGGAAATTAGTAAATTATAATGTTATTTTGGTTAACATATTTTTATTAAATAATTGGTTGGAGAGGGAGTTTGGTAAACTAATAAATTTGTGCAACATCAAGCACTTAGTGGGGGAGTAATAAACAAAGAGAATAGTTGCTTTTGCCTTTGTTTCTATCTAATTGATTAAGGCAATGTGAGGTCTATTTTTTTCATTTTTCAAGAATGCTTTGTGTAGTTATTTTTTCCTATGCACACACTTCCTCCACACATCTGCATTTTGCACAATGAAAGCCATCTATGCACAACTCGCACCTCCACAAATGCTTCCTCTATACATCCGCACTCGCACAACAAAAGCCACCTTCGTACAACTTTTGCTATTCCTTTCTCCACACATCTACAACAACCGCAAATGAAAATGAAAATGACGGTTCTATTTGATGACAGAGCACAGATTCGATACAACGTGAAATATGTATACACTCATGTTACCCACACAATTTTTTTGTTTCATACTGCTCAAACACAAATGGTATGTCATGGCATTGCAGAGTACATTATGAAGTGTCTAAGAATTTTCATTGTGCAGAGTTTTCTTCACATTGTGCGCAAATGACAAAGCTTCTGTACAATTCAACGTCAATCGAAAATGAAAATACAAATATACACAAATTTTCTGTTTCATTTTTCTGAAAGCTTTCACTGTGCGGAGGAATCTTCTTTTGCACAATAAAGGCTTTCATTGAAAGCTCCACACAAAAGAGATAAGTTTCCTTTGCACAATGAAATATGTTGCTACTATGGTTATCAACTTTATGGAGATTCATTCCACCCCCCCCACCCCCCTAATGGTGTACAATTATGGTTATCATTTTGGTAGGTGGAAGCTTTGTAGTATGCACAATGTATGAACTTTATGGAGATTTTTTCATCTCCCCCATGGCATTGTGGAGTACATTGCCAAGTGTGGAGAGATTTCATTGTATGGAGTTTTCTTCGCACTTTGCACATTGATAAAGTTTCAACAAACAAAGCTGCGGAGGGGGGTAGGGGGGTCGCACTTATCAACGTTATCTCAGGCATAACAATGTCAGAGCAATATGAGGGACACGTTTTGTCATTATTGGCACCTGTACATTATCAAAGGAAGGAGAAAGGGTGTGCAGAAAGTGCAGAAGGGACAACGAGTGTGTGGGACAAGGAACAAAAGATTTTTTCCTGCAATGTTTCGTATGTCTGTAGGATTTTACCATGCTGAATTTGGATTTGCAGAGGAAGCTTTCATTGCGCAAATGCAGAAAAATATTTTGTTATGCACAATTGTGCATTCGATAACAAGTATTTAGTTACCTTCCTCTAGTGAAAATTAATTGATGAAGGAAATGTGGGGCCTACATTTTGTCATTTTCCAAGAATGCTCCATGTCATTATTCCCCACTTCGTGCACATTTCCTTTGCACATCCGCATTCCTCACAATGAAAGCTACCTCTGCACAACTCTCACCTTTGCACATCCACACTCCGCACAATGAAAGCCACCTTCACACAATTTTTTCTATATTCGATTTTGCACAGCTACAATAGCCAAAAATCAAAATGCAAATGACGGTTTTGTGTGATGATGGAGTAAGAACTTGATAAAATGTGAAATATGTATATGCACATGTTACCCAAACATTTTTTTCCATTTCATATTGCTCAAACAAAAATGGCATGTGATGGCATTGCTGAGTACAAGGTGAAGTGTGGAGAGATTTTATTGTACGAAGTTTTCTCCGCACTCCACAAATGGCCACTAACAAAATTAGCACTTTTTTCTATGCCTCGATTCCATGATTAAAGCAACATGGAGTACGTGTTTTGTCATTATTAACATTAGGGATGAAAGTCTTTGTTCATTTCTTCTTGTCATGATGTTCCTTGATATTTTGTATTTCCGTAATGTTAATATTTCTAAAAGCTTAAAACCAATTATGATATTGATTTCGTCGGTGAGATTCTAGAAATAACGGGGCCGCAGGTTCCTTAGATGAGTGAGAGGGGGCCGACGGGGAAGGGCCAACTGCTGTTATTTTATTGTGCGGAGAAAAAGTGTGCAAAAGTGCAAGAGAAGTAACTATATCGAATCAAGCTTTCTTCATCTACATTTCGTATAATGCTAATTTAATACTGTAAGATAAATTTTCTTAGCAAGACAAAAAGCTCAGAGAATATTACATTTATTATCACTTATATTAATGTGCATATATCAAACAAAATAGGAAACTGTATTCAATATCCATAAAATCTTTAAGCATTATGCACAATGTATCAATGTTACTTGTTCCCCTGCCTCTACACATTTAAATACGCACATTAACATAAGTTAATGGTTAGGAAGAAAGCTTCACTCGTGGAAACATAATTAATTAATTAATTAATATGCATATGCATAATTAATTGATACTAATAGCAAATTTGAAAGAGACTAGGCAAGTTGTGGAGTGGCAAGCCTTTCAAAGGAGCAAGCAATTGTGAAAACCTATTCACTAGTCGTTGATGCAATTCTATTAAAAAATTTAAGTATGTTATTGCTTTTATTCCCAATTTTATGCAATATTAAGTGAAGTGTCTTTTGTGTGCAGAAGAATAATTATGCAGGGAACAAAAACATTGTTCTATAATTTTTCATATATCTATATACATGTATGTCTTCCTTTACATTACATTACATATCAAAAAGGACATAGAAAATATTAAAAAAAAAACACAAAGGTGTATAATGTAATAGTAATCAAATGAGAATAAATTGAATAAAAACTTGTCTCTTATTATTATCTTAATTGAAATGATTGAAAACACTAAATACACTTAGAGAATCAGAATTAGAGAAATACTCAACAATAATGCATGTCCTGTTGCTCTTCGTTAACTGCTTCAATACTACCACGTAAAATGTTTTTCTCGTATACTTTTCTTCTCCATTTTCACCTTTTTTTTAAGGATGTTTCAAATTAACATCATGTACATGGGAGTAATTTTTTATTATGTGGAATGCCAGAGTGTGGAGGAAGCAAAATCAACACTATATTGCTCTATGATAGTCTTATGCATTTGAAATGACAAACTACTTCATGAAGCCTGATTTGTCATCAATATTGATTTAATATACTCTCCCAATAAACTTATATTTATAATTGTGTACTTTTCAAATGATAATTAGAGACACCATTCAAATACTATTGAAAAGTGACAATGTGATTTTATATGAGCTCAGCTTCGGTGATAATAGTTTATGTAAGGCAACAAAAGTTTGAAAAATACTCCTAGTTTTTTAATGTATTTTGCAAAAAAAAAACATTACATACTCTATTAAATACGTAGTCAATTAGTACAAGCATCTATCAATATGAGAAAATCAATTATTTTCTCTTTTCACTTTATAAAAACTTTTATTTAAAAGTAATTTTAACCTCAAAAAATTTAATCTTTAAACTTGATACATCCATAATTAAAATAACTACAGACTGATTTAATTATTAAATATAAATAATCTAATAAAAAAAATCAACAAATATATGTTAAAATATTCATATTTAGAACATAAAAATCTCCAATAAGTCAAGAGAGTGGTGCCCGTTCAAAAACACCATGGTTAAAGCCAAAGGAGGAAAAGTAACGGTCACCTGCCGTCAAATTTCGAGCCCATCCGTACCCTTCCAAGTTGCTTTGCCCGTCCACCTCAATCTTTTCCCGGCCCCCTCTATCTTAGTCATAAACGTGTTTCCCGGTAAATGATTTCCAATTGGAAACGCAATCAAAGTAAAAGAAAAAAAATGTTGTGGGCCCTGTTTAAACAGTGCCCCAAACGAATGCAACAAAAACACAAGATGCTGTGGGCCCCGCTTAAACAGTGACGGACAACTGTAAAGCAAAGATTGGAATTTCTATTTTAGCGTGCCTGTCAAGACCGACCACACATGTTTGATCAAAACTAAAATAATATTATCAAAATAATTTTCTCTTTAATCAAATGGATCAGAAATTGATTCTGGTATTGCTTTTAAGCTCGTGTTGACAAAAATTGGTGCATTTGGGATTAGTATAGATGGTATTTAAACTATTTTAGTTTTAAATTTTCTAAAAAAATTAATAAAATTGCCTTTAAATTGATTCCGTGTTTTAATGTTTAAAATAAATATTTTTATTTGTTTATTAAGGTTAATGATATCTTTATAATATTTTAATTTTTTTTAATAATATTATTATGTTTTTTTTTTTTTTTTTTCATTTAATTTAAATGTATTTATTTTTTTCATAATATCAATATTTTCCAAAATAAGTTTATTATTTTTATGATACAATTAACATTTAAATTTTGTGTATCACTTTTTTAAGTTAAAGGTGATTTTTACTCGAGTGTGAAGAGTAAATCTTTAAAATTTTCTATTTTTTAATTATTTAATTGATATATAATTTGAGTAGTGGTGACAAGTGTTTTGAAATTTAGATTTAATTTAAGTAAAAGTTGCGAAATCTAAAAGAAAGTGTTTTTCATTTTCAAGTCTCTTAGTGTCACAACAGTAAGACATGTGGTAAGACGGAGGAAAGCGGTGCAACACATTTTTTTTGATTGTCTGTTGTTTCTGAGTTGTGGAATATTTTAACTCGCTTCTCCTGGCGATTCCACAAGACTTCATATCTACTTCCCTCGAATGGGACGAGGCTTAAGAATCGATAAAGATCTCTCCTTTTTCTGATATGGGAAGTATGGCGGGCGAGGAATAGATTGATTTTTGAGGGCAAGGTTTTCTCCCTTTCTTCGGTACACACAGCCATTTTGAGATGGATTCCTCTACAACCCCAGCCTAAAATCTCATGCTCTGTCAGGTCTCTCAAAACACGACCACATGAGATCTCTGTCCCAGCTGTATTTTTTGATGGGGCATGCAAAGATGGAATCACAGGATGTGGCACATGGATCAAATATTCTGAAAGGGAGAGGCTTCATATGTTCTGGAATGGGGGTCCGGGGACCAATAAAAAAGCAGAATTTATGGCTTTATGGGGGGCTCTTTCTGTAGCTAACAATTTACAGTTGACAGGAATACATATATATGGCGATTCCAATCTTGTTGTTGAATGTATTACAGGTAGCCATCACTTGAATGTTCCGGAATTGCAGGGGTGGTATTATCGGACTCAGCGTTTATGGGACAGGATGGGAAAGCCCCCTATAATCATATATACAGAGACAATAACTCTAGAGCGGATGGGCTTTCCAAAAGAGGACTCCGAGAATATTTTGCCTTGATACAGATGGAACAGTACAGAGATCGGGACCTCATCTGGAAGACCACAGATCCCATTCTATAATTGCTGATATGTTCTTCAGTATGTCTACCTTTTCTTTTTGTTTTATCTTATTAGCCTTTTTTCCTTCCCACAGCAAGCGTACCCGTATTCTTTTTACACAAGCGAGCCTGAACAATGTCAACAAGCGAGCCTGATGAAGATATCTTGCAAGCGAGCCGGCTACATTACCCACAAGAATATCGGTTACCAATCTACAAACAAGCAGGGTCGACATCTACATGTATGCTTTTTGAAATTATGGTTTTCTGCCCTTCACCATTTGGCTAGACAACACTGCTTTTGATCTCACACAGGCGCTCAGTCCTCCATATCGCACCATTTCATACAAGTCTGCACATAGGAACCTGACAGATGATCTACGCAGCCTATCTCCTTTCTACTCTATGCCCACACTCTAAATGATATCATGTTGTGTATATATGGGCAGCGAGCTCGTTCCTTTCAAGTTATAGAATCTCTCTTTTTGTGCTGTCTTTTTGATATGCTTTTCTGTATTATCTTTTGATGTATCAAGGTAGGCTGTTCTGATACAATACATTGATAATCATGTAAGGAGTGAGTTCTTGTTCCTCCGTAATGGGTGGACTTTTTTGTGATTGTAAGGGTTTATTTCTTTTATGCAAGGAGTGAATATTTATTCCTCTGTAATAGGTGACCCTCTTGGAGATTATACGGGTTAACTTCTTTCTTAGACGTTGCCCTTCGATCTCTTAATGACTGGGATTTATGTTATTCTCAGCATAGAAGCTGTGAATGTAATGAATATTACATGTACTGTTATAATACAGCGATTTTTTTTCTTCTGACGAAACCAAAAAAAAAAAAAAAAAAACATACTCTTTTATCCCATGACATTTTTTGAATCAACTAACACCCACTTTTTGGAATCAAGCTCACGAGAGTTTGTTCCTATTGTAACAATGTTTATTTTCTTCTTTACCTTAGTCAAGACATAGAGATATTTTTTGTTTTAGAGATGTGACTTGAACACCTCTTTATAATATCTATCTTAGTTTCCTTTTTTCCTCTCACTCACACCACAAATTTTCCTTAAATTTTGAAATAATATTATTTTAATATTATCTTTAGTTTGAAAATGATCTCTTTTTTTATCTCCCAGTGGTTTAGCCAAGATTGGACATTCTTATGCCATTCTCTCTTGAGTTGAATGTGATTTTTGGTTAGAGTTAAGAGAAATTTCAGAAACCTCTTGTATTCCATGTTGTTTCTGAAGATGCCTAGTCATAGTCATACTTTCAATTGGGAGAAAGACTTACTTCAATGAGCTTAGGATAGGGTGTGTAGATCATATGGTATAAAATGTTTTTGAATATGTACTTTTTGGAGATATTGCATCCAAAGAGCTCACATCCATATAAAATAACAAAGTGATAAGAGTCTCAATGAAGAATGTTTTTAAGTCCATATCCAATGATATACAAACTTACAATTCTCTCCAAATCCATAATAAATTTTCTATCTTCCATTTATCTTTTTGTTAATACTATAATTTCAATTAAAATTCTAAAATAACTACTTCCAAATTAGTGTTGTTATATATAAAATAGTATATATAATCTTTCATATAATTATTTAATTAAATAAAATTAATAAAAAAAATACTTAAATTAAATAAAATTAATTAAAAATATTATAATAAAATCCATATATATAAAAAATTAAAAATTAATAAAATATTACATTATAAAATTGGTCTGGTTAGTGTTTGCCCAAGGCACACAACATCTTTTTCTTGGGCTTTGATTGCGTTTTCAACTTAAAATCATTGTGAAAATGAGTTTGAGACGGAAAAATGGGATCTAGGAAAATGATTGAAGAGGTATTGTGTTTTTTAAGTGGCAGCTTTGCTTTGTTTTTATTATTCACGATCAAGTATATTATTTTTTTATTTTTATTTTTAAATTTAATGTGTTAAGAAATTTCAAAATGAAAAACAAACCCAATCATCATTGAAGTGGATAAATGTATGGATTTCATTTAAACCAAAATTTTATATTCATTTTATAATTGGAAAGTGAAGCTAAGTTTGAAAATATGTGGAGTTATTGTTTAAGATTTTATATTCATTTTATAATTGGAAAGTGAAGCCAAGTTTGAAAATATGTGTGGTTATTGTTTAAGCAAGGCTAGGGCATCTTTTTCTTTTTCTTTCATTTTGATTGTGTTTCTTAGAACTCATTTACATTGAAACCCCATTTGAGAAATAAAGAGAAAGTTAGAGAAAATGATTGAGTTGGGTGGCTTTTTAATTTCAACTATATCAAATTAGTAATTTTTTAAAGTAATTGAATTGGTAACTTGTTAAAATAATTTATTAGATAGGAATAGGGACTATTCAAATTTATTATATATATATATATATATATATATATATATATATCTATAAATTTTTTTATTGGCCAGAATAAAAAAAGAGTCAACATAATCAATTAGGATAAAGGTGGTTGTCAATGTAATATCATGTCACAATAAGACTTAATCTGGGTGAGGATATAATCATTAAATCCTCCCAACCATCCAAAATACACTCAATTGATATATAAAAAACAAATACACTAAAAAAAAAATAAAACATCATGTCACACTAAGACTTAAATCTAGGTGAGAATATAATCATTAAACCCTCTCAAGCTCCCAAAATACTCTCAATCAACATATAAAAAAATAATTACACTGTTAAAAAAAATAACATAAAACAAATGAAAATGATTCCAATAATGCACTTTAAATTTTGAAATTCCCACACTCATGTCCTCTATTTTGTTAAATAAACACATATCTAACTAGAAACCAAATGCAAGAGATTTATAGTCAAAACATTCAAAAGAGACACATAAGCCTTGTCTAGCAATGCTACAGTTTTGGCCAGATCACCATTTCTCTTATATTTAGTCATTTTATTTTTCAAAAAATTCCTATCTAAGAATATTTGAATTGTTTTTTAAATGAAAATAGAAACATCTAAAACAATGAAACTTAACTTCTATAACCAGATTTCAAAAAAAAAAATTGTCACACGCACATGACAAAACCTGACACAATCTTATATTATCATAAAACGTAATGTGAATCGTGACAATGGAAAATGTTGAGGTCGCTAGGCAAAGCACTTTGTAGGTGAAATTTGGTTAGACCCTTTTTGGCGACCTCTCAAGAATTTGGTAAGCAGGCTTGGAATTTGACTCGGTTTTTTTGTTTTGAGAATGCATTTCAACTTGGATTTTGGGTTTTTCAATCTACTTATTTTTGCCAATAATTTTTTCGTTAATAATTATTAATGGATTAAGTGAATTTGAGGTGTATCCAAGGAGTTTAATGGTGTTAAATATGGATTGGAAATATATATATATATATATATATATATATATATATGAATTTCTATAAAAGAAAATGAAATGGATAAATAAGATTTCAATTTCAGCATTGGTTGGATTGACATGTTTTAAAATTAAAGAATGATTATTATAATAAACATGATGTATTATGGAATGATTATTATGACAATGTGTTTATGAATTCATTTACAAAGTTATAATTTTAGGAAATTAGTAAATTTTAATGTTATTTTGGTTAACATGTTTTTATTAAATAATTGGTTGGAGAGGGAGTTTGGTAAACTAATAAATTTGTGTAACATGAAGCACTTAGTGGGGGAGTAATAAAAAAAAGGAATAGTTGCTTTTTAAGGCAATGTGGGGTCTAGATTTTTTCATTTTTCAAGAATGCTCTGTGTCGTTATTCTTGCCTATGCACACACTTCCTCCACACATCCACATTTTTCACAATGAAATCCATCTATGCACAACTCTCACCTCCACAGACACCTCTACACATCCACACTCCACACAACAAAATCCACCTTTGTACAACTTTCGTTATTCCTTTCTCCACACATCTACAACATCCGCAAATGAAAATGAAAATGACAGTTTTATTTGATGACAAAGCAAGGAATTGATATAATGTGAAATATGTATATACTCATGTTACCCACACAATTTTTTGTTTCATACTGCTTAAACAAAAATGGTATATCATGGCATTGTGAAGTACATTGCAAAGTGTCAAGAGTTTTCATTGTACTGAGTTTTCTTCACATTGTGTGCAAATGACAAAGCTTTTGTACAATTCAACGTCAATTGAAAATGAAAATACAAATAAACACAATTTTTATGTTTCATTTTAGTGAGAGCTTTCACTGTGCGGAGAAATCTTCTTCTGCACAATAAAAGCTTTCATTGAAAGCTCCATACAATGAACTTCTTCAATTTAAAAAAGAGATAAGCTTCCTCTGCACAATGAAACATGTTACTACTATGGTTATCAACTTTATGAAGATTCATTCCACCTCTCCCTGCCTAATGGCGTACAATTATGGTTATAAGTTTGGTAGGTGGAAGCTTTGTAGTCTGCACATTATATGAACTTTATGGAGATTTGTTCAACCCCCCCATGGCATTGTGGAGTACATTGCGAAGTGTTGAAAGATTTCAATGTACAGAGTTTTCTCCGCACTCTGCACATTGATAAATCTTCAACAAAAAAAGTTGGGGGGGGGGGGGGGTGCGTGTGGTTGCGCTTATCAACATTATCTCAAGCATTACAATGTTAGAGCAATATGAGGTACATGTTTTGTCATTTTTGGCACCTGTACATTAACGAAGGAAGGATAAAGAGTGTGAAAAAGGTGCAAAGTGCAGAGGTGGAGTGGAAGTTTTTATTGTGCGCAGTAATTCTCTGTATTTCCTTTCCTCGACATATACCCGTTCTCTAGACACTCCTTCTCCTTCCTTTGCATATCCCAAAAATAACAGGTTTTTTTGATGCCTCTACTCTACATAGTAAAGTAGCATTACACAGAGCATGAAGCAAAAAATATTAACTCGATATAGTCTTCGCTCTTTAACAAACTCTGCACACAATTTCTCCGCCCATTCTTTGGTCTATTTGCGCACAATGAAAGCTTTACCATATTGTGCATAACAAAATATTTTTCTGCATTAGCGCGATGAAAGCTTCCTGCACAACTCCAAATTCTGCATGGTAAATTCCTACAGACATACGAAACATTACACGGAAAAAGCTTTTGTTCCTTGTCCCAAGCACTCATTGTCCCTTATTGTGTATTCGATAATAAGTATTTAGTTACCTGTCTCTACTTCTAATTAATTAATTAAGGCTATGCGGGGCTCACATTTTGTTGTTTTTCAAGAATGCTCTGTGTCATTATTCTCGGCTTCGCACACACTTCCTATGCACATCCACATTCTGCATAATCAAATCCATCTATGCATATCTCCTACATCCACACACGCTTCCACCACACATCTGCACTCTACACAATGAAAGACACCTCCGTACAACTTTCATTATTCTCGTATCTGCACATCTACAACAACCAAAAATGAGAATGTAAATGATGGTTCTATGTGATGATGAGAAAGAACTTGATACAATGTGAAATATGTAAATGGCATGGCATGGCATTATGGAGTACATTGTGAAGTGTTAAGAGCTTTCATTGTGTGGATTTTTCTTCGTGCTACTCACAATGATAAAGTTTATGTACAATTCAATGTCAGTCGAAAATGAAAATGAAAACATACACATGTTACCCACACAACCTTTCTATTTAATTTTAGTGAAATCTTTCACAGTATGAAGGAAGCTTCCTTTACACAATGAAAGATTTCATTGAAAGCTCCGCACAATGAACTTTTTCAAATTAAAACAAAGATAAGCTTCCTTTGCACAATGAAACAAGTTGCTGCAATTATGGTTATCAACTTTATGAAGATTCCCCTGCCCTCATCACCTAATGTTATACAATTATGGTTATCAGTTTGGAAGGTGAATGCTCCATAATGCACACAATGTATCAAATTTATGGATATTTGTTCAACCCCCTATGGCATTGCATAGTACATTGCGATGTGTGGAGATATTTCATTGTACATATTTTGCTCTGCATAATGATAATTTTTAATCAGGACTTCCTTATTGGCACGATGAAAGCTTCCTTCATAGATGAAAATTACGCACAATAGAATCCTATGACCATATGAAACATTTCACAAAAAAATCTTATGTTCCTTGTTTCACACACCTGTTGTCCTATACAACACTTGTTGCTTACATGCATTAAAAGACACACAATTGTGTATTTGATAATAAGTATTTATTTACCTTCCACCAGTGCAAATTAATTGATTAAGGAAATGTGGGGCCTGCATTTTGACATTTTCCAAGAATGCTCCATGTAATTATTCCCGACTTCACGCATGCTTCCTTTGTGCATCTGCATTCTGCATAATGAAAGCTACCTCTACAAAGCTCTCGCCTTTGCACCTCCACACTACGCACAATGAAATACACCTCTGCACAAATTTTTCTATATTTGATTATGCACATCTACGATAGCCAAAAATCAAAATGCAAATGACAATTCTATGTGATGACGGAGTAAGAACTTGATACAATGTGAAATATGTACATGCACATGTTACCTATTTTTTTTTTCCATTTCATACTACTCAAACAAAAATGGCATGCAATGGCATTGCAGAGTACTTTGTGAAGTGTGGAGAGCTTTTATTGTACGAAGTTTTCTCCACACTCCGCAAATGGCCATTAACAAAAATAACTCTTTTTTCTATGCCTAAATTCTGTGATTAAAGCAAAATGGAGTACGTGTTTTTTCCTTATTAACATTAGGGTTGAAAGTCTCTGTTGGTTGCTCCTTGTCGTGATGTTCCTTGATATTTTGTGTTTCCATAATGTTAATATTTCTAAAATTTGAAAACCAATTATGAATTTGATACTATCAGTGAGATTCCAGGAATAACGGGGTTTCAAGTTCCTTATGTTAGCACTCCACTAGTTCTTCGAAGGCTGAAAAGGAGATTGGCAAAGTTAACCACATACCACTTTGACCTAGTAGCTAGCCCTACAAGGCTGAGAGGGCTCTCTCTATGTGATCTCTGTGACATGAAATATATTAGGCTAGATATGATAGGCTCAAGTAATTTTTGAATATTTTAGGGTTTGATGTGGGATCAGGGATGAAATCAAGTAGCTAGGTCTAGGTATTAAAGGGTTTATAGCTGCAAAAATATAAAGGAGCAAGGGAGAAATGGATCTATGATGGATTTAGGGTTTTGTAGGTATAGTGGTGAGTCTAAAAAGGTAGAGGGATTTAATGAGCATGTTCATTCATTAATTCATTAAACTGGAAGCATGAAACACAAAATGAATTTCCATATAAACAAAGCTAATTAATAGAATTATGCCTATGAACTGTAAGGAAAGGCACTGAAGATATGAGATATGAACGAGGAGCTATATATCATTCAATAAAGACTATAATAGAGAAGATACATGATCATAAACTCATTACACATGAATTCCTAGATAATAGCTGCAACTGCATCCTTTGATTTCTGAATATGAAAGTGAAAGTACAAGCTACAAATATTACAATCCTTTGATGTCCAACCAGTAAAATGGCTCTAAAAATGATAGATATAGACCAAAAAGATATCTCCCATCTCTCAGGGGGCAAATCCATCAGTTCTGGAGCTGATTACATGATAATCTCAACAAAACACTAATGTCTAGTGGAGGTCAACCAATTCACCTCTTCATAGGAAACTAGATACATTTGACCAAAATTACATTAACAAGCATTTATCGACCCTATTTCACTATTTAACAGCTCAATTACACCTCATGAAATCATCATTCATCAATTACATAGGTAAAAAATCAAACTAGGTCAAACAGCCAGTGAAAATTGCCTTCTAGAGAAAGCGTAGCGAAATCAAGAGAAAGTGTAGCAAGCCTAGAGAAAGCATAGCAAGTTGAGGAAAATTGACTTTTGGAGAAATTCCAGGTGTCCAAATCCTAATATGAAAGATGCTATGAAAAGATTTGGATGTTTGCTACATGATAGGCTCATCAAGCACTAAAAAATGTGGCTTCTAGTCCTCCAAAACTTCATTCTCCCAAGAGTACTCAGAAAGTGTAGCAAAGCCTTCAAAAACTGGGCAGAAAGGTGATTTTTTGCATGTTTTTGGGAATTTTGACCCTCCAGATGTGGCTGACATGGCCCAACCACTAACTAGGATTGATGTACTCATCTAGAGGAATCCAAAAATGTTGAGTTTTCCTCCAATGGACTCCCCCCAAAATTTCTCAAAAACCAAAATTTGCTCCAAAACTCCTCAAAATTGGTCTAGAGATGCCTCATAAGGTATTTTATGCCACTAAGGAAGCATAAAAAAGAATATCGAATTTGTCCTTCTCCTTTTGACATTTTAGGGTTTCCTTAAGTTTGGCTTGCAATTGTTTGACTTTGACATTGCAAATCTAATTTCTTGCATAGTAGTGGTCAGCCATGTGCTTTTGCATCTTGTTGTCCTTGTTGGCCTTTTCAAGGAGCTTCTGTTAGGTCCCTATATTACTAGTATAGTCCCTTATTGTTGTTAGTGTAACCCCCTTATTGTTATTGTTGTACCCCTGTAACCAATATTGTTATTATTGTGCCATTACATTATTATTGTTAGGTCGGCTAGGATTATATTGTGACCCCATGGACTCCTATATATAGAAGGAGGTTTTGGTCATTTGTATCATCCAAGAATTTTTCATTTATGTAATGTATTGGAGGTTTCCCCCTTGAAGTGGCTATTTCTAAGGCGTAGATATCTCTTTTCTTCTATTTTTGAGCTGGTTTCATACCAGCTTCTCCAAGTGAATATTGACTTTCTCAAGCAAAAACTCTCTGTTTTCATTGATTTCCATGGCTATTCTTTCTTGAAAAGTCAACTCCTCATCTGGTGGATTTTGTTCTTTTTATTTCTACAATTCTCTTCGGAGACCCATGGTCCTTGGCCTCTTTCTTGTCACTTGCCCTTCATGCTTCTCTGACTCTTCACTATCAACCACTTCTTTTCCTTTCACGTCATGCATACTAGCTTCAAACTGACTTTTCTATAAAGACAATTGTTTTGCCTTCAACTGATTTTTTTCTTTCTCTAGGAAGAAAATGATGAAATTAGCCTTTGCCAAGTTGTCTTGGAGATCTTTGATCTGAGCATATTTTTCCTTGATGTTCCTCTCTAGGTTTTCACACTCTTCACTGGCCTCCAAGTCTATTAAGTCAAAGTCATGCTCCTCATCGTGCATAGATGTCTCATGATGTAATGGTGTTTCCTGCTCTGCTAATGTGGGATTGGCCCCTTCCTCATTCTGAGGAGAAAACATAAGCCTTATGCCTCTTTGGAATGTTTGAGTGACCTCAATATTCCTCCTCACTGAAACTGTGCTAGGTGTGCCAACCTCCACATGTGTAGATGGTGTTGATGGTGCTTATAGTGAACTAGGGATAGTAGGCTGGCTACTAGAAGAAAAAAAGACATCTGCTTGCATGAAAGTTTCCCAAGTGAGGTTCTTCTGCTCAAGCTGGTGTAAAACAATGATTTTGATCAGAGAATGGTGGAAGAGGCTACTTTCAAGACTAGTCTGCTTATGCTAAACTTTTTCTGCCATCTTTGCCAAACTTTTGTAGAGGTAATAAGGAAAATTGAGTGGATTTACCCCTGTGAAATGCATGAGAAGTCTGACATGATACCCATATAGTTTAGAAAATATTCCCTCATAGGTGAAGTACTTCATGATGATCTTCATGAGTGGTGTATACTTCTCAAGGAGGTGCCCAACATGAAAAATGTTCTTCATGTGTTGTTTATAATGTCTTCTGAGATAGGGTTGGTAATTGTGAAGGTCTAGGTCATGGTTCTTAAACCAATTTTCACCATGATTAGGTATCCCTATGGCCTCAGCTACTATATCAGTTTATATAGTGAAATTAACCCCTGAAATTGTTACTTTGTCCCTTTTGAGTTGAGCGGAAAACAATTTGATCAATGTGGCATTGTATTTGACTCTCTCAACTAGTTCAAAAAAAGGAAGACACCCTATTACTTGAAACAATTCTTGGACAGTGGTGTAGACATAATTTCAAGAGTGGTTAAAGGATCATGTATTATCACCTGGCCTCCCTTATTATACCATTTCTTCTCCTCCATTTGGTTGTTTGCAAGGGGTAAAACCCTAATAGGTCAAAACAGGGGAAGGGAGACAAGGGATAGGATGAAGGAGTTAGGGAAGGGATATGAGAGTGGGAAAATTTAGGGAGATGGGCAGGGGTCTTAGGGAGTTATAGGAAATTAAATGGAGTGAAATGAGTAAGGGAATTGGGCTAGGAATTTTTTACACAATCCTAGCTAGGAAAACTGCTCAAAATTGCAAAATTAGGCTAGGGTTTAGGGTTTGGGGCTTAGGAAATTGGAATGAGGGGGTGTGAAGGCTATGGGAGATGGTTTGGGGTGTGAGGGAGGGTAGCAAGTCCATGGGAGAGTGTGTTTGTCTTGAAAAACTTGCAAAATAGGGCTAGCCACTAAAACATAGCATAGAGGCCAATGGAGGGTTTTCACACTAAAATTATGAAATTGAGCTGCAAGGAGGGGTTTGTTGAGGTCTAAATTACTTGTTTACTAATGATAAACATTGTGATATCCTTCAAAATCCTTCAGAAACTAGTTTGATGCCTCCAGGAGAGAAAATGTAGCGTTGGGAAGAAAGCGTAGCATGGAGGGCAGATAGCGCAACGTGGCTGATTTGGCACCAAATTTTGAAGCGTTTTTGGCTTGAAATTGATGAATTTTCACTTGGTGATGAAAGAGAGCTATTATTCAATGCAACGAATGAAAAAATGAGTTGAATTGGTCTTTTATAGCTTGTGGTGGTCATTTTTCTTCATGGTAGTGGGATGGCCCACTACATGTCCTTTTCACTTTGCTTTAAAAACTTGTAACTTTGACACTTTCTTTGTAGCTTTAGAAACATGATGAAATTATTACATATTTGAAACTTGAATTACCACTCCTCCATTGCTAGATTTTATGCATGGAATGACAGATTTGTATGACTGAAACCCTAATGACCTAATGGAGACACGAAAATGATGTTGACTGGAGTGATGATGATGACCTTTCAATGGTGGTACACTCAGCTGAGTGATGACAAGGAACGACATGTGAGAATTTTGAATGGAGTGGAAATAACCCTAGACACACTACCCAATGACCAAATTTTTACTTGAAAACCTAATGAAATGACAAAAATTTGACTATGAGAACCTAACAAGACATGATAAGAGCCCATTTGATCACTGGTGACAGGACGAACATACTGACAGTAAAACCTTAGATGAGTGATAGGGGGTGGGGAACTATTATTATTTTTTTGTGCGGAGAAAGAGTGTGGAAAAAGTGTGAGAGAAGGGACTACATCGAATCAAGCTTTCTTCATCTACATTCTACATAATAGTAGTTTAATACTATAGGATAAATTTGCTCAGTAAGAAGTAAAGCTCAAAGAATATTATAGTTTAATTTAGATAGTGTTATCACTTATATTAATGTGCATATATCAAACAAAATAGGAAATTGTATTAAATATCCATAAAATATTTAAGCATTTTCCACAATGTATCAATGTTACCTATTCCTTGCATTTGCACATTAATATAAGCACATTAACATAAGTTAATGCATAGGAAGAAAGCTTCACTCATGGAAACATAATTAATTAGTTAACACTAATAGAAATCTTGAAAGAGACAGGGAAAGTTGTGGAGTGGGAAGTCTTTCAAAGGAGGAAGTAATTGTGGAAAATTATTCAGGAGTCATTGACTCAAAGCTATTAAAAGAATTATGTCTATTATTGCTTTTATTCAAAATTTTATGCAATATTAAGTGAAGTGTATTTTTTGTGCGTGATCAGAAACTGAATTGGGGGCAAAAATTTGCTAACAATTCAAAGTGCTCAGAATCCCTCAGAACCTGAACGAATGGATAGGTCTTGTCTTCCTGATTTCGGTGCACTTCGTTTTGCTCAAAACATAGTCCGTATGAGAAAATTAGAGCGATCTGTTCGATTGCACAAACAAGCAAATTTTGGTGATAGGGATGCTAACTAGGCATATGTACAACCCAGTCAGTAAAAGGTATATTCCTTGGAATATTCTCAGAATATTCCCCCAGGTGGACCAATGAACGCTTGGCAAGTGTCATTTCGGGATTGGTTGATGAGGTTGGTGATTTGGCACAATTTGATTGGTTTGGGTTGTTGAGATTCAACAAGATGATGAGCTTATCGAAAATCAGTCGCCTTCACTAAGTGGGCCTGCAGGCTATTTTTAGGTGCAAGTCTATTTTTAGACTATGTCTATTTTTAGACATGGTGATCATATTTCAGAAGTTGCAGGATGCTATTTGTGGATGGTTGGTCAAGTTTGAAAAATAGATGAAATTATATTTTTATAATATTGGGTGAAGTCTATTTATAGATCATCGATCTAAAAATAGATGCATGTTGGTTATTATTAGCTCTTAATAATAATTCGACAATAAACAACAACTTATTCTCTCGGAGCACTTTATTTCAGTGAACAGATTTGGCAAATCAGTGGGCTGAAGGAATTACGCAATTCCTAGGGTTTACTGGTGGTTCATGCATGGAGGACTCAGCTATAACTGAAGTGGAAAATTTATGACAGAGTTGGAAGAGTAGTTCATGGAGTTGTTATTCAGTTTAACTCAGTGATTGGAGTTAAACTCAGTTGAGCTAGTTGTATCTAGTCTAACTGAATGATACACTAGTGAGAGTGGAGTGAATTAATTAGTTAATTGATTAACAAATAATAACTCATTAATCAACTGAACAAATACAATAGTTAACTACAGTGCCAGTCAGTTCCAGTGGAGACCCAGTGGAGAGGTAGGTGAAAGGGTGAGATGGACTATCTATTATGACTATAGTGATGCATTGATTGCATCACACACACATTGGAGTTTCCAATGAGGATTGTGTAGTAAAGGCAAGGCCAATTCAAATTCATTCAGTGGTCTTCTTCAGCAGGGATTGCGCAGTGGAGGCAAGGCTATCAGGGGCAGAAATTAGTGCATGGATTTGCATATTTCTTCAGATAGTGTGTGACGATTATATTGTACTGAGAGCTTGATGTACTAAGATTTGAATGAGATTGTTACATGATCTCCATGATACATAATATATGATAGTTTTGGTTTTTAGCTTCAGGCTTTCCCATTAAACAACTGTGTTATGTGCGATTGTTTTTATTTCTTCATGTGTTTGCAATTGAGTTTTAAAATTTCCACAAAAGATTAACAGTGGAAGGATTCTGTATTTAGAAAGAATATAAATATTGTTAGATCAGGAGAATTTGGATAGATACATGCATATGTTATATAATTTCTACATGGTATCATAGGAGTGTTAATTCTTGAAGATTGCAATTGTGAAGAATTGCTGAGTTTGTGCTGGTGGACAATTCAAATTTGTTACAGAAAATTCTTGGTGCGACAGTTGAGTATACATTGAAATGTCTTTCAATGGGTTGCGATTGGAGTATGCCCTTGATGACTCGAATTACATATCCTAGAAGGACAGGATGGAGGCGGTGCTGGAGGATAATGGACTGAAGGAGTTCATCAATAGCGATGTTCCTAAGCTGGATTCTAGTGATGCTGCAGGACTTGACGCATGGCAAAAGAATGTAGCAAAGACAAGAAGAATTCTGTTGGAAGGTGTGAAGGACCATATTGTGTCCAGACTCACAAGAAAGCCACTCCATTTGCAATGTGGAAGGCTTTGACAGATTTTTTCCAAAGCAGAAGCGACCAGAGGAAGTTGGCACTTAAAGATAAGCTCAGGAAAATAAAAATGGAGAAGGGCAACAATATTCCAAAATATCTCACGAAGTTTGTCCACGGTAGGGATGAACTGGGAAGTGTGGGGATTACTGTTGATGATGAAGACTTGGTGAGCTTGGCTATCCTTGGGCTTCCAAAAAATTGGCATAACTATGAAGGCTCTGTCAATGGACGGGAGAAACTGCCGAGATGGGAGCGACTTTGGTTGGATCTTGTGCAGGAGGAGATAAGGTGAAGTACCAGGGATGGATCTTCATCAAAGAATGAAGATGAAGAGAATTTTGATTTGGCTGCCAAAGCAAGGAAAGGGAAGGGGAAGAAATTCCCTTAAAAATCTGAAGCTAAAGGCAAGAAGCAGGATTTGTCTAAGGTGAAGTGTTTTCACTGTCACGAACATGGGCATTTTGCCACTAACTTCCCACAAAAGAATAAGAACAATAAGGCTGCTGGAGCTTCAATGGGTGAGGCCTCAGCCTCACAATTTGAACTTGATTTCTCTTTGATCGAATGCTTGGTTTCAAGCGCAATGGGATTGGTGTGATATCTTGATAGTGGTGGGTCTTACCATATGACAGGAGACAAGGATTTGTTTAGTGATCTGGAGGAGAAGGACCTCCAAATGCATATAGAGATGGGTAACGATGGTCGATACAGTGCGACCACCATTGGGACCATTACCTTTGAGAGGGAGTCAGGTAAACCATTTCCGTTGAAATATGTTATGCATGTTCTAGGTCTGAAGAAGAACTTGGTCTCGGTCGCAATGCTGGAATACAAAGGTTATGACGTTGTTTTCAGTGAGGGAAAAGCCTTCCTTCGACATAAAACAATGGGTCAAACCAAGAAGATAGGGATTCGAGTTAAGAATCTCTACAAGCTGGAGGTAGATGGCTGCGCTACAATGATGGGCAAAGCAGAAGAACTGGTGAGCTGGGATGAGGGCGAATTATGGCACAGGAGATTGGGCCATCTTCACCATGGCACCTTAAAGATTTTGCAGTAGATTTCTACTAGACTTCCCAAGGGTACTCTTATGCAGTTAGATCAGTGCAAGGGATGTACTATGGGTAAGTTTGTGAAGACCACCTTTCATGAGAAGGAGAATTGTGCTTTGGTGATCCTGGAGAGAATTCACATAGACGTGTGTGGAACTTTCTCGGTTTCTTCAACAACAAAACACAGATATTATGTTATATTTGTTGATGACTATTCTCGTAGATGCTAGATATTCTTCATACAAAGTAAGAGACAAACATTCTCAAAGTTCTGTGAGTTTAAATTATTGGTGGAGAAGGAGTGAGGGAAGCAAGTGAAGGCTCTACGAAGTTATAATGGTGGTGAATATATCTCGAATGAATTCAAAGACTTCTGCAACAAAGAAGGAATTCGAAGAGAACTCATAGTGCCTCATAACCCACAGGAGAATGGGGCCACGAAGAGGAAGAACAGAACAATCGTGGGTGCTGCACGAGCTATGCTGCATGACCAGGGCCTACTGATGCACTTGTGGGCGGAAGCATGCAACACTGTGGTTTATGTGCAAAACTGTTGTCCTCATAGAGTACTTGGCATGAGTACACCTGAAGATTCTTTTACTGGTAAGAAGCCTGATATTTCTCACTTGAAGATTTTTGGCTCATCTGTTTACATTCATGTGAAAAAGGACGCCAGGAAGAAGCTGGAGCCGACTACGGAAGTTGGGATATTTGTGGGGTACAAATAAACACCCCATAATTATCATGTGTATTAGCCAGGCATTCGGATGACTGTGGTGCGATGGGATATAAAATTCAATGAGGTGAAAGCCATGAAGTTGTCACTTGAGAGGGAGCTAAACTTGCATACAGAGGAGGAGCTACTTGTTCCCAAAGATGAGCCTCTAGATGTGGATCTGCCACAAGAGGAGATTCATGGAGTGGAGGAGTCCACTCATGAAAAACCAAACATCAGACAAGGCAGAAAGCGTACCACAGAAGCTGAGAGACTGAAGCTTGATGCGACACAGAATGTAGGAGTCCCTACATCATAGCGCAGACAGAGACAATCACTTGACCGATTTACTGGATACATGGCTCTTATGAGCAAGTGTATCATGATAGAGCCATCTTCTTTCGAAGAAGCAGTGTAGGAGCCCACATGTGTAGATGCCATGGTGGAGGAGTATGACTCCATTGTCAGAAATAGTGCTTGGGAGATTGTTCCAAGGCTGGTGGGTAAATCAGTTGTAGGATCAAGATGGATCTACAAGGTAAAGCAAGCTGCTGATGGGAGCGTTGAGAAGTATAAGGCAAGATTTTTTTCTTGGGGATTCTCACAGATCGAGGGGATTGAATATGAAGAAACCTTTGCACATGTCGCATGGTATTCTTCCATACAGACCATCCTTGCTCTCTCAGCACAGATGGGTTGGCACATTCATCAGATGGATGTGAAGACTACGTTCCTTAATGGGATCATTGAGGAAGAGGTGCACATTGAGTAGCCTGAAGGATTTGAGATCTTCAGCAGCGAGTTGCATGTGTGAAAAATCAAAAGTGTGTTGTATGGGCTGAAACAAGCACCTCGTGCTTGGTACACTCGGATCGACAACTATTTCACTGGACTTGGTTTCACCAAGAGTGAGGTGGATGCAAACCTGTACCAAATTGTGGTGGAGGGTAAGCTTTTAATCATTGTTCTTTATGATTTAATAATAACGGGTGATCATCAATTGATACACTCATGCAAGGCAGATCTTGAAAAGGAGTTTGATATGAAGGATTTGGGCCTCCTTCATTATATCCTTGGATTGGAAATATGGTAGCGAGAAGGTGAACTGTTTGTGTCTCAAAGCAAGTATGCTCAGGAGATACGGGAGAAGTTTCACATGCAAGGCTGCAAGCCTATCGACACTCCTCTTCCAGGAAATTGGAGGAAAGAGGGTGCTACATCGACAGAGGTAGTGGATGCTACTGTTTATCGATAGTTGGTAGGTTCGCTCATGTATTTAGTTAATACAAGACCGGACATATGTTATGCGGTGAACCAACTTTCACAAGCGATGGTTAAGCCTACCAAGCTCTTTTGGAAGGCAGTAAAGCATGTCCTAAGCTATCTCAGGGGCACATCTAAGTATGGCTTATGGTACAGATAGATGGATGAGGTGAAGTTGCATGGCTTCACGGATGTAGATTGGGCAGGCAGCCCAACGGATAGAAAGTGCACATAAGGAGCGGTTTTCAGTATCAGATCTACAACAGTTTCTTGGTACAATAGGAACCAAACATCCATGGCACTCAGTTCAGCGGAAGCAGAATACATGGCAGCAAGTCCAGCTGCATGTGAGGCTATCTGGATGAGGAAGATCCTAGTCGGTTTGTTCGGTTCAAATTTAGATCCTACAGTCATACATTGTGATAATCAGAGTTGCATTAAAATATTGATTAATCCTATGTTTCATGATAGATCTAAACATATTGATCTCCGGTATCATCATATAAGAGATTTTATGTAGTGACAGATCATGTTGCTTCAGTACATTCCAATGGAAGATCAGGATGCAGATATTCTGACGAAGGTGCTCACCAGGAGCAAATTCAAATACCATAGAGGCAGGATCGGGGTGAAGGATAATCCCTATCTTATTGAGAGGGTGTGTTGAGATTCAACAAGATGATGAGCTTAGTGAAAATCAGTCGCCTTCACTAAGTGGGCCCGCAGGCCATTTTTAGGTGCAAGTCTATTTTTAGACATGGTGATCATATTTCAGAAGTTGCAGGATGCTATTTGTGGATGGTTGGTCAAGTTTGAAAAATAGATGAAATTATGTTTTTAGAATATTGTGTGAAGTCTATTTATAGATCGTCGATCTAAAAATAGATGCATGTCGGTTATTATTAGCTCTTAATAATAATCCGACAATAAACAACGACTTATTCTCTTGGAGCACTTTATTTCAGTGAACAAATTTGGCAAATTAGTGGGCTGAAGGAATTACACAATTCCTAGGGTTTACTAGTGGTTCATGCATGGAGGACTCAATTAGAACTAAAGTGGCAAAGTTATGACATAGTTGGAAGAGTAGTTCATGGAGTTGTTATTCAGTTTAACTTAGTTATTGGAGTTAAACTCAGTTGAGCTAGTTGTATCTAGTCTAACTGAATGATACACTAGTGAGAGTGGAGTGAATTAACTAGTTAATTAATTCACAAATAATAACTCATTAATCAACTGAACAAATACAACAGTTAACTAAAATGCATGTCAGTTCCAGTGGAGACCCAGTGGAGAGGTAGGTGAAAGGGTGAGATGGACTATCTGTTGTGACTATAGTGATGCCTTGATTGCATCACACACACATTAGAGTTACCAATGAGGATTGCGCAGTCAAGGCAAGGCCAATTCAAATTCATTCAGTGGTCTTCTTCAGTAGGGATTGCACAGTGGAGGCAAGGCTATCAGGGGGCAGAAATCAATGCATGGATTTGCAGATTTCTTCAGATAGTGTGTGATGATTATATTGTACTGAGAGCTTGATGTACTAAGCTTTGTATCAGATTGTTACATGATCTCTATGATACATAATATATGATAGTTGGGGTTTTCAGCTTCAGGCTTTCTCGTTAAAAAAATGTGTTATGTGCGATTGTTTTTATTTCTTCATGTGTTTGTAATTGAGTTTTAAAATTTCCACAAAAGATTAACAATGGAAGGATTGTATATTTAGCAAGAATATAACTATTGTTAGATCAAGAGAATCTGGATATATACATGCATATGTTATATAATTTCTACATGGGTTAGACCAATGAGGTCACGACACATGGAAAGCCCAGAGACTTCCACCTGCCCCCTCCTAAAGGTTAAAATGACATTATGGTCGAATAAACATTTTATATGGTGGACAGGCAGAGGTCGAGCTTGACCCCACAACCTCCCCCACACAAACAAAACGTCTTACCACCTCCACTTTGTATTGGATCTTAACATGAAACATTGTTTGTTTATATTTAAATTAACCAAAGTTATGTGGCAGGGGTAGGTGGGGGCCAACATCGAAGGGCCAACCCCTAGTTCACATGATTGATTTCCATAACCTCTGGCAAGGCCAATGCTAATGCGGAGGTTGAATGTGCCTAAACCACATTTAAGCCACTAATCTCCAAATTAATGCACACTTATCCAAGCGGATTAAGTTGGTGGAGTCCGCCAATTTCGGAGCGATCTCCATTTTTGGAAGAGTTAACTAGAGTTGCTCCAGTTTTAGAGGAGCTTTCTTAGGCAAAATTGATGAGACCATAAATTGAGAAAATTTTGACTAGATTGGGCTTAGAAAGAGTCTATCCTGGAATTTTTGGATATTCTAAGCAGATTGGTGCAGGTTTCAGAGGCATAGGAGCACTTTTGGAAGTGATTTTTCTAGCTTGAAGATTAAAGATGGCTAGGGCCACCAGGAGAGGAGGCCATGTCTGCTTCAACTGAAGACCAATTGAAGAGCCAGAAGTGGCTACTTAGGGGTTTTTGGATGATGTGAATCCATTGGTAACCTATGTTTACTGATTTGAGCACATCTTGAGGGTCATATTGTAGGATTGACAGGTAAGGTGTATGGATCAATTAGATGTTTGAAGCAGTTTTGGAAGCTGTTGAGCATGGAGGAGACCTTGTAGGGTTTTTCCCAATTCCAGAAAACTTTTTGTAGCAGCTGTGACTAGCATGGTTTAGCTCTGGTTTGACTTATTTATTCATGAAGTTGTTTATTGTATTCTTTAGTGTGGTGTTGAAGGGTGTATGTGAGGGGCTTCTAACTCTCATCGGTGAAAGAATGTCATCTTTATAGGAGATATGTTGTGTTGTTGATGTTGTGAGAGTTCTTTGTAGGAGAACATTACCTTGAAGGGGAAATAGCCACATGTTATTGGAAACAAAATGATATGTACTTTTGACACCGAATACAAGAGAGGTCTAGTCATGTTGACAAGCCAGGAGATGTAGCCCAGGAGGGGTGAACTCCCTCATCAATGGATTTTGTCTTGATGTTTGATGCATATGTCTTTTCAAGTGTTTGATGATTTCATGATTTATAAATTTTTCATGGAATTTTCTCATAAAAGACACACATATTTGACACATAAGCCCTCTCATAAACTTTCTATTTGACACAACACTTAAGAACACTTTTATTTTATACTGATGAGGAAGCTATCACAACAAAAATAGTTTGTCCATATTCAGATCAAGTTGGTATCAAAGCACATTTTAACTCATTTTAGTCCAAGTTTATCCCAGGGTTTGCTAAGGTTAGCTAGAAAATTAGCTATTGGTTTTGTATTTGTGCAAGGAGAATTTAGCTGTGTGCAAGTTTATGTGTGTAAGCTAAAGAGAGGAGAAGGTCAAGATTGAGGACCCAACTCTCAAATCACAGCAAAGAAGTTTTTTTTATGCATTACAAGTGTGAAGATGGAAACTTAATCTAGCACCATTTCTACTCAATCTTCATTAGCAAGAATATTTGATGAAGAGTTGTTGAAGAATCTCTTCAGCATGAGAGATATGGTTTAAGAGATGGTTGAATATGTTAGAGTCGGTCCTTACAACCCTCCGTCAGAGATCATTTCGCTTTTTGCATATCATTTTTAGGTGTCTCGCTCACTTCACTTCGTTGCATTTCGCTAGGGGCATGCCATTGACTGACGAGGGGGTTTGGTCATCTTGTATTCCCTCATGCTTGTACCTGCTGGGCTAATTAAAACTCCTAAAAAATCATCGAAGTTCAGGTCACGTCATTCATGGTCATAAATGATTATTTTCGTCAACAAGAGTCTTTTAGTTTTAGAGTCTAGGGTTCAGTCTTTTGATGTATTTAATAAATGCCCGCAGGCCATGAGGATGGTTTCGAAAAGGTTCTTAATTCAAATTTTCATCATCAAACACATTTGAGGACATTTCTAGTTCAAAACTCTGTTTTGAACTAGAAACTGTCAAATTTATTTTTTGTAACAATCATGTATTTTTCTACCATAAAAAATTTTCAATGCAGCCTCTGGTCTTTGCCGAAGTCCAAACGCCAAAATCCCTGCAGAAATAAAATCATTCCATCAGTCTAAAACTCAAAAAATCAGTGTGAAAAGCCAAAGGACAGAGTTTCATTAAATGATAAAGTGCCAAAATTGCAAAACATTACAAAGTGGGTTTTTGAAGAACTAAAAATTAAACTCATCTCTTCCAAGATATTTCAAAGGCTATATAAACCATTTGAAACAAGTTATATTCACAAATTTTCAAATCAGAGATCGAATTGAAGGGTTGAAGGGTGAAAATTTTGTTTTGAAGCCAAGAATTGTGCTGACAGTCAGCACGCGACGCATACAAGGAGCGCGCGGCGCATAGGATGCGCGCGGCGCACTGAGCTAAAATTGCCAGTGGAAATTAACAAGCGCGCGGCGCATTGAGCCATCAAGCTGGAAATTCACCCAAACTCTTCAAATTTTCAAATTCAAATCGCCTCATTCGCCTTCAAGTAAGTTATCCACGCCTGCCAAATGATTTTTGGATATGCTGTGGTGGTCTAAAGGAGAAAACAAGTGTTTGTCATGGTTAAAGTTAAACCCTATATTCATTTCAAAATCCGCTCCATAGGGTTAGAGGAGGAAGTGATGGTATTTTGAAATTTTATGTCAGAGCTGCCACTTGTCAAAACAATCTCATTTCGTTGCTATTGGGGTTTTTGTCACTGTTATTTCTCACTGTAGATTTACCACAGTCCCATATTCATTTTTCCATATCCATTTATACTTTTAGTTCCCATGTGAAATTACAAACCCTACTGGTTGCCTCTTTCCCTGCCATTGATAAAACTTCAAGTTTTCATAAGGATCAATGGTTGTTCCATGTTCTTGATTGCACTTTTTCCATTTGAATAACTCTTATATCTATCACTTGGCAAGTCCCATTAGTATTACCCATTCCCATACCATTTGTAAAGGTATGTAATCCCAACATTCCCCAAAGCAGTGAGTAAATAGTTTGTCTTTTCCATTGTGTCACTTGACAGTCCATTGTGTTCATTGTAACATTTCCCACAGTCCCCATTCCATGTTAGAAACAGTTGGCATATTTGATAGTGAAAGGAAAAGCATCTAGTCATCATTTTCAGACATACTCCTAACGCTTGTTTTCACCATACCTATATCAGCATATATTTTTCAAACATCTTGATTTCAGCGCCATGTCAGAGATGGATTCAGTTTATGAGCAGGGGTATGACAGTGATTCCACAGCAGAGGTTAATGTGCCAAGGAGGTCTCACAAAAGTGGCAAAAGTGGTAGGCATTTCAGGGATGAGCCTACTTCTTTGGCTCAATAGCAGGCTTGCCCGCTTGCAATGGATTGTTTTCAGCATCAGTCATGTTTGCAATACTGTGAGATGATTTCCCAAACTCAGCATCATCATGAGCTAGCTCACCTATTTTTTCTACATTTGCATGATGGCCGTGTAAACCTTGCCGGAGTGAACTTCATTTTGTCACCAGAGACCATTGCTCAGGCCACCGGGATACCAAACATAGGAGAGGAATGGAACAAACGACAACAGCTAGAGAAATCCTATTATGAGCCATATATCAAACCTCGGTATTTGAGGCAGCTGATCTGGGTATTTCCATTCTGATTTCTGAAGGATGAGTATGCACCATTGATGAAACTCATCATTTGATATTTAGTTGCGAGGGCAGATTCTCGCGCCTCTATGTGTACCATATTCGTTTGTTGATGCATTTCACGAGGGTACGTATGATGAGCATTCCATACTTCATGTATCGTAACATAGAGTGGATGACATTTCTTGTACAGAATAAGACCCCAGCACAGCAGCATAACAACATATATCATTACGCGCTGATCAAAATCATGGTGGTACATCAGCTAACACAGTAGGGCATTGCTTGGGAGGAGTTCATCTCCCGTGACTTCTTTGCAGTGCCACAGCCGCCTCTCGAGGTAGTTCATGATGAGGGAGAGCCTTCACACCAGTTTGATATTCCTGAGACTAAGCATATCAGTGCTCCAGTGTATGTGACATATCAGCGGGGCCGCAGAGCCTTATTTGCAACTACACGACGAGTACTATCTCCACCCGGGGTGGAAGGGGTCTCGTTGACTTCATCAGCAGTGCGAGTACTATCTCCACATGGTGTGGAAGGGGTCTCACCTTTGACATCAGCACAGGTACAGGTTCAGGGAAGAGGCAAGAGGCCTATGCACGATGAGGGCCCTTCAGGAGGCCGAGACACTGATTTTACACTCATCGATGTTGATGCGAGCTCTCCTAACTCGAAACTGAAAGAGATCATCCAGAAGCAAAAGGCCGAGATTGACACGCTGACTGAGAAATTGCAGAGAGCTCAGTGGGTGATAAACTATCTGGAGCAGCGGAACAAACAACTAGAGGATCAACATACACTTGTAGAGTTGCAGCAAATTCGGGAAGACCGTGCATTAGCCCGGAAAAGACCAGGTGACATGACACCGGCTGATCGAGAGACCTGCCTCACGCATGTTAACATTCATCTGGAGAAGTTGTTGGTGAAGGCCAATAGAGAAAAAGACGCAGTGTCATATGAAAAATCATTATTGGGCCCGTACTCCGTTTAACGAAGCTAGTAGAATGCGAAGGCGGAGTTGAGCTAGCTCCTTGAAACTGGCGAAGAGGCCTGATCCGCTCGTGCTCTTGGCAGACTTCATTAGCTGAAGAACGAGACATGATGGGGGATCTTTGCTCCTGAATTTCAGCAAATTTGGAGAATTTTTGTCATTTTTTGAAAATTTTGAGTCTAAAACGGTTTATTTGTCTGCATTGTAAATCCATCTTGCTGCCATAATTGGAACACTTTTCGGAGAAAAATTTGTATTTTTGGATTTTTCATGGTAAGTTATGCATGCTCAGAAATGGCTGAAGCATTTCATCAAGTTCTGGATGATCAAAAGGGCCAAAAACACCATGAAAATCACCTTTCTGCCACCTTTTGCACCAGCAGGAAGTACTTTTGGGAGAATGAAGTTTTGGAGGGGCAAATGAGCTCCAAATTGAAAAATTCCACTTGGGTTGGATAGCATACATCCATGGATTTCCAACAAGCTATCATGAGCTTGATTTTGACTTCGATAAGTGCTCCAAAAGTAGATCCAAAGTCACGCGGTGCATAGAGCTTTGGCACGCTGCGCATAGAGGAAATTAGCCTATTTTTCACCTTCCAGCTCAGAAATTCGGCCAGTTTGGACTAGTTTCACCTCTTGATGTAATTTTTGACCCAGCTTGATGTAATTTGATAAACATGATGTAATTTTGGCATGTATTTACTTGTTCTAGATGATTCACTCACAAAAAATTGAAAATCAAGTGAATGAATCAGTTTCCTTCCTTTTAGAGGCAAGTTGTTTGGCTGCCTAGATTTTAGCTCCTTGTTTAGAATTGGTTCAAACTGCTCCTAGAAGCATGAGCTCGACCCCTAGAGGCATGGGAAGGGGTTAGACTTGTCTATTTATTGTATTTTCTGAGACACTTTCAGGGTTGGACTCTTGGGAAAATTTTGGCACACTATTGTACATATTTTCTGCATTTTTGGCTAAGGAAAGATCAGAGGTTTTGCAGCACCTGTTGGGATTCTTGTGGCTTTCAGTTCTTGATGATGTTTTCTCTCAGTTTTTTGTAATTTCTTTCATGTTTAATGTATGCCATTCCCTTCTTTTTCTTCTGAAACTAAATGAATGAGTAAATGAGGTAGAATCCATTGATTTCAGTGCTCTGCCTTTAAATTTGTCTAGTTTTATATGTTTTCTTCAGTTTGGAGAGGATCCTTGTTCTGCCTTGCCCTCTTCAGATCCTGGTCATTATGATCCACCATACACATAATAAAAAGAATCAAGACTACTGCCTACCCTACCCCAATTCGAACTCTGCAAAGATCTAGCCTCATTCCCAAGCCCAAAATTGTTTTTCCCATTTTTTCAACAAAAACCCAAAAAATTTAAATCAAACCTTCCTATCTATTTACTAGCCTAAAATCAGTAACCATTATAAGTCATCTCAGCCCCTTTGAAGAATTTTTGCCGAGATAGACCCGGAGAGAGCCCTCTCTAATCCTCGTAGGGCTAGCTATGAGGCTGAGCTTGGTTTGATGTTGCCTTGAGTTTTACCTTATTTCAGCCTAAGGTAGATTCGAGCGCTAACATAGTGGTGACCATACTGGGGAAATATCAATGGTTTTCTTGTTGGTGTGTTCATTTCATGAGTTGTAGACGGAGCCTGAAGTCATGCCAGGTAGCCTTCGAACTGCACATTGCTCGGCGACTGCATATTAGATAAACGCTGCTTCAGTCAATCTCCGGTTCAACTTGTGAATCCGTCACTTGATTTGTGAATCACCCCAGTACATTATATCATTCTAGACTTTTGGATGATTGAGTCTAGAAGTTGATAGGCTGAAAATAATTGGTTGTGTCCTTTGGATTTTTGAATAGATCAACACACTGGCTTCCCGAAAACATACTAGATCAAATCTTGATCCAAATCCGCCTCCAGTATATGAAAACCCCAACCTAATCCCGAGAATTTTCCGTCGAGAAGCTCCCATAATTCCTTTGGTCAGATCTCACTCATACCCCACTGTTTTTGAATACATTGAAGATATTGAGTTTGACGATCAGTTCAAGTTATCATTGTTTGAAACCAAGTCTGAAAGCGCTACTTGTTCTACCGTCATAAATCTTGAGTTTATCAAGTATCTAGAAATCGAAAAAGCAAATAGATCTATTGATAATTATATCCTGAATCTTCAGAATTCTATCATGGCAACCAACATCCCTGAATTCATAGAATCTGCTTCTCAAACTCTTGGTCCATCAGTGGTTACTTCTGATTCACAGGTTCAAACTGAACTTTCTTTCATCCCGACCATTCCAGTACAACCATCAATATCTGATCAACAATCAGCAGTAGTTCCTCCTCCGTCACCACCGCATACACCTCGTTCATCTACTGCTCCTATTCCACCGGTTTCTCCAAGACAGATTATAAATCCGCCGAGAGCCATGGCTGCTCGATTTGCTCCTCTTGTGTTACCGCAACAGTTGAATGATATGCCTGCAGATTATCAAAGCAAGATTCCAATATTTGATGGCACTCCGCAGAGTCTTCCGGCACAACAGCATATAGATAAGATGGCAGACTTTTTTGATCTTCATGAGATCGATGAAGAGAATGTAACCCTGAGGCTTTTTGTGCAAACTTTCAGAGGGGAGGTAATAAAATGGTTTAGAGCTTTGCCAACAAGAAGCATTAATACAATGGCAAAACTTCACTGAAAGTTTCTAGATCGTTGGGAAATTAAAAAAGATCCACTTCAGATCAATGCCAAGTATAACAGCATCAAGCGCAATCCTGGTGAGTCCGTTCAAGACTACATTATCAGATTTAATGTGGTTTATAATGCAATTCCGGATGACTTAAGACCATCTAGAAAGTCAGCTCTCCTTAAATTCCTGGATGGTTTCGATCCGGAGACGGCTTATTCATTACGGGATAGAGATCCGCCTACCTTGGAAGAGATGCAGAAGATCGCTGTTAGTGTTGAGGCGAATTTGAATGATAAGAGAGCCAGGTTGAAAGCAGAGAAGAGAGTGACTATAAAGGAAGAAGCTTCCACATCTACATCAGAACAGCACTTGCTTCGCGAAATGGAAAAAATGTTCAAAATAATGACGCTTGATAAGCCTGAACCGCAGATTCGAAATCCCAACTACCGTGGCCAGCAGCAGCCACAGTTCAGAATTAAACAGCGTGAACAGAGAGCACAAGAGCCGGCAGCCCAGCAGAAAGTTAAAACACCTCTTCTGCAGAATTTTGTGAGTATGGATTCAGACGAGGAAGATGATGTAGTAGGGGAGCAAAACCACTTTTTTAATCCTGATGATTTGCCCATTTACATCACTGAAGATGAAGAATATGCAGAAAGTTCAGCTGCACAGAAAGATGAGGATTTTATTTTTTCAAATGATGCAGCTCTCGAAGAAGAATTAGATGAATACCAAAGAGGGTATATGAATGCTTTGTCCGCTCAGCAGAAGCAATACTCATTAAGAAACAGAGATGTGCCCATAAACCCAATTCAGAAGAGAAAAGAGGCTTCAGCACTGAATTTAGATTCACCTGTAGCACAGAAGAAAGGAAAAGAGACAATTGATCCCGCAGTTAACAAAACATCATCAGCAAAAAAGTCAAATCAGCCAAGCGTATTGAAGGATAAGGCTGAAAGGAAAGAAGTTCCAGCCAAAGAGGTCGAAAAGGTTTCAGCTTTTAGTTTGGAGAATGAAATTTCTAAATTGAAGGTATCTATTCCTTTGACAGAAATTATGAAGAACAACAGTGATAGAGGTCAAGTCTCTAAAATTTTGAATTTTGATCCAATGTTTGACACGGTGAATATTGAAGATGATCAGCCTGAATTGATATTTGGGCCTGCTTTAGATGGTGAGTCCCCAGACAGCGATGTTCCTCCCTTTTATATCAGTTTAAGGTTGCATGAATTTGTATTGCATAATGCCATGTTCGATTCTGGTGCTTCGCATAATCTTATGCCAAAAGAAATCATGGAAAAGTTGGGTTTAGACATTACAAGGAAATACCATGATTTGTATTCATTTGATTCTAGCCGAGTGAGATGTATCAGGCTCATTAAAGATTTAGTTTTCAGTTTAGATCAGATTCCTGCGAAGAATGTCTTGATGGACGTGGTTGTCGCAGACATTCCTCTCCGTTTTGGGATGCTCCTTTCTAGATCTTTGGGAGCAAAGTTGAAAGGTACACTACAGCTAGATTTCTCCTATGCAACAATTCCTGTCTTTGGCCAAATGAGAAAGTTATATCGAGAACAGAAGATGAAATACATGATAACAAGCAAGGAGAAACCAATCAATCATCCTGTAAATTATGTACATATGGACTTAGAGTCTTTTGTTTGTTTGCTGATAGTTTTAATGATATATATAGTCAGTTAGTTCCAGCAGAAGATATACCAGAGATTACTGAGAATTTCAGAGAAGTTCTGCAGAAAGAAAGACAAGAAAAGCAAGCTACTGTTGAGCAATCAGCTAAAGACGATGGGCAGCAAACAAAAAAAACAGAGCTAGCGCAATTTCAGCACTTAGAGGATGATGAATATGGTCTTTGGACCATGGATTTCGATGGTGCAGTGGGTAGGATGGTGCTGGGATTGGAATTTGGGTACGCAGCCCATTTTCTGCTCCTAACAAAGTACCGAGCAATGTACGGGTATGTTCTTACAAGTTGGAATTCGATTGTTCAAACAATGAGGCTGAGTATGAAGCTCTGATTGCTGGCTTAAAGATTCTTAGAAAGCTGAAAGCTAAGAAAATTGCTGTATATGGCGACTCTGAATTGGTGATCAAGCAGGTAAAAGTTGAATATCAAACGAAACATCCCCGGATGTGAGCTTACCGCAACACTGTCCTTGACATTTTGAAGCAGTTTTCAGATTATACCGTGACTTGCATTCCTTGCATCCAAAATGGAATTGCAGATGCACTTGCGAAGGCGGCAAGAAACTTGAAAATCCCAATGAATTCAAGCAACAAAATCGAGATCCATGTGAAGCACCGTCCTTCCGTACCGGATAACCAAAGATGTTGGCAGGTTTTTCAAGACGATGATGAGATTAATGATTTTCTGCAAAGTAAAGGTAAGTTTGAAGATACCTCAATTGATGTAGAATTTGATAATGGTGATGAGGTTCAAGTCAACCAAATGGAGGTGTTACAGCTGAAAGACAACATTATTCCTAAAGGTTTGATACCTTTAGAGGAAATCTTCGATCAGGATGATGTGGCCAAAAAGCCAACTTTACGATTGACTGAAAAAGGAGTAGAGGATGTAAATATTGGGACAGCTGAAAACCCCAAAATGGTAAAGTTATCCAAGTCATTGTCACCAAAGGTAAGAGCTGAATATGTAAGTTTGCTATCTTCATTTGCTGATGCTTTCGCGTGGGATTACTTAGATTTAAAAACATATGACACCAACATTATTCAGCATACTATCCCAATCAAGCCTAATCAGAAACCTTTCAGACAAAAGCTAAGAAGAATCAACCCAAAGCTGCTACCATCGATTGAGAAAGAGGTAAGCAGGTTGTATAAGTCATGAATCATTGTTCCCATCAGATTTTCTGATTGGATTTCAAATTTAGTGCCAGTGCGGAAGAAGACAGGTGAAATCCGGTTGTGTATTGATTTCAGAAATTTGAATAAGGTGTCATTGAAGGACAACTATCCGCTACCGAAAATGGATCATATTTTGCAGCGAGTAGTGGGTGCATCAAGGATGTCACTACTCGACGGTTATTCTGGACATAACCAAATCTTAGTTCACGAGGACGACCGTGACAAAACAGCCTTCACTACTCCGTGGGGGACATTTCACTATGCTAAGATGCCATTTGGTTTGAAAAATGCAGGTGCCACTTTTCAGCGGGCGATGGACATGGCTTTCGCCAATGAGAAAGATGTATTTTTGGTTGTTTACCTTGATGATTTGACGGTGTTTTCAAATTTTGATGAAGAACATTTGTATCACTTGAAATTTTTTTTTCAGAAGTGCAGGAAATATGGTATTTCGCTGAATCCGAAAAAGAGCTTGTTTGCCATGGACGAAGGCAAACTTCTTGGCCACATCATATCGAAAGACGGCATTCGTGTTGACCCTGCACGTGTTGAAGCAATCCAGCAAATTGAATAGCCCTGGAACAAGAAAGAAATACAGTCATTTAATGGTAAGATGAATTTTCTGCGTCGTTTCATTCCAAATCTTGCTGAGCATCTTAGAGAAATCACAAACATGCTGAAAAAGGATAGCCAAGTGAAGTGGACGGAAGAGGCGGTGAAATCATTCAATTTGGTAAAGTTAGCTCTTTCTTCAGCCCCCATTTTAATCAGCCTGGATTACACACAGGACTTCATTTTGTTTTCATTTGCTTCTGAGCACACTTTGGCAGCTGTTTTAATGTAAAAAAGAGATGGAGATGAGAAGCCCATTTCTTTTTTCAGTCAGATTATAAGGGACGGAGCTTTGAAATACAACATTATTGAGAAACAAGCACTTGCTCTTGTTAAGGCCTTGAAATATTTCCGCGTGTATATACTGCATTCCCACATTATAGCTTACGTTCCTAACGTAGCTGTTAAAGATGTTTTGGTACAGGCAGATCCAGAGGGAAGACGGGGTAAGTGGATCGCTGCGTTGTTATAATATGATGTGGAGATTAAACCGACCAAGTTGATTAAGGGACAAGGACTAGCTAAGCTTATGGCCGAAACAAATCTGCATGCTTTAGACATTAATTTGATCGCTGCTATGTCTGATGAGGATGAAGAAAGTGCATCATTTCAGGTATCTGATATCTTTGTTTCTTCGCCTTGGTATGCTGACATATTATATGTACTTCAGAATTTGTCTCCACCACCCGGGATGCCTAGAAATAAGAGTAGAACCTTGAAGTTGAGGGCTGCAAAGTATTGTATATTGAATTCTGCATTATATTGGAAAGACCCTAGTGGAATGTTATTGAATTGTTTGGTAGAGGAAGAAGCCAAAAGAGTTTTGGAGGACTTTCATAAAGGGGACTGCGGGGGCCATCTATTTTGGAAAACCACAGCCAATAAGATTCTAAGAGCAGGTTACTATTGGCCTTCTTTACTTTCTGATGTATATAAGGCTGTTAAGAATTGTCACGAATGTCAAATTTTCGAAGGGAAACAAAAATTACAGCCTTTGCCTCTTAAACCAATTGAAGTTAGCGCACCATTTCAGCAGTGGGGATTGGATTTCATTGGGGAAATCCATCCGGCATCTTCAGGACAACATAGATGGATATTGACAGCAACAGATTACTTCACGAAGTGGATCGAGGCAATTCCCACCCGACAAGCCACGGATGCGGTAATTATTTCTTTTCTTGAGAATAATATTCTGTCACGTTTTGGTTGTCCTAGTAAGATAATCACAGATAATGCAGCGGCCTTCAAGTCAAAAAGGATGGTTGAATTTTGCAATAAGTACAACATCAGCTTGGGACATTCGACTGCCTACCATCCGCAAGGAAATGGCTTGGCGGAGTCTTCCAATAAGTCTTTGGTAAATATTATTAAGAAATTGCTGGAAATTAATAAGAAAGGCTGGCACAAGAAATTAGTGAATGCGCTTTGGGCTGAAAGGGTAAGTCAGAAAAAATCTATTGGCATGTCTCCTTTCGAGTTGGTGTATGGAGTAGACACAGTGTTTCCCACTTCTCTTGCTGTCCCGGTAGTCAAATTGCTTCAGGAAGCTGGTAGTGAGGAAGATCCCATGCAGCGAAGGATAAATCAGATGATTCATTTACAGCAGACAAGGGAGGAAGTCTTTCAAAATACATTTAAGTTGCAGGAGTGCATAAAGAAGATCTACGACAGGAAGGTGAAAGCAGATAAGTTTCAGCTAGATGAGGTGGTTTTGAAGTGGGATGCTCGAAATGAAGACAAGGGAAAGCACGACAAATTTGAAAACCTTTGGAAGGGTCCTTTTAATATTGCAGCGTATCGTGGTCAGAACGCCTTTCTTCTCAAGGAAATGAACGGGGATGATTGTCCGGGAGGGCCGATCAATGGTCGGCTGCTCAAGCGATACTATTTCTGAGTATTTTCTGCTGATTTCATCATCATTGTATATATCGTTCTACTTCTGTTTTATTGCAAGTGTGTACTGATCTCTCATCTTCAGTCTGGGGCCCGGAGCGAAGGCTATAATTCTGGAGATGGAGGTTAGTTGGTTTGAGGTTTTTCAAGTTAGTCTTATCATTCTTTTCAGTTTGAAAGTTGAGTCAGTCTCAGTCAATTTTCAGTCAAGTTTCAGTCAATTTTTTCAGTCAATAAATGTGTCAAAAGTTTTGTGTTATCCGTTCAAATAATGACTCCATCGCCCAATGGATGAAGGCACTACCTAGCTCTTCCAGAGATCTGTCGTTCTTGGCATCTCCTTGGAGCTACCATCCCCATTGGAGCCAATGTTAGAGTCGGTCCTTACAGCCCTCCGTCAGAGATCATTTCACTTTTTGCATATCATTTTTAGGTGTCTCGCTCACTTCACTTCGTTGCATTTTGCTAGGGGCATGCCATTGACTGATGAGAGGGTCTGGTCGTCTTGTATTCCCTCATGCTTGTACCTGCTGGGCTAATTAAAACTCCTCAAAAATCATCGAAGTTCAGGTCACGTCATTCATGGTCATAAATGATTATTTTCGTCAACAAGAGTCTTTTAGTTTTAGAGTCTAGGGTTCAGTCTTTTGATGTATTTAATAAATGCCCGCAGGCCATGAGGATGGTTTCGAAAAGGTTCTTAATTCAAATTTTCATCATCAAACACATTTGAGGACATTTCTAGTTCAAAACTCTGTTTTGAACTAGAAACTGTCAAATTTATTTTTTGTAACAATCATGTATTTTTCTACCATAAAAAATTTTCAATGCAGCCTCTGGTCTTTGCTGAAGTCCAAACGCAAAAATCCCTGCAGAAATCAAATCATTCCATCAGTCTAAAACTCAGAAAATCAGTGTGAAAATCCAAAGGACAGAGTTTCATTAAATGATAAAGTGCCAAAATTGCAAAACATTACAAAGTGGGTTTTTGAAGAACTAAAAATTAAACTCATCTCTTCCAAGATATTTCAAAGGCTATATAAACCATTTGAAACAAGTTATATTCACAAATTTTCAAAGCAGAGATCGAATTGAAGGGTTGAAGGGCGAAAATTTTGTTTTGAAGCAGAGAATTGTGCTGACAGTTAGCACGCGGCGCATACAAGGAGCGTGCGGCGCATAGGATGCGCGCGACGCACTGAGCTAAAATTGCCAGTGGAAATTAACAAGTGCGCGGCGCACCAGACCAGCGCGGCGCGTTGGGCATGCACGCGGCGCATTGAGCCATCAAGCTGGAAATTCACCCAAACTCTCAAATTTTCAAATTCAAATTGCCTCATTCGCCTTCAAGTAAGTTATCCACGCTTGCCAAATGATTTTTGGATATGATGTGGTGGTCTAAAGGAGAAAACAAGTGTTTGTCATGGTGAAAGTTAAACCCTATATTCATTTCAAAATCCGCTCCATAGGGTTAGAGGAGGAAGTGATGGTATTTTGAAATTGTATGTCAGAGCTGCCACTTGTCAAAACAATCTCATTTCGTTGCTATTGGAGTTTTTGTCACTGTTATTGCTCACTATAGATTTACCACAGTCCCATATTCATTTTTCCATATCCCTTTATACTTTTAGTTCCCATGTGAAATTCCAAACCCTACTGGTTGCCTCTTTCCCTGCCATTGATAAAACTTCAAGTTTTCATAAGGATCAATGGTTGTTCCATGTTCTTTATTGCAATTTTTCCATTTGAATAACTCTTATATCTATCACTTGGCAAGTCCCATTAGTATTACCCATTCCCATACCATTTGTAAAGGTATGTAATCCCAACATTCCCCAAAGCAGTGAGTAAATAGTTTGTCTTTTCCATTGTGTCACTTGACAGTCCATTGTGTTCATTGTAACATTTCCCACAGTCCCCATTCCATGTTAGAAACAGTTGGCATATTTGATAGTGAAAGGCAAAGCATCTAGTCATCATTTTCAGACATACTCCTAACGCTTGTTTTCACCATACCTATATCAGCATATATTTTTCAAACATCTTGATTTCAGCGCCATGTCAGAGACGGATTCAGTTTATGAGCAGGGGTATGACAGTGATTCCACAGCAGAGGTTAATGTGCCAAGGAGGTCTCACAAAAGTGGAAAAAGTGGTAGGCATGTCAGGGAGGAGCCTACTTCTTTGGCTCAATTGCAGGCTTGCACGCTTGCAATGGATTGTTTTCAGCATCAGTCATGTTTCCAATACTGTGAGATTATTTCCCAAACTCAGCATCATCATGAGCTAGCTCGCCTATTTGTTCTACATTTTCATGATGGTCGTGTAAACCTTGCCGGAGTAGACTTCATTTTGTCACTAGAGACCATTGCTCAGGCCACCGGGATACCAAACATAGGAGAGGAATGGAACAAACGACAGCAGCTAGAGAAATCCTATTATGAGCCATATATCAGACCTGGATATATGAGGCAGCTGAGCAGGGTATTTCCATTCCGATTTCTGAAGGATGAGTATGCACCATTGATGAGACTGATCATTCGATATTTCAGTTGCGAGGGCAGATTCTCGCGCCTCTATGCGTACCATATCCGTTTGTTGATGCATTTCACGAGGGTACATATGATGAGCATTCCATACTTCATGTACCGTAACATAGAGCGGATGACATTTCTTGTACAGAAGAAGACCCCAGCACAGCAGCATAACAGTATATATCATTACGCGCTGATCAAAATCATGGTGGTACATCAGCTCACACAGCAGGGCATCGCATGGGATGAGTTCATCTCCCGTGACTTCTTTGCAGCGCCACAGCCGCCTCCCGAGGTAGTTCATGATGAGGGAGAGCCTTCACACCAGCTTGATATTCCTGAGACTTAGCATATCAGCGCTCCAGTGTATGTGACATATCAGCGAGGCCACAGAGCCTTATTTGCAGCTACACGACGAGTACTATCTCCACCCGAGGTGGAAGGGGTGTCATGGACTTCATCAGCAACGCGAGTACTATCTCCACCCGGGGTGGAAGGGGTCTCGCCTTCTTCATCAGCACAGGTACAGGTTCAGGACAGAGGCAAGAGGCCTATGCACGATGAGGGCCCTTCAGGAGGCCGAGACACTGATTTTACACTCATCGATGTTGATGCGAGCTCTCCTAGCTCGAAACTGAAAGAGATCATCCAGGAGAAAAAGGCTGAGATTGACACGCTGACTGAGAAATTGCAGAGAGCTGAGTGGGTGATAAAATACCTGGAGCAGCAGAACAAACAACTAGAGGATCAGCATACACTTGTAGAGTTGCGGCAAATCCGGGAAGACCGTGCATTGGCCCGGAAGAGACCAGGTGACATGACACCGGTTGATCGAGAGACCTGCCTCACGCATGTTAACATTCATCTGGAGAAGTTGTTGGCGAAGGCCAATAGAGACAAAGACATGCTCCGTCATATGAAAAATCATTATTGGGCCCGTACTCACGTTTGCAAAGCTAAAATGAAGATCCTGAAGGCAAGGTTGAGCAAAGCACTGAAACGGCGAAAGAGGCCTGATCCACTCCGTATCTTGGCCGAGGCTTCATTGGCTGAGCATGAGGCATGATGGGGGATCTTCGCTCCAAATTTCAGCAAATTTGGAGAAGTTTTTGTCATTTTTGAAAATTTTGGTCTCAAAACAGGTTTTTCCGCCCAACGCGTAGCGCGTCCCGACGCGCGCTTATGATTGGGACACTTTCTGGAGGAAAACTTTGTATTTTTGGATTTTTCATGGTAAGTTATGCATGCTCAGAAATGTCTGAAGCATTTCATCAAGTTCTGGATGATCAAAAGGGCCAAAAACACCATGAAAATCACCTTTCTGCCACCTTTTGCACCAGCAGGAAGTACTTTTGGGAGAATGAAGTTTTGGAGGGGAAAATGAGCTCCAAATTGAAAAATTCCACTTGGGTTGGATAGCAGACATCCAGGGCCTTCCAACAAGCTATCATGAGCTTGATTTTGAATTCAGGAATTTCTCCAAAAGCAGGTCCAAAGTCACGCGGCGCATAGAGCTTTGGTGCGCGGCGCATAGAGGAAATTAGCCTATTTTTCACCTTCCAGCTCAGAAATTCGGCCAGTTTGGACTAGTTTCACCTCTTGATGTAATTTTTGACCCAGCTTGATGTAATTTGATAAAAATGATGTAATTTTGGCATGTATTTACTTGTTCTAGATGATTCACTCACAAAAAAGTGAAAATCAAGTGAATGAATCAATTTCCTTCCTTTTAGAGGCAAGTTGTTTGGCTGCCTAGATTTTAGCTCCTTGTTTAGAATTGGTTCAAACTGCTCCTAGAAGCATGAGCTCGACCCCTAGAGGCATGGGAAGGGGTTAGACTTTTCTATTTATTGTATTTTCTGAGACACTTTCAGGGTTGGACTCTTGGGAAAAGTTTGGCACACTATTGTACATATTTTCTGCATTTTGGCTAAGGAAAGATCAGAGGTTTTGCAACACCTGTTGGGATTCTTGTGGCTTTCAGTTTTGATGGTGTGTTTCTCTCAGTTATTTGTAAGTTCTTTAATGTTTAATGTATGCCATTCCCTTCTTTTGCTTCTGAAACTAAATGAATGAGTAAATGAGGTAGAATCCATTGATTTCAGTGCTCTGCCTTTAAATTTGTCTAGTTTTATATGTTTTCTTCAGTTTGGAGAGGATCCTTGTTCCGCCTTTCCCTCTTCAGATCCTAGTCATTCTGATCCATCCATACACATAATCAAAAGCATCAAGACTACTGACTACCCTGCCCCAATTCGAACTCTGCAAAGATCTGGCCTCATCCCCAAGCCCAAAATTGTTTTTCCCATTTTTTCAACAAAAACCCAAAAAATTTAAATCAAACCTTCCTATCTATTTACTAGCCTAAAATCAGTATCCATTATAAGTCATCTCAGCCCCTTTGAAGAATTTTTTCCGAGATAGACCCAGAGAGAGCCCTCTCCTGTCCTCCTAGGGTTAGCTACGAGGCTGAGCTTGGTTTGATGTTGCCTTGAGTTTTACCTTATTTCAGCCTAAGGTAGATTCGAGCGCTAACAGAATATAGGAAGGAGAGAAGTAAGCTTTAGGAGCAGTTTATGGCCATGAAGGAGGAGAAGCAAGAGGTTCTTGAAAATATGCATGAGATGAAGACTTAGCTCCATATTGCAAATGAAACCCTAGAAAAGATGCATGAGATGGAGATTCAAATCCATGATGACAAGGAAACCCTAGCCAAATATGTGCATGAAAATGGGGTATGAAAATCAATTTTATCTTCAATTTCCTCTAAAGATGAATGTTTTGGTGTTTTTGAAAGATACACTAGAGGAATAGGGTCCAAATTGTTAAAAAAATTGGACTATGAAGGTAAAGGGTTAGGAAAACATGCACAAGGAATTATAAACCCTATTGTTGTTGAGGGAAGGTCTAGGTACATGGGTATAGGTTTTGGTGAACAAGATGATGTAGAGCACTCAAAAAATATGGATAGTTTTGGAAATGTTTCAAGGAAGGCTTCCATTACATATTCACTACCTCAAAATTATGTTCATGGAGAATACAATAGGTTTACACCCATTGTTGAAGAGATTGATTTTATCCATGCAGGTAGTGGTTATGGAAAACAAGAAGATGGAGAATGATCCAAAGCCAAGGAGGAACATGAAGGTGTTATTCATCAGTATTTTTCACCTGTTGTTGATGACTAGATTCCTAGCTGAGTTTCTAGAAGCTGATCTCCATATGTCAATTTGTCATCTAGAAAACCCCCAAACAAATTTTTACTTTCCTAGCCCTTCTTGTCAGCCTGTGATCAGAGCAATCTTCAGTTTTCAAAGTCATGTCTTGTTTCAGCAAAATATCCCTGTCTATAGCTGTCTTGGTCTTGCTGGTCTACTATCATTTTCCCCTTGGTTCTCATGAAACTCATTGTCCAATATTTGACAAAGTGTCTCCCTTCCTATCCTTGATCTTCTTGTCAAACACAATCAAATTTAATGAAAGTTGCCCCTAAGTTAGGTAGTGGCGCTTTAGAGAATCCCTTCCTCGAAAAAAATAGCCTGAGCCAGAATTCTTTGTTCAATACCAACCAGCCTGAATTAGCACTTAATCTGCAAAAAAAAACCTTGATATAGCCCTAGGTCACGCCACTAAGAGGTATTGTTGTCTCAGTCCAGAAGAAATTCTACAAAGATCTAATACAGAAAGAGATGAGCATGTGCACAGTCTAAAAAAATATGCTTAAGATTGGGCAAAATCTCTAGAAGACACTAAAGAAGCTTTCAAAGGTTCAAATTCATATTTTTTGCATCTCTGCAGGGTGCGAATTGGATGACAAACAATAGCTAGACAAGAGCAGGGAGACAAGTCCAAATAAGTCTCTCCTGTTGAAGAAATTTTCCATCAACAGGTGGAGAGCTGCAATGAAAAGAAAGTAGGAGTACATTGTTTCAAAAGCCAAACTGATATAAGGTTTATCTGCAGTGTTTTAGTGTGTCCTTCAGAGGTAATGTTGCATAAGTTTTCAAAGGATATCATCATAGTACATAAGAGGACAGCTGCTTCTTATGCTGCCTCAAGCCTAGGATAAGAACACTAGTCAAAGAGCAAATCCAATGTACCTCTGCAAACACAATCAAAAGAAAGGTTAGTAAATGATGACTAGCAAGAAAATAATCTACAAATATATGTCATGTGGTTTCTGGTTTAAAAGGTTCACAAAGATATTGGACAAAGGATACATATCTCAAAATATGCCTCATATAGCAGATTGTCAAGATTTCACTTTATTACCTATTCTGATATACCAAGCAGAGACATGTATGGCAAAGAAAGATGACACAGTTTAGCAAATGGATGAAATGTCATGACTGTGATGACCCCCTTCAAAGAGCAAGTGGATGAAATGTCATAACTATGTTAACCTCCTCCAAGCAAGAGCAGATGGTTGGGTGACATGCTGAAAACCTCCTCCAAGCAAGAGCAGATGGTTGGGTGACATGCTGAAAACCTCCTCCAGTATAAGAGCAGATGGTTGGAAAACATGATAATGATCTCCTCCAATAAAGAGAAGAGGGTTAGGAACAGAGATGTAACCTCATTTAAAGAAGAAAAATGTTAAGGTGTTTTAGATAAACTTCAAAAAAATGTAGGCCACCTCCTTCCAAGGGATAAAACAAAAAATGCATCAGTAGGTTTGGATTATATTTAAGAAAGTTTTCAATTCGAAAGTCAAAGTTGAAAATCAGTGGGAACAATTGAAAGTTTATAAGTTGAATTCTGGTATTACATCATAAGCAAAGCAGTAATATTATAGTGTTGAAGAAGCCTCTTGTTTCTGTCTATGAAGACCTCCATCAGCAGATAATAAGAGAAGGCCTCATGATAGGTCTAAAGGGTCATTAAAAAGAGCCGCAACAGTAGTTTTTGTGATGATGATTTCCCTTATTGACTAAATCAAGAAAAAGCACAACTACTCCTTGAAATGATCTATTCAAATTGCAGAAGGTGTAGTTATGACATGCATGAAAAACATGGTTCAAGGTGGTTTCCCTGTAATGAACAAACAAGAGCAGTGGGTTTTCGATGGATGGATTTCATCTTGGCACTGTTATGAGCTCAATTTTTTTCACCCATTATAATGGCATAGACATGAGTCTTTGGTCCTTTCATTATCTTCGGAATCTGTGGTTTCCTTTGGTTTTTAGTATGGCTAACAGCAATATCTAGAAGTCCTCAAAGTCATCCTCAAATACCTGGGTCAGAGCTTCTGTACATTTGAGATGGAGATGAGAATTCCATAAAGGTTGGCACACATAAGCCCTTTTCAGAGTTTTGATAAATATTAAGTGGAGAGAATTTTACAGCCCTTGCTGTTAAGTCTATTTCACTGACAAATACAAACTGAAGATGAATCTAATCCAGATGATTGTTTTAGAGCAAGAGTTAATAAAAAATATGCAAGCATTGATCTGGAACAAGAATTTTCATAACCAGATCCAGATGATAGAGAAATTCATGATTTCTGGCCTGAACAATATGTGCTGGAGAAAGCCCCAAAGTAGGATGGAGAAGGTCTCGAATCAAAGCATGTAGCAGTTGTGAAAGTGTCAATTCAAAAGAGTGCACAGTTATAGTGAGGTGGCTGAAACCTATGTTGCAGCCAGAAGATCCTAGAGAGTTTGACAAAGAAGAAGTGGTAAGTTAATGAGAAGTGTTAAGTTGAAGACCTTTTTATGTTACAGACAGAAGGACAATACATTGGTGTTAAAATGCCGTGTTAAGTTGAAGACCTTTTTATGTTACAAACAGAAGGATAATACATTGGTGTTAAAAGGCCCATGACCTTGTGTATATGAAAGCCTCCCTCCAAAGATAGATCAGGGATGTAACCTCATTCAAAGAGCAGAGAGCTAACAGGTGTTTTAAAAATGACTTAAAAATTGTTTACAACACCTCCTCCAAAAGGGTGAAAAAATGATGCATGGAAAAGATATAAAAGTGTGTTTTAAAGGGTTTTTATTGGTGATAACATTTGAGAAATCATGGTTAATATAAATGAAAATTCATTATGTTGAAAACCTCTTCTACATAGAAACCATACAGTGTGATAAGGGTGCTGAAAGTCTCTATTTCTTATATTTAAAAAAGATTTCCTTCAAAGGATATAAGGTCACATATTTGGAGAGAGCATTGCTATCTATCCAAGTGCCTTTCCCAACAGATAGACAAGGAGCGCTTTTGTGATCAAAACCTATGTTTCTTGGCTAAAATTTCAAAGGATACACGGTGTAGAGACATATGTACAAGCAAATTCACCTAGGAAGAAACGTTGATTTGTCAACAAAAGGATAGCCTCCCTCACAAAGGCGGTCGATTCTCTTAAGGCTTTCACCTTGCAAATTAGCTCATACAATTGGTTAAAGAGATGCTCAAACAAGTTTCATGAATTTCTGAACAAACAGAGATGAAATTGAAAAAAGTGAGAAATTTTTTGGTCCATAATAGGTTCAAGAAGAAAAACCTCCTTCAGTTTCTACACAGGTATCATGGTTCGTGAGAAATGTAAAAACTTCAGATGTCACAGGAAACTTTCTGCACCATAATTCACCATTTTGACCAGTGTTGGGATAGTAAATTTTTGAACAACCAAATGGATACCAAATGAAAAACCTCAAGCATATTTGGAAATTATACTTCCATATCTTTCCAACGAGTCATCTCGGGCCAAATTCCAACAACAGGAAGGCATCCAAAAGTAGCCTGCAAACAGCACTATGTATTTCTGCACCAGCATTCACCATTTTTGACCAGTCTTGGGACAGTAAATTTTTGAACAACCAAATGGACACCAAATGAAACCAATCAAGCATATTTGGAAATTATACTTTCATATCTTTCCAGCGAGCCATCTCGGGCCCAATTATGACACTGGGAAGGCATCCAAAAGTGGCCTGCAAACAACACTATGCATTTCTGCACCAGGATTCACCAGTTTTGACTAGTGTTGGGAAAATCAATTTTTGAACAAAAAAATGGACACCAAATGAAACAAATAAAGCATATTTGGAAACTATACTTCCATAGCTTTCCAACGAGCCATCTTGGCCCCAATTATAACACCGGGAAGGCCTCCAAAATGGGCTGCAAAATTGCGCGACGTGTTTGAAAAATTGCACGGCGCGCCTGTAACTATTAACAATGTATTTTTCTAAAGAGCGCGGTGTGCCTGGGTTTTTGTGCGGCGCGCCTGTGCAGCCAAGGGTTCTCTTACAGATTTATATGAAATTTTCCATAGTCAAGATAGGATTATGCTTTCAAACATTCCTCACATTTCCCTCATTAAGGTATTGTTGTTAGGTCTGGTTGAAGTTTACGAGCTTACAAAGATCATTATGAAGAACGATGTAAAATGCAGCAATGAAAGGGACAATGCAAATGCGGTTAGATATGGATCTTTGTCTTCATCTTGTTAGGAGAGGTCATGGATCATTTTTGGTACATATGCTGTCGGAAAGACCTGACAAAAATTGAATTTATAGTCTTTCCGAAAAGCATTTCATACCTTATTACTATGATGATGAAGTAAATGGTGAGTTGCTACATGTGTGAACGAGTTTTGATTTGGTAGATCAATGCTGAGAACTTGGGAACCCTCAGAGAGATAAAGCACGAACTTTATTTTGATCGAGGCCATTGAATGTTTCTTTTCACATAGAAAACCATAGAGCAAGGATTTGAGTAGAAGTAGAGGATGAGGTCTATTGACACCCACGAAATGGAACATGAAAAGGCAAGTTTCAAAATATTTCGAAGGATTCTCTTTGTCACACAATTATTTTCATAAGATAAAAGGGTCTTTATGAGTTTCAAAGAAGTACAGTTTTGAAAGTAGTCTCTACAAGAAAAACATCAGTTTGATTAGAAGGTCTTGATCAGTTTGAAGGAGAATTTGAAAAAAGTGTTTTAAACTAGTCCCTTTGTTGTTTAAACCACAAAGAAAGCAGTGATTAAAACATGGAAATCATCATTTCAAATTGAAGGTGTGCAATACATAAAATAGTGGTGTTGAAAGCAATTTTTTTAAAAGATTAGAGAAGAAGCAGTGGTTAGAAGATGAAGATTTTTGTCAGTTGAAAAGAGTATTTTAAAACATGGTTTTCAAAAGTACCATGATCATCTTAAAAAGAGTGAGACAGTGATTAAAGGATAAGGCTTTGTAGAAAATTGAAGGAAGTCTTTTGTGTTATGAAGAAGTAAAGGTTTGCCAGTCTCCAAAATCAGACAAAACAGAGTATGTGCAGAGGGTTTTTAAAGCAATTTGAAGGAGTCTTTGAAAACAATGATTTCAAAGAGTACCTTGCCCAAGAAAACCAAAAAGAAGCAGTGATCTCACAAAGGCAAGATGGAAATTGGGAGAAGGAGTTTTATAAATTGAAAGGGGTTTTTTTTCACCTTTAAGAACGGTGATTTCAAAAGGGGCAGTTTTTGAGGAAAAGGGTTTTTTGTACCAAAGCAAAGGGAGACTTCATTTCAAAAAACCACAAACATATTTTGTTCAAAACCTTTGTTCAAAACACAGTGATGAAAAATAATTTTGTTTTCATTTTGACAAATAATTATTTACTAACATCAAAGAACCAAATTGATTTGCAAGGAGTAAAAGGTGTCTTGATTGAATATTTTTTCCAATGATCATTTCAAAAGTTGGTCTTGGTAAGTTAGTGAAGAGTATCAAAAGCAACGGGTTTGCCTAAAGGAATTTGAAGGATGCACAAGAAAAACTCAAAATCGCCCAAAGAGGGTGCCCGGTGAGAAAAAAAGAGAAAGACACCTCTAGACTTGAAAATTTGGCCTGAGCTTCTAGACATGTTTCTAAAAATCCTTGAGAGACTTGTTCACCAAAATTGAGCAAATTTTGACATGTTCTTGTTTTTTGACATTTTTGGGACTAATTGCATAAAATCATGGGCGTTGCCATTTTGGTTTGGAGCTTCCTCAACTCTTGAAAGTGGTACCATTGGATGCATCAAATTCAGGGGCATCTACTCAGAAATTTTCAGAGCATTTGAAGCTATTTTGGTTCCCCAAAGATGCAAAAAACACTCACTTTTTCGACACTCTGCCCACATATCAGCAAGGCCTATTTTTTGGGGTTTTTTTCACTCATTTCAGTATTTGACAGACTTCTAAGAATCATATTGGGAAAATTCAAGTTGTTACGGAAAGTAGACATCAATAGCTTTCCAATGAGCCATCACAGGCCTCATTTTGGCATCGAAAAGGCCCTCAAAAGTCATCCAAAAGATAGGCAATTTTCTGTTGGTGCACCCTTAGTGCTTTTTGGCCAAAAAAGGCAGTTTTCTGAAGTAGCCTCTCCAAATGTGCGTTAAGCTATGTTGGGACATTATCAGTCATAAAAAGTCAATATAATTCCTTTTTTTAGCATTTTTTAGATATTTTCATAGATATTTTTTGCCTTGGGCTTTGCAAAGCCTCAAGGACAAAATCATATATTTTTGATGGGCCAACGAGATTGCAAGTTGAACTTGAAGGTTTTCCCTCATCTTGGCCTATATATTCCAAACACTTTCATTGTAAACAAGGCTGAACTTGATGAATAGAAGCAATATATGGTTATACAAGCTTGGAAGAAACACTTGTCTCATGTATTTGGAGAGTTTCTTGATTGCTTTTGGATGATGAAAGAGTACTGTTGTTGGCTTCCATGACTTGGTAGAATGGTATAATGTCTCTCTCTTTGTTTTGTTTCTTAGTTTTCATTCATAATTCCATGTTCTTGTTTGCTATAAGACAGTAGAGAATAGATTTGAGACATGCCCTTGGAGGCACCTCAAATTTCCTGTTTCTTTATAGTTTCTATGTTTTCTTCCTTCTTAGTCATATCAAAGAATCCTTGATTTCTCTTTGATAACTGAAGAAATTGTTTTCTTGTTTCATTTATGGTTTTATGCATGCTAAGTATGATTCACGGTATGCCCTGCTTACTCATGGCTAGTCATAGCTCCACCTCTGAAACTTTTCTTTGATTGTTTGATTGTCATTTGTTGAACCAAGGAGGTCTTGTACTGATCTTGCCCTTTGCCTAAAACTATGCAATCTTGCTTCAAAGTGCCCAATAGCTTGAAATACTATGCTTAGGCATTCCTTCATAGTGATTTGAGTTGTTTTTTTGTCTTAAATGTATTTCCCCAAAGTCTGATAGCCATTTCCTAAAGTTAGAGAGTCATATATCTCTATGCATGGCTTGAATGTTTATTTCTATGCATTGATCAGTTTACAGTTACATTTCTCATGATTAATGGTTTTCCCTACCATGTTTATGTCAGCTATTAAACTATTTATGTTTGAAATCCTTTTTTCTTCACAAGTTTAATGTCCATCTCACTCCATTTTACCCCAAGATCCATTTTACCTCGCTCAAATCGGCCCTTCAACAACCTTCTATCACCATCTCACAGCTTTCTTGACCTTTTTGACCCCATAGCCCAGTTGATCTGAAATATTTTTACCTATCTTAGTCTTTGATCATTTCATCCCTCACAATCTAAAAACCAAAACCAAAAACCTACTTCATAACTAGCCTAAAATCAAGAACACAATAAGCAAACACACAGATATCCCTTACACAAATAAAGAGAGCCCTCTCTGAGTCTAGGAAGGCTAGGTCCTTGGGCTCCAAAGACTGGTTTGATGTTACACTGTCATTTGGCTTGCCAATCAGCCAAATCACAAGACCCTAACATAATGGTGATCACAGTGGGACTTTGAGTCAAAACATCCTTGGTATGCCTTAGGATCTCTCAAAATCTCAGCCAAAATTAGAAAACTTAGGTATTGTCTGAAGAGTAGAAACTAGCTCCTTCACCATCTTAGCAAAATATTGATTCAGTTATATGAAACTCTTCCAAACCTTTGGGCTACATATAGGAAACTTACAAAGCCCCAAAATATCTCTAGATTGGTGTTTATCAATATTGGTGGTGGACCATACACATATACTCTCAAAACAACTAAAAATCCACCTGGCGACTCTACTAGCCTCCAGTAGGCCTTACTACTTTGCTAAATTTTAGAATACTATCTGATCAGCCACCTCATCACCACACTAACATAATGGCGATCACGGTGGGACCTTATGAGTTAGTGACAATCTAAGTACTCCTTAGTAACTCTCGAAGTCTAAGTCAAACTTAGAAAACTTAAGTGTTGTTTGAAGAGTAGAAGCTAGCTCTTTCACCATCTTAGCAAAATGATGATTTAGTTATAGGAAACTCTTCCAAACCTCATAGGCTACACAAAAGCTCAGAAAACCCCAAAACATTCCCAGATTGGCTTTTCCCTAGTTATTGGTGCTAGACCATAGCTACATCTTTACAAAAACAACCAAGTTCCACCTGGCGACTCCACTAGCCTCCAGTAGGCCTAAAAACTCCATAAAAACCAAAAAATTCAGAAACCATACCTTTCTTTTGACTCATCCTTTCCAAAAACTTAAAAATTATGATGAAAACTTTGTAATCAGTGACAAACTAGGTATAACTTAGAGATTCAGAAGACTTCACCTAAACATAGGAGATAAACAGAAATAATCTTGCAAACAGAACCATTAACTTGTCCAAATAGCCTAGGAAACTGTTAAAACCAAGTGAGTCACTCTTCCTTGCAAGTATTCATCTCAAAGTTTGCTAGAAATTTTTTTCCCGAAAGCATCTTTGACAGTGTTGGTGGTGGACCATAGATCTCAAAGAAATCCACCTGGTGACTCCAAAACTCTAAATAGACCTAAAGAGTCCACTAGAGGAAGAACCTAAAACATGACCAGTCATCCTAGAAATAAAAATCACTCAGGCCTTAGTTGGATTCAAGAAATTATTGTCTTTATCTATAACTATGTTCTATCCTACTTTGAGCCTGATCAAGAATACACCGATGAGATCTACATTGATCATTGGAAAGATCTCAAACCTCGAAAAGCTAAGCCTCAAATTTCTGACCATGAGCAGGCTTGTACACCTGTGCTTACCCTAGATTCACCTATGGAAAACCTAGCAAAACATGAGCCTCATGCTACCTTTCCCACTCTGGCTGAAACCTCAAACAGTCATAAATCTCTTTTTACACTACCTATATCCACAAAGGTCCCAGAAAGATACAAGCCTCTGGTTTTACCTCCCATCTTCCAAGCCCTTCCTGCAAATCTTCAAAATAAATTACCCAGATTTGATGGAGAAAGCTCCAAAGTCACCACTGAAGATCACATCCAAAATCTTGAGGATTTAATTGACCTTTATGAAATAGAAGAAGATGATGTGCGTATTAGAATGTTTGCCTTATCATTACAAGGAAAAATTAAGAGTTGGTTTAAAGACCTTCCAGCTGCAAGCATTACCAATTTTCATCAGTTCACTCAAATCTTCCTAGATAGGTGGGTGGTCATGGGTAATAAAGTTCTCATCATAAAGGAATACAATCAGTTAAAAAGACAACCAAGGGAGACAATACAAAACTTTTCAGCCAGGTTCAATAAAGTATACCATGCAATGCCTGCTAACATAAAGCCACCCCTCGGATGTGCTCTCTTGCACTACCCAGATTCTTTTGACCCAGAGATGGTTTTCCGGATAAGAAATAAAGATCCTTTGACCCTAGAAGAAATGAAAAGGATAGCAGTTGATGTAGAATTCAACATACTAAATAGGGAGGCACAACTAAGAATAATAGAGAAAGACAAAGAAAATCAAGAGAGACTAATATCTTCAGAGGAAAAGTTGGAAAAATTGGTATGTATGTTCGGAAAACTAGAGCATCTACTTGACAGGAAAAGAGAAAAACAAAAATTTAAGGTTAACACTGCTTATTCAAACCAACCTACACTTCTTCCTCAGGATGAACACACTCAACTATTACAAGACAAAAGTTATGAACAAAATGTGCCTAATGAGAAAGTTGCAAATAAAAACATAGAGGAATGCTCTAAAGAGACTATCAGCCATTTTGAAATCACAGATTCTGAAATGGAAGAAGAATCAAAACCTTTAGGTTCTCTACCATTATGCTTTAAATCATTCCAGACTTTGAAAGAAAATTTGCATCCTAAAGATCTCTCAACAGTTATTCAGGAAAACCCTGCTCAAGTTAACTCTCACCTAAATCAAGAAGAGTTGATTGAAGAGGAATTCAAATCTGAGATAGAAGATAAATCAAAACCTGTAGGATCTCTACCTTTATGCTGGGAGTCATTTGAGTTCATAAAAGAAAACTGGCCTCCTCAGAATCCATCAGAGGAAACTCATGAATCCCATGTTTACTATCCCAAACATCAAGAAGAGTTGAGTGAGGATGAATTCAAATCCGAAATAGAAGATAAAGCAAAACCTGTAGGATCTCTACCTTTATGCTAGGAGTCATTTGAGTTCATAAAAGAAAATTGGCCTCCTGAAAATCTATTAGAAAAAACTCATGAATTACATGCTAACTATCCTCAACATCACAAAGAATTGGTTGAAGATGAAAACAAGCAAGAAATGAAAGAGAACCCACAGGATCTCTCTAAAGGCATAAGTGATGATTCATCATCTCTCATAGGTGAAGCCCAAAAAGACATTCATCCTTCAAATCAGATTTCCCAAGAGAAAGAGGATTATTGTAGTTATATCCGAAGAGAAATGAAAATGCCTCCCTTTTTAACTGAAGAGGAAATAGATCAACTTATAAACATGTAGACAACCTCTGAAACTTCATATAACCAAAAATTTTCTGATCTTTCTCCTGTTAATCTTGCATATCATAAGTCAAAAAATAGATTTGTAAATCAATTTGAAGAAAAACAATCTGATAGTCCAATATGCATGGTTGGTGACATTAATTATAATATGATTTTCCAAGGTTTGATCAATTTGTTGATAATGATGATGATTTCCAAACAGAAGCTAAATATCCAGAATACTCATTTTTTTATTTTTGTTAGGAAGCTTAGTTTCATAAACTTGAGGAAAGTAACCAAACAAAACATAGTAGCTATGACAGTGATGAGGAAAGCTCAGAAAATTTGGAAGCAAATGAAGGCTTGAAAATTGATGATCACAAGAAAGTTGCTGCTCTTCTTTCTCAAGAAGATTTGTTGCCAAAGTGTATCCCTACTCATCAACATGATGACCTTCACACAGTTTTTAGTTCACTTAATTAGAGCACATCAGCTTGGAAAGAAACTACACTGCAATATATGATGAGTCTGACAGTCCAAGTGATCATGAGCAAGGGGAAGAGTTTCTTTCCCAAGAAAGTCCCAAGCATAGCCAAGTAGAACAAAGAGTAGTCCTGAATGAAGCCTATATATCAAATCCTCTAGATCAGGTATTATTCCAAGATCCATTTGTTGTTTTCCTTGAGAAATCTGAAGGAGTAGTGGGTTCTATCATGAACAGTATGCTACCAAGAATGAGAAAGAACTTAAGCACTATTGTCCGAAACAAGCCAAATGAAGGTGGCCTTTTCATTACTTCAGCATCATGAAAGAACTAAACTAGAGTCACCCATGTAATCATCTACTTGATTGGTTACATTGGAAAAGAGAGTTCACCAAATAGATGTATATTGCGTATAGATTAGATTAGGATAGATAGACAGCAGTCGAAAATAAGCTCAGCCTTGTGAACATCTTTTCAATTCTAGATTGTTTGAAGAAAAAGTGAAAAAGCAGAAAATACAAAAACCGTAAAAAGTAGAAAAAGAGGGCAGTTTCTAAAAGCAATGGTACAACCCTATACCGAAAAATAGTCATGTTGAAAGCAAGCAAGTCTAAATGCTGCTACTAGTGCTCAAAGATGTCTTGTTCAGTTATCTAGCCTAATCATAACTGAACATGTTTTAAATTTATTTGCTGATAAGTTAGTGAGAGGAAAAGATTGTCAACATTGTGTAAGCTTGAATTATCAAAGAGAGTAGATTAGGAAAAGATACTGGTTCCACATGCTCAAAACAGAACCAAAGAGGAAAGTAGGGATGAAAAACAAATTGTGTATCCTAGCCTTGTTTTTCTAGATTTCATTTTATACAAAATAATATTTGTGTGCAGCTTGTCTTTCATGCCACAAGTACATGAAAAATCAGATTGTCTAATCCTGATTTGGTCATTTTTCAATTTCATGTTTTAGATTAGAGAATAAAATCCTGTCAAACAGCTTAACCTTGACAGTCGATCCAATATAGGTAGATAAACAAAGGATTTCATCAGTTTAATCTGAACTCCCGACGGATATAAGTGTAGAAACTAGATAGTGTCATTTTTCAAAAATATTATGTCAAAGGGTTGCTAGTCCAAATGCACCCGAAAGAAGAAAAAATGTTAGGGAATATAGCTAGGTAGGTAGAGATGTTTTTGAGGCTAATCATGCTGTCAATTTTCAGAAATGGCATCAAGAAAGAATGAAATTTGCGCCAATGGATAAGGCACTGGTCTTCATAAGCCAAAGATCTGCAATTCTAGACACCTCCTGAAAAGGTGTTGGCCTCCCTAAATGGAGCCACTGTTACTCATCAATATTTTTCACCTGTTGTTGATGACTAAATTCCTAGCTGAGTTTTCTAGAAGCTGATCTCCATATGTCAATTTTTCATCTAGAAAACCCCCAAACAAATTTTTGCTTTCCTAGCCCTTCCTGTCAGCCTATGATCAGAGCAATCTTCAGTTTTCAAAGTCATGTCTTGTTTCAGCAAAATATCCCTGTCTATAGCTGTCTTGGTCTTGCTGGTCTACTATCATTTTCCCCTTGGTTCTCATTAAACTCATTTTCCAATATTTGACAAAGTGTCTCCCTTCCTATCCTTGATCTTCTTGTCAAACACAATCAGAGTCAATGAAAGTTGCCCCTAAGTTAGGTACTGGCGCTTTAGAGAATCCCTTCCTCGACAAAAATAGCCTGAGCCAGAATTATTTATTCAATACCAACCAGCCTGAATTAGCGCTTAATCTGCAAAAAAAAAACCTTGATATACCCCTAGGTCACGCCACTAAGAGGTCTTGTTGTCTCAGTCCAGAAGAAATTCTACAAAGATCTAATATAGAAAGAGATGAGCATGTGCATAGTCTAAAAGAATATGCTTAAGATTGGAAAAAATCTCCATAAGATACTAAAGGAGCTTTCAAAGGTTCAAATTCATATATTTTGCATCTCTGCAGGGTGCGAATTGGATGAAAAACAGTAGCCAGACAAGAGTAGGGAGACAAGTCCAAATACATCTCTCATATTGAATAAATTTGCCATCAGCAGGTGGATAGCTGCAATGAAAAGAAAGTAGGAGTACATTGTTTCAAAAGCCAAACTGATATAAGGTTGATCTGCAGTGTTTCAGTGTTTCGATCATCATATGAAGTACTAAAAGACAATTTGCTTCTGTCGATTTTCAGCTTTGGGATAAAAACACTAGTCAAAGAGAAAATCCAATGTACCTCTGCAAACACAGTCAAAAGAAAGGTTAGTAAATGATGACTAGCAAGCAAATAATCTACAAATACATGTCATGTGGTTTCTGGTTTAAAAGGTTCACAAAGATATTGGACAAAGGATACATATCTCAAAATATGCCTCATATAGTAGATTGTCAAGATTTCACTTTATTACCTATTCTGATATACCAAGCAGAGACATGTGTGGCAAAGAAAGATGACACAGTTTAGCAAATGGATGAAATTTCATGACTGTGATGGCCTCCTTCAAAGATCAAGTGGATGAAATTTCATAACTGTGTTAACCTCCTCCAAGCAAGAGCAGATGGTTGGGTGACATGCTGAAAACCTCCTCCAAGCAAGAGCAGGTGGTTGGGTGACATGCTGAAAACCTCCTCCAGTATAAGAGCAGATGGTTGGGAAACATGATAATGACCTCCTCCAATAAAGAGCAGAGGGTTAGGAACAGATATGTAACCTCATTTAAAGAAGCAACATGTTAAGGTGTTTTAGATAAATTTCATAAAAATGTAGGCCACCTCCTTCCAAGGGATAAAACAAAAAATGCATCAGTAGGTTTGGATTATATTTAAGAAAGTTTTCAATTGGAAATTCAAAGTTGAAAATCAGTGGGAACAATTGAAAGTTTATAAGTTGAATTCTGGTATTACATCATAAGCAAAGCAGTAATATTATAGTGTTGAAGAAGCCTCTTGTTTCTGTCTATGAAGACCTCCATTAGCAGATAATAAGAGAAGGCCTCATGATAGGTCTAAAGGGTCATTAAAAAGAGCTGCAACAGTAGTTTTTGTGATGATGATTTCCCTTATTGACTAAATCAAGAAAAAGCACAACTACTCCTTGAAATGATCTATTCAAATTGCAGAAGGTGTAGTTATGACATGCATGAAAAACATGGTTCAAGGTGGTTTCCCCGTAATGAACAAACAAGAGCAGTGGGTTTTTGATGGCTGGATTTCATCTTGGCAGTGTTATGAGCTCAATATTTTTCACCCATTATAATGGCACAGATAGGAGTCTTTGGTCCTTTCATTATCTTCAGAATCTGTGGTTTCCTTTGGTTTTTAGTATGGCTAACAAAAATATCTAGAAGTCCCCAAAGTCATCCTCAAATACCTGGGTCAGAGCTTCTGTACATTCTAGATGGAGATGAGAATTCCATAAAAGTTGGCACACATAAGCCCTTTGCAGAGTTTTGATAAATATTACTGGAGAGAATTTTATAGCCCTTGCTGTTAAGTCTATTTCACTGACAAATACAAACTGAAGATGAATCTGATCCAGATGATTGTTCTAGAGCAAGAGTTAATAAAAAATATGCAAGCATTGATCTGGAACAAGAATTTTCAGAACCAGATCCAGATGATAGAGAAATGCATGATTTCTGGCCTGAACAATATGTGCTGGAGAAAGGCTCAAAGGAGGATGGAGAAGATCTGGAATCAAAGCATGTAGCAGTTGTGAAAGTGTCAATTAAAAAGAGCGCACAGCTATAGTGAGGTGGCTGAAACCTATGTTGCAGCCAGAAGATCCTAGAGAGTTTGACAAAGAAGAAGTGGTAAGTTAATGAGAGGTGTTAAGTTGAAGACCTTTTTATGTTACAGACATAAGGACAATACACTGGTGTTAAAAGGCCCATGACCTTGTGTATATGAAAGCCTCCCTCCAAAGATAGATCAGGGATGTAACCTCATTCAAAGAGCAGAGAGCTAACAGGTGTCTTAAGTGACTTCAAAAAATTGTTTACACTACTTTTTCCAAAAGAATGAACAACTGATGCATGACAAAGATATAAGATTGTGTTCGAAAGAGTTTTTATTGGTAAGAACAGTTGAGAAACAATGGTTAATACAAATGAAAATTCATTGTGTTGAAAACCTCTTCCACATAGAAAGCATACAGTGGCATAAGGGTGTTGAAGGTCTCTATTTCTTATGTTTACAAAGGATTTCCTCCAAAAGATACAAGGTGACATTTTCGGAGAGAGCATTGCCATCTATCCAAGTGCCTTTCCCAACAGATAGACAAAGAACACTTTCATGATCAAAACCATGTTTCTTGTCTAAAATTCAAAGGATACACAGTTCTTAGAGAGATAGATGTCACAAGAAAATTCACCTAGGGAAAGAGCAGTTGATTTGTCAACTTGAGGATGGCCTCCCTCACAAAAGGCAGAGGGTCAGTTCTCTTAAGGCTTTCACCATGCAAATTAGCTCATACAAATGGTTAAAGAGATGCTCAAAAAAGTTTCATGATTTTGTGACCAAAAAGAGATGAAATTGACAAACGTGAGAGAGGATTTTGTCCATAATAGGTTCAAGAAGAAAAACCTCCTTCAGTTTCTACACAGGTATCATGGTTTGTGAGAAATGTAAAAACTTCAAATGTCACAGGAAAATTTCTGCACCATAATTCACCATTTTGACCAGTGTTCGGGCAGTAAATTTTTGAACAACCAAATGGATACCAAATGAAAAACCTCAAGCATATTTGGAAATTATACTTCCATATTTTTCCAACGAGTCATCTCGGGCCAAATTCCGACAACAGGAAGGCATCCAAAAGTAGCCTGCAAACAACACTATGTATTTTTGCACTAGCATTCACCATTTTTTACCAGTGTTGGGACAGTAAATTTTTGAACAACCAAATGGACACTAAAGGAAAAAAATCAAGTATATTTGGAAAGTAGGCTTCCATATCTTTCCAAAGAGCGATCTCGGGCCCAATTTCAACACCGGGAAGGCATCCAAAAGTGGCCTGAAAACATCAATATGCATTTCTGCACCAGGATTCACCAGTTTTGACCAATGTTTGGAAAATAAATTTTTGAACAACCAAATGGAAACAAAATGAAAACAATAAAGCATATTTGGAAATTAGACTTCTATATCTTTCCGACGAGCCATCTCGGGCCCAATTCCGACACCGGGAAGGCCTCCAAAACGGGCTGGAAAAGTGCGCGACGCGTTTGAAAAATTGCGCAACGCGCCTGTAGGTATTAACAGTGTATTTTTCTAAAGAGCGTGACGCGTCTGGGTTTTTGCGTGGCACGCCTGTGTAGCCAAGTGTTCTCTTACAGATTTATATGAATTTTTCCACATTCAAGATAGGATTATGCTTTCAAACATTCCTCACATTTCCCTCATTAAGGTATTTATTTATTGGGTCCTAGGTTGAAGTTTACAAGGGCTTACAAAGATCATTATGGAGAACAGTGTAAAATCTGTAATGAAAGGGACAACTGGAGATCTGCAGTTAGCTATGGATCTTTGTCTTCATCTGGTGAAGAGAGGTCATGGATCAGTTTGGGACTTATTTACTGCTCTCGGAAGAAGACCTGACCTTAAAAAAATTGAATTTATAGTCTTGAAAAGCATTTCTTGTTTCTGCTCTTATTCACTATGATGATGAAGTAGTTGGTGAGTTGCTACATGTATGAACAAAGTTTGATTTGGCAGATCAATGTGAGAACTTAGGGAACCCTCAGAGATAAAGCACCAACTTTATTCTAATCAAAGGGCCATTGACTGTTTCTTTTCACATGAAAACCATAGAAGAACTTAAAGGATTTGAGTAAAAGCAGAGGATGAGGTCCTATTGACACCCCTGAAATGGAACATGAAAAGGAGCTAGGTTTCAAAATATTTTGAAGGATTCTCTTTGTCACACAATTATTTTCATAAGATAAAAGGGTCTTTATGAGTTTCAAATAAGTACAGTTTTGAAAGTAGTCTCTACAAGAAAAACATCAGTTTGATTAGAAGGTCTTGATCAGTTTGAAGGAGCATTTGAAAAAAGTGTTTTAAAGCAGTCCCTTTGTTGTTTAAACCACAAAGAAAGTAGTGATTAAAACATGGATAGTCATCATTTCAAATTGAAGGTGTGCAATACATAAAATAGTGGTGTTGAAAGCAATTTGTTTAAAATATTAGAGAAGAAGCAGTGGTTAGAAGATGAAGATTTTTGTCAGTTGAAAAGAGTCTTTTAAAACATGGTTTTCAAAAGTACCATGATCATCTTAAAAAGAGAGAGACAATGATTAAAGGATAATGCTTTGTAGAAAATTGAAGGAAGTCTTTTGTGTTATGAAGAAGTAAAGGATTTCCAGTCTCCAAAATCAGACAAAACAGAGTGTGTGTAGAGGGTTTTTAAATCAATTTGAAGGAGTCTTTGAAAACAATGATTTCAAAGAGTACCTTGTCCATCAAAACCACAAAGAAGCAGTGATCTCACAAAGGCAAGATGGAAATTGGGAGAAGGAGTTTTATAAATTGAAAGGGGTTTTTGTTCACCTTTAAGAACAAAGATTTCAAAAGGGGCAATGTTTGAGGAAAAGGGTTTTTTGTACCAAAACAAAGGGAGACTTCATTTCAAAAAACCACAAACATATTTTGTTAAAAACCTTTGTTCAAAACACAGTGATGAAAAGTAATTTTGTTTTCATTTTGACAAATACTTATTTATTAACATCAAAGAAACAAATTGATTTGCAAGGATTAAAAGGTGTCTTGATTGAAGATTTTTTCCAATGATCATTTCAAAAGTTGGTCTTGGTAAGTCAGTGAAGAGTATCAGAAGCAACGGGCGCTACAAAAAGCCAAATTAGTTTGCCCAAAGGAATTTGAAGGATGCACAAAAAAAACTCAAAATCGCCCAAAGAGGGCGCCTGGTAAGAAAAAAGGAGAAAGACACCTCTAGACTTGAAATTTTGGCCCGAGATTCTAGACATGTTTCTAAAAATCCTTGAGAGACTTTCTCACCAAAATTGAACAAATTTTGACATGTTCTTGTTTTTCGACATTTTTGGGCCTAATTGCATAAAATCATGGGTGCCGCCATTTTGGTTTGGAGCATCCTCAACTCTTGAAAGTGGTACCATTAGATGCATCAAATGTAGAGGCATCTACTCAAACATTTTTAGATCATTTGAAGTTGTTTTGGTTCCCCGAAGATGCAAAAAACACTCACTTTTTCGACACTCTGCCCACATATCAGCAAGGCCTATTTTTTCTGTTTTTTTCACTCAGTTCAGTATTTTACAGACTTATATGAATCAGATTGAAACAATTCAAGTTCTTCCGGAAAGTAGACATCCAGAGCTTTCCAACGAGCCATCACAGGCCTCATTTTGACATCGGGAAGGCCCTCAAAAGTCACCCGAAAGACAGGCAATTTTCTGCTGGTGCGCCCTTAGTGCTTTTTGGCCAAAAAAGGCAGTTTTCTGAAGTAGCCTCTCCAAATGTGTGTTAAGCTATTTTGGGACATTATCAGTCATAAAAATTTAATATAATTCTTTTTTTTTAGCATTTTTTAGATATTTTTATAGATATTTTGTGCCTTGGGCTTTGCAAAGCCTCAAGGACAAAATCAAATATTTTTGACGGGCCAATGAGATTGAAAGTTGAACTTGGAGGTTTTCCCTCATATTGGCCTATATATTCCAAACACTTTCATTGTAAACAAGGCTGAACTTGATGAATAGAAGCAATATATGGTTATACAAGCTTGGAAGAAACACTTGTCTCATGTATTTGGAGAGTTTCTTGAGTGCTTTTGGATGATAAAAGAGGACTGTTGTTGGATTCCATGACTTGGTAGAATGGTATAGTGTCTCTCTCTTTGTTTTGTTTCTTAGTTTTCATTCATAATTCCATGTTCTTGTTTGCTATAAGATAGTAGAGAATAGATTTGAGACATGCCCTTGGAGGCACCTCAAATTTCCTGTTTCTTTATAGTTTCTATGACTTATTCCTTCTTAGTCATATCAAAGAATCCTTGATTGCTCTTTGATAACTGAAGAATATTGTTTGCTTGTTTCATTTGTGGTTTTATACATGCTAAGTATGATTCACGGTATGCCCTGCTTACTTATGGCTAGTCATAGCTCCACCTCAGAAACTTTTCTTTGATATTTTGATTGTCATTTGTTGAACCAAGGAGGTCTTGTACTAATCTTGCCCTTTGCCTAAAAACTATGCAATCTTGCTTTCAAAGTGCCCAATACCTTAAAATACTATGCTTAGGCATTCCTTCATAGTGATTTAAGTTGTTTTTTTGTTTTAAATGTATTTCTACAAAGTCTGATAGCCATTTCCCAAAGTTAGAGAGTCATATATCTCTATGCATGGCTTGAATGTTTATTTCTATGCATTGATCAGTTTACAGTTACATTTCTTATGATTAATGGTTTTCCATACCATGTTTATGTCAGCTATTACACTATTTATGTTTGAAATCCTTTGTTCTTCACAATTTTAATGTCCATCTCACTCCATTTTACCCAAAGATCCATTTTACCTCGCTCAAATCAGCCCTTCAACAACCTTCTATCACCATCTGACAACTTTCTTGACCTTTTCGACCCCATAGCCCAGTTGATCTGACATATTTTTACCTATCTTAGTCTTTGATCAGTTCATCCCTCACAATCTAAAAACCAAAACCAAAAACCTACTTCATAACTAGCCTAAAATCAAGAACACAATAAGCAAACACATAGATATCCCTTACACAAATAGAGAGAGCCCTCTCTGAGTCCAGGAAGGCTAGGTCCTTGGGCTCCAAAGACTGGTTTGATGTTACACTGTCATTTGGATTTCCAATCAGCCAAATCACGGGACCCTAACAGAAGGAATTCCATGAAATAATTTCATTACATGTTCATTAGCTCAAGTTTGTGAAGTTTGTGTTCATGAAGAATGCAAAAGTTTTACACCTGATTTGCAAGAAGATTCTTATAACCATGGAACTAATGGAAATGACAAACAAGAGGATGCTGAAATATATAAATCCATTGAATCCATTGTTGGTATTCCGAAGAGAGCAACTACCTCATCAAATTAAACTCCTCAAGAAGGCGACAAAGGTGAATTTGCAAGGTATAGATCTTCCTTTAATCAAGTTGCTTTTAATTATGATAAACATGGAAAATCCTCACATAATATTTGGAGAAAATTTACATGTTCCTTTTGTGTTTTGAATAACCATATTGTTTTGAGGTGTTGGAAGAAGATATCCATACATAGGAAAATTTCAAAACAAAGGAGACAAAAAGCCAAAGGTCCAATGCAAACCATGTTGAAAATAAAATGCAATTATTTTGCACTCATTTCCATAAGCAGGGTCATCTTGTAGACAAGTGTTGGACTTTGTATCCAACAAGTCATCCACGAAATTTGAAGAATGTGGAGGGACATTTTGACAAGAATGGAAACGAGGATTCCATAGTTGATTTGGGTCAAGATGATACACATGATGAAGTGCAACTGAAAGGAGCGCCATTGAAGTGGTTTGGAAAGGGATGGTTAGATTTCTTAACCAATTAAGGCCTTTCAGTTATTTTGATAATTAATGCAAATATTGCCTTACCGATGCATTTCATTGTTATCTGAATGCATTTCTTTTCTCTTGAAAGTATGTTTCATATTTCACAAAGAAAGATGTTGGAAAATTAGAGTTATGTTGACTCACTTAGATGCAGCAAAGATGGCAATTTGTAGTTGAAATTTGAATGTGAATGCATTTCTTTTTCTCTAGAATGCATGTTGCATGTTTACACCAGGAAGGTGTTTGAAAGTGGAGTATGTTGACTCACTTTGTTGCAAAAAATTTGGTCATTTCATCTCTTTAAGTACTCGTACATACCAATGGGATTATTGTACTTATGATTGTACTTGTGAGAGAGCATTGCATACATGCATGAGAGTTTGTGTGTGTGAACAATGGAAATTTTGATAGTTTTATTGTGCTTAAACATGCATGAGTGATTGACTTGTGTTGGTTGATTTCTTTGCTAACATGTATGTTGTCAACTTGAGAGTGTTGATCATTTGCACATGCATGACTGATCGACTTGTGTTGATCGATTCATTGTTACATGTATTTATTATCAACTTGGAAGATTTGATTTAGTTTCCAAGGATGAAAGGGATATGTTGACGAATTGTTTCATGAGATGTGAAATTCTTGTTGTTTTGGAAAATAATCGTCAAGCGTTGTACATGCTTTTGTTTGACTTAAGGGTCAATGGTTTGAAGACACATGTTTTTTCGACTTGTGCTTGGTTGATGGGTTTGTACACCAAGATGTAAGAATGCATGGTGATGTTCAAAGGATGTGACATTTGTTACTTTGAAGGAGAAAAAGGAAGAGGTCGTCAAGTTGTGTTTCTTGCATAATGTGTTTCAAGTTAATGGCTTTGCTTGTGACAAGATGTCTCAGGATTTTGGAAGGTCCACTCTTGGGCTAGAGGCTCATGATTAGCCTTCATTCTCAAATCATGGCATGATCAGCATGTCAATACTGGAGGATGATGGAATCAAGAAGTGAAAATAGGGATAAGATGACAAAATATTGCAGCAAACACAAAAAAATTTTTGTAGACCATATGATGCATGACGCCAAGAAGTGAAAGAGATGGCGAAGACATTATTCCAGATGTGGAATTTGGTACCGTGGAGGTAAGAGAATGGTCATTTAATTTCTAGTGATTATTGATATTTGAATTGATTTTTGTAGTTCACTCAGATGGGCTTAAATTGGAAAAGAGTTTCCAAGGAGAAGCTTGCATCAAATGCATGTTTATGCAAAGGAGGAACAAGATTCTCAGTGGGAAGGCCATCAGTCAAGCTTTCCAAGCATAGAGAGATCACTTTGATACAACGATATTTTTTTCATTAGTCGGCAAGCAGCCAACAAGGGTCAGTAGCGAAAGGAGGACATTGGTTGAAGTACCAAGCCATTTGCAAGAGTAGGCATGTCAAAGAACCAAAGTGGTTGTCATGAAGATTTTTTCCAAGTAGAATAAAGTCAATAGAAGTTGGAAAGGTGAAGAGGATTAAACTCTCATTAGATAACCAACTTTTGTGGGTCCAAAAGCCTTTCAATGGGAAGGAATGATCAAAGACTGAATTGGGGATAAAAATTTGCTAAAAATTGAAAGTGCTCAGAATCACTCGAAACCTGAACGACTGGATAGGTATCGTCTTCCTGATTTTGATGCACTTTGTTTCGCTCAAAACATAGTCTGCATGAGAAAGTTAGAACGATTTGTTTGATTGCGCAAACAATAAAATTTTGGTGATAGGGATGTTGACTAGGCATCTGTACAAATCAATCAGCAAAATGTATATTCCAAAGAATATTCTTGGAATATTCCCCCCAGATGGACCAGTGAATGCTTGACAAGTGTCATTTCGGAATTGGTTGATGAGGTTGGTGATTTGGCACAATTTGATTGGTTTGGGTTGTACCAATGAGGTCACAACATGTGGCAAGGCCAGAGGCTACCACGTGCCCCATCCCGAAGGTTGAAATGGAATTATGGTCGAATCAAAATTTTATATGGTGGATGCGGAGAGGTCGGGCTCGACCCCGCGAACTCCCCCACACAAACACAACGTCTTACCACCTCCACTCCGTATTGGATCTTAACATACAAGCATGTTTGTTTATATTTAAATTAACCAAATTTATGTTGCGGGGGTAGGTGGGGGCCAACCCTTAGTCCACATGACCGATTTCCATAACCTCCAACGGGGCCAATGCTGATGTCGAGGTTTAATGCGCCTAAACCACTAATATCTAGATTAATGCGTGCTTATCCAAGCGGATTAAGTTAGCGGAGTCTGCCAATTTCAGAGGGATCTCTATTTCTCGCGGATTTAACTGGAGTTGCTCCAGTTTTATAGGAGCTTTCCTAGGAAAATTTGATGAGACCATAACTTGAGAAAATTTCAACCAAATTGGGCTCAGAAAGAGTCTATCCTAGAATTTTTGGATATTCTGAGCAGATTAGTGCAGGTTTCAGAGGCAGAGCAGCACTTCTAGAAGTTATTTTTCCAGCTTGAAGATTAAAGATGCCTAGGGCCACCAAGAGAGGAGGCCATGTCTGCTTCTCTTGAAGACCAATTGAAGAGACATTAGAGGATACTTAGGGGTTTTTGGATGCCACGAATCCATTGAAAACCTATGTTTATTGATTTGAGCACATATTTGTGGTCATATTTCAGGTTTGAAAAGTAAGGTGTATGGATCAATAAGATGTTTGAAGCGGTTTTGGAAGCTGTTGAGCATGGAGGAGACCTTGTAGGGGTTTTCCCAATTCTAGAAAACGTTTTGCAGCAGTTGTTACCAACATGGTTCAGCTCTGGTTTGACTTCTTTATTCATGAAGTTGTTTATTGTATTATTTAGTGTGGAATTGAAAGGTGTACGTGAGGGGCTTCTAGCTCTCATCGGTGAAAGCAAGTCATCTTTGTAGGAGATATGTTGTGTTGCTGATGTTGTGAGAGTTCTTTGTAGGAGAACATTACCTTGAAGGGGTAATAGCCACATGTTATTGGAAACAAAATAATATGTACTTTTGACACCGAATATAAGAGAGGTATAGTCATGTTGATGGGTCAGGAGATGTAGCCTAGGAGGGGTGAACTCCTTCATCAATGGCTTTTGTCTTGTTGTTTGATGCATATGTCTTTTCAAGTGTTTGATGATTTTATGCTTTACAATTTTTTCATGGAATTTTCTCATAAAAGACACACATATTTGACACATAAACCCTCTCATAAACTTGTTATTTGACACAATCCTTAAGAACACTTTTATTTTATACTGATGAGGAAGTTAGCACAACAAAACTAGTTTGTCCATATTCAGATCAGTGCGGAACAAAAATTGTGCAGGTAGGGAACAAAAACATTGTTCTATAATGTTTCATATATCTATATGCATTTATGTATGCATTCCTTTGCATTACATTACATATCACATAGTACTTAGAAAATATAGCAAAAAAACATAAAGTTGTATAATGTAATAGTAATCAAATGAGAATAAATTGAATAGAAACTTGTCTCTTATTATTGTCTTAATTTAAACGATTGAAAACACTAAATAAACTTAGAGAATCGGGATTAGAGAAACAATCAACAATAATTATTTTGGATATTACTCTTCGTTCACTGCTTCAATACCACGTAACATGTTTTCCTCTTGTATTTTTCTTCTTCATTTTCACTTTTTTTAGGATGTTTCAAATTAACATCATGTACATGGGAGAAATTTTTTATTGTGTGGAATGCGGGAGTGTAGAGGAAGCATAATCAACACTATATTACTCTGAGATAGACTTATGCATTTGTAATGACAAATTACTTGTCATCAATATTTAATTAATATAGTCTCCCAATGAACTTATATTTATAATTTTGTAATTTTCAAATGATAATTAGAGACACCATTCATATACTATTGAAAACTGACAATGTGATTTTATGTGAGCTCAACTTCAGAGATAATGGTTTATGTAAGGAAACAAAAGCTTGGAAAATACTCCTAGATTTTAAATGCATTCTACAAAAAGAAAATGTTACATGCTCCTTTATTCGATATACAAAGTCGATTAGTGAAAGTTCTCATTGATATGAGCAAATCAATTATTTGTATCATTGCAACTACCTTCCTTCCTTACTCCACTAGCAATTTCAAATTCTCTCTCACTTGTTTCCCTAGAAGTCACCACTTTTTAATATTTTGCGTTTGAAACATGTCACACAATATTTGTATTAGAGATAAAGTTGGCATCTAGATTTTTTTTATCGTCCCAATGTATGTCATCTGATTAATAGAAAACCTCACTACTTGTAAATATTATTCATTTTCAGTATTCAATTCACCACCTATACACATGCAAACACTATCTCCTTGAATATTATTCACATTGTATCAGGATTATGCTATTTCTCTACCCAATGATGCGATAACTTACACAATTGTATTACTAATGGTTCAATAATAGTAAAGTTTTATAGTTGATACAATGTACCAAGTACATAAATGCAAATGAAGTGAGGGGGCTACACAATGCATCATTGTTTCGTGTCCTAGCTCTACACATTTGTTCTTGCACACAACACCTCTTCCTCACACACATTGAGAAGATACTTAATTGAATATTCGATAATTAGTTTTTAATTTACAAATGTAAAAAGCCAGAACGGGTGTGCAACAGTAATTTGTCGATGAAAAATTTATGCGGAAGACCACAACATTGCAGATGAAAGTTTTAGTTACCCTACAAATTAAACTTTTTGTTCCTTGTTCTACACGCACATTCTCCCTCAAAACACTAATTGTTCACATGGATTAAAAATACACTTAGTTTAATATTTCATAACAAAAATAATTATTTAATCCACAAATTTGAAATTACAAATGGGGAATATTTTGCAAATATCAAACGTTTCATATTTCACTATTTGAAATACTTAAAGTCAAAGTTCCTATAGATATGAGAAAATGAGTTATTTGTGTCACAACAAAATAACCGTTTTTCTCACTCCACTAGCCATTTCAAATGCTTGCTAACTTTTTTCCTTAGAAATCACCACTCGCTACTATTTTGTGTCTAGAACATGATGCAAAATCTTTGTATCGTAGATAAAGCTTCCATCTAGTTTTTTTATTGTCCCAATGCCTTGGATGGAATATTGATGACATACAAAAAATTGCTTTAGTTTGAAGGCTTAAACAAGAGTTAGAGTAACAATAGACAATGTAATGGGAAACACATGCAAAGACGAAGGAATTTCCATCCTTGGTGTTGGTAACGATATTATACCAAATCAGATTTTGGCAACGAAAAGAGCACGTGAACCACACTATATATAAAATAGTATATATAATCTTTCATATAAAAATAGTATATATAATCTTTCCTATAAATATCTAATTAAATAAAATTAATAAAAAATGTAATCCTTAAATTAATTAAATTGATAGAAAAATATTATAATAAAACCCAAATATATCGAATATAAAACTTAATAAAATATCATATTATTTTGAATAATAAATCATTTTGATTTTATAAATAATTATTATTTTGTAATAATTAAAATGTATATCATTAACAAATGAAATCAAATATAGGGATAATATTAAAGAATACACATTTTATGTTTTTTTTTTTTTTAATTCACAAAATGTTTTTTTATGATATTATTTTGGTTTTCGTGATACATGTGTTAAAGGTCTCATAAAAGTGGAAAGCCACAATGGAAGGGGAGAGGCACATTTATGAACACTGAACCAAAATTCTATTTTTTCTTTATCCTTGGAAAGTCCAGCCAAGTTTGAAAATTTGTCGGGATCACTGTTAACACAAGGAGCAAAACATCTTTTTCTTGCGCTTTGATTGCGTTTTCAACTCAAACTCATTTGTGAAAATGAGTTTGAGACCAAAAGGAACATGGTTCCGGAAAATTATCAAAGTGGTATTGGTTTTTTTTTTGAGCTGTAACATGAAAAGTATATTAAAAATTTTAATATTTTTCATGAAATTTGAAATTAAATGGAAAAGATAACATAAAATGATAAATGTGTGAAGAATCTTTTCAAAGTGAAAAACAAACCTAACCACAATGGAAGTGGACAGATAGATGTATATCAAAAAATTTAATGTTTTTCATGAAGTTTGAAACTAAGTAGAAAAAATAACATAAAATGGTACATGGATTAAGGATATTCTCAAAGTGAATTTAAACCAACCCAACCACAATTGAAGTGGACATATACATGTACTATAAGAAAACCAAAATTCTATCTACACTTTATAGTTGGAAAGTGAAGCCAAGTTGGTTATTGTTTAAGTAGGGTCCACGACATCCTTTTTTTTCACTTGGATTGTGCTTCTTGAAACACATTTATAGTGAAAATGTGTTTGAGGCACACAAAGAGAGCAACATAAAAATATTGAGTTGGCACAGTGACAAAGTAGTGGTTTTTTGTTTTTTGTTTTATTGGTTAACTATGATGAATTGGTAACTTGTTACCATATTAGATGTTTTAAGAATAAGCACTATTCAAATTATATATATATATATATATATTTATTTATTTATTTATTTATTATTATCAAGAATAAAAGAAGAGTCAACATAGTCAAGATAACCAAGATAATCAATGTAAAGGTGGTTGCTAATAAAACATCATGTCACAATGAGACTTGAACCTAGGTGAGGATATTATCATTAGACCCTCCCAACCAGCCAAAATATACTCAATTGACATATAAAAAGATAAATATATTGTAGGAGAGTTGGTATAAAACAATGAAAAGCTTTACCATATTGTGCATAACATGCTTGGTTACAACACTCACACACAGAGACAAGGGTCAAGCCCCCTGGCACCTTGAAATCAACCCCCACTCATTTCCATAAGAGCTTATGCATATAAATGTAGAATTCTCCTAGCTATCCCTGAGCTTCGATTACATGTGTATGTTTGGCATTAGCGCCATTCCTCTTTAGCTTGTAAGGGCTTAGACTCAGCTTGTAGGTAAATAATTATTTACACACACATATACATAAGTTGCAATATATCTCCTGAGCTTAGTATTATTCAAATAGGGCTTTAATAACCATTCCTTTTGATTTTAGAATGCATACACAAGGGTTTTCCCATTCATTTCATTATGGCTCTTTAGACAACTTTAGTTCTCATAATAGCTCACCAAGCGACAGGTCTCTCTACCAATAATAAGAAAAAGGCAATCCATAGGTACATACAGGAAAAAATTTATTATTCATGACATATACAAGAATTCACCATTCCATAAGCAAGCAAAGAATCAATTTTTGCGGCATACCACAAATATTGAATCGACACATTAAATTCATATTAGTATAGGCCTTGGTCCAACACAAGAACACAAACAATTCCATATCCATCATTTAAACAACAATTCCCATTCAATCAAGAATACTACATTCCTTATAATTATAGGCCATGATAAAAAAATACATTAAACACACATCATAATGCATTCAAGACATGAGAGACATAAGAAAATAATTATCTTTGATAAATTGAATAAGGAAATTGATATTGAGACTTCAACTCTCCACCTAACCACAAACAAGCCATAGCAAAGTATTTCTTGTAGTTGTCACCCCGAGTTAGATTCCAGTTTTGAGTAGAGTGATTTTAGAGGAGTTTTGAACCAATTTTATGAGCTAAAAGAGGGTGTCTTAAGGCTTCCTCACCTCCACCCACTAGCTATTAGATTAAAAAACCAAACAAAATGAACCAATCACTAGCAAGCAACCGTCATTCATGCAGAGAACTAAACTAATATCATCAACTAAGATAGGGTGTCTCAAGGCCACGCTACCTTCACCCACCAACTATTCAACAATTTCACCTCAGGAAGGGAACACTTTCTTTCATGCAAAGGGACTTAAAATACAACATCCCAACATCTCTAGGGACTTGGACACAGAGAGTTTCAGTTCATATATATATATATATATATATATATATATATATATAATCTCTAGGGACTTGGATGTTAGTCATCAATATTTTTGCCTGTTATGATGACTAGATCCCTTGTCTAGGTTTTCTAGAAACCAATCTCAAAAGTCAATTTTTTCTCCAGAAAACCCCTCAATTTTTTTTTTATCTTCTTACCCCTCTCTTGCTTACCAAGGTAGAAGTGGTCTTCAGTTTTCAGTCCCGCTCTAAAAAGCAGCAAGCCTCCCTGTCTATAGCTGTCATAAGCTTTGTTTCTCTGCTATCAAAATCCCCCTGTTTTCATATACCTCATTGTCCAAAATTTAGACAAAGTGTCTACTCCTTTCTCACTGACCATTTTGTCATATGATGACCTACTCATGCCTAAGAAACTATCTGAAATCTATGACAAAGTCTATAGGTCTAGGTGGTGGTGTTTAGGGAAAATTCCTTGACAGAATTGTCTTGAGCCAAAAACCTTATTTTCATCATCATGCCAGCCATCATTTGCTTCCCATCCTGTATAAAAAAATAAAAATAAAAAAAACCTGGTTTATCCTTAGGTCATACACCACTGAATGGTTACTTGGTTTCATTTAAGCAAAGCTCAGAAATATTCATTCTAAGAAAAGAGCAGGATTCTAAAGTTTCATGAATGAAGGAAAGTGATCAGTTCAAGCATGATTTCATGACACATTACAAAGCTCTCCAGAAATAAAATATCATCTGTCAAATGCATCTCTGCAGGGGTGTATTCAGTGATAACAATATGCAAAATGAGAGCAAGAGAGAAAATTCAAACAAGATTCTCATGTTGTGGCACTTTGCCATCATAAAGAAGATGAAGTGCAGTAAGTGAAGGAAAGAAAACACATGGGTTTTAGATTCAAAAAGAGCCAAAAGACAAAGGTCCTCCATCAAGACAAAAGAACACAAAGGATTAGGTGATGTCTATCTTCGGCGCTCCATGCTAACTCCAAAGGTATTGCTGCATAAGTTCTCAAAAGGGTAACCAAAGCCCTACAAATCACTCATTTTCAGGCAAGAAAAAAAATATTTGACAGAAAGAGGTCTAAATCAATTAAGCATCATAATGAAGGTATAAAGAGGAACAAATGCTTCTTATATCTCACCATGAACCTAGACTCTAAGAAACAGTTAAAGTTAAATTCACTACACCTTATGAAAATACAGTCAAGGAAAAAGGAGTTATCTCAGAAATACACACAGTGAGCACTTAATATTTGCAAATCACCTTGTTTTCTCCTAGGTTACAGAGTGATATGGTGCAAAAGAGACATATATTACAGACAAGGTTTCATAAAGGGAGAGGACAGTTTGTTTGAAGGACTTCATAAGTGATAAGTAAAATATCACAGTTTGCTTATTATGCCCTTTTCAAATGAACAAAGAAGGACACAGTACATGATGAAAGAAGACTTTTTTTGTTTCATAGTGCCTCCTTTAGTCATGAGCAGATGGAAAAAAACACACATTTGAAGGCCTCCTTCATGACAAGTAGAGGGCCTACACAGTGGATTTGACTGACCTAAGTGGTTGCATTTGCTTAACCTCCTTCATAATAAACAGAGGGTCAAAACATAGCCAAAATTCCTCCTCCAAAATATGAGCAGAGGGCATAACACACTTTGTTTAAATTCCTCCTTCAAAATAAGAAAAAAGACAATACAAGCCATGAGTCATGCCCAGGGCCAATTTTGTTTCAAAATGAGTTTTCTGACCAAAAAAAGATGAAATTGACAAAAGTGAGAGAGGTTTTTATCAATCATTGGTTCAAGAATAAAAACCGCCTTCTGTTCTAGACAAGTATAATGGTTTGTGAGAAATGTAAAAAATACAGGTGTCACAGGAGAATTTCTGCACGGCTGGAACCAACATTCACCATTTTTTACCAGTGTTGGGATAGTCAGTCTTTGGAAACCCAAATGGAAACCAAATGATAGAAACCAAGGATATTTGGAAATTATACTTCCATATCTTTCCAATGAGCTATCATGAGCTCAATTTGGAATTGAGGAAGGCATCCACAAGTGGACTGCAAACAGCACTATGCATTTCTGCACTAGGATTCACCATTTTTGAACTGTGTTGGGACAGTCAATTTTTGAACAGTAAAATAAAAAAAAAATAAAAAAATAAATTATATTTGGAAATTATACTTCCATAGCTTTCCAATGAGCTATCATGAGCTTAATTTGGAATTGAGGAAGACATCCAAAAGTGGCTTGCAAACAGCACTATGCATTTCTGCACCAGGATTCACCATTTTTTACCAGTGTTGGGACAGTAAATTTTTTAACAACCAAATGAACACCAAATGAAATAAATCAAGCATATTTGGAAAGTAGAATTCTCTAGCTTTCCAACAAGCCATCCCAGGCCCAATTCCGACACCAGGAAGGCTTCTAAAACTTGCTGCAAAATGGCGCGATGCACCTGTAAGCACTCCCAGTGTAATTTTTTAAAGGACACGACGCGCCTGGAAAAGGACGTGACACACCTATGTGCAAGAGCGTAAGGAGCCTCCAAGAGTGCTAGAAAATTAATTTTTTTGCACAATATTGAATTTTCACCACAACAAAGGAGATTTCTAAGGAGAAGGCCTATTTGACTTTAAAAACATCTTTGTTGAGGTTATAAAGAAGACAACCCTCCACAAACTCAAAACAGTGATAAGGGCACTTAGTTTGTTTAAAAGGTTTCTGTGGAGGAAAAGAATATTTGTTTAAAGGCTTCCATTAGTAGTGAGTAAAAAGGAAAAATATCTGGTTTAAAGGTACTTTTTCAATCATGATAAGCAAAAATCAAACGGTCTGGTTTGCAAAAAGGCCTCCTACATAATAAGTAGAGAAGGCTCACACAGTTTTCAAGAAACTGTCCCTACTAAGAGAAATGGAAATCATACAGTTTACAAGGGCCTCTTTAAATTGTAAGCAGAAGTGACCATCTCAGAGAACCGAGACAGAGGTTATTTGTTGTTTGAAATAACTTCTTTCAAGTTAGAACAGAGATCAACTAAAGTACTCTTACAGTTTTTCAATGGCCTCCTTCATTATAAGCAGAGGGCACAATATTTGATGAAAAATAGCCTCTTTCAAGGACTAATACAATCAATGACAAAGAAAGGCCCTACATAGTTGTTTGAAAGCCTTTTTCATGACAAACAAGCACAAAACAGTGAGCCAAACTCAAAACTGCCCAAAGGAGGCGCTCGGTGGAAGAAAGATGAAAAGACACATCTTGGCTTAGAATCTTGGCTCAAGCTTCTATGCATGCTTCTAGAAATCCTTAAGGGGTTTGCTCACCAAAATTGAGCATTTTTTGACATGATCTTGTTTCTTGTGATTTTTGGGCCTAATTGCACAAATTCATGGGCACTGCCATTTTTTCTTGGAGCATCCTCAGCTGATGAAAGTTATATTTTTGGATGCATTAAATTGGAGGGAACATACTCAGAAATTTTCAAATCAAAATAAGATGGTTTGATCCCTCAAAATGGCAAAAGACAGTCAATTTTTACCTTTCTGCCTCACATATTAGCAGGCGCAACACTCCTGGTATTTTTCACTCATTTCACTTTTTGACAGACTTCCCAGAATCACTTTTAAAAAAATCAAGTAGTTCCAGAAAGTAGACATCTAGGGCTTTCCAACGAGCCATCTCGGGCCTCATTTCGACATTGGGAAGTCCCTAAAAAGTCCTCTGCAAGACAGAATTTTTTCTGCTGCTACATTCCTGTAGAATTTTGCTCAAAAGTAGTTTTCTGAGTATGACTGGCCAAATGTGCGTTAGGAAAGTTTGTTTCATGTGTCAGGCCTAAAAAGTGATTTATTTTTGCTATTTTAGTCCGAAAAGATATTTTTAGAGGATATTTTGTGCCTTGGATGTTGTAAGGCCTCAAGGACAGTTTTAGATATTTGTTTTTGGCCAATGGCCTTCTACTTGCTCTAGGTGGGTTTCCTCCTCCTTGGCCTATATAATCCAAGAGGATTCATTGTAATCAGAGGAAGAACTTGATTTATAGAAAGCAATACATAGCATTATGAGCTTTGAAGAAATACTTGTTTTATGAAGTGGATGATCTCTTGCTTGGCTTGATGGTGGAGGAGGATTGTGTGTAGGATTCCATGGCTTGGTGAATGGTATTGTGTTTCTTATTTGTTATGTTTTCTTAGTTTCTCATATATGTTTTCATGCTTCTTGCTTGTGGTAGTTCAGTAAATAATAGGTTTGAGATATGCCCATGGAGGCACCTCAAATTTCCTGATTCATTTCAGCTTAAATGTTTTCATCTTTCTTGGTCATGTCAAAGAATTCTTAATTGCTCTTTGGTCACTAAGAACTTGTTACTTGTTTCATTAAAGGTTATTGTGTATGTTGTCTAGTATGATTCACGGTATGCCCTGCTTACTTGTAGCTAATCAAAACTCCATTTCTGAAATCTCTCACTAAATTATAGGTTGTTTTAGTTAAGTCAAAGAGGTCTTGTTTCGATCTTGCCCTTTGTCCATGCTTTGCAGTCTTATTTCAAAGTTCCCGATAGCTAAAGATATGATGTTTAGGAGTTCCCTCTTCATAGATTGAGTTGTTTGTTTACCTTATTTGTTTTCCCAAAAGTCTGAAGGTGATTTTCCTAAAGTTAGAGGGTCTTATACTTCTATGTACCATAGGATTGTCTATTTTCTGCATTTATTAGTTTGAGTTTCGTTCATAGAGATTAATGGTCAGCCCTACCTCATGAATGCTTACTGTTTAACTATTTATGCTTAAAATCTCTTTGTCTTTCACAAACTTAGTGTTCATCTTATTTCACTTTCACCCAAATAATCCATTTACCTCGACTAAATCGGCCCTGCAATAATACCTTGTCCATCATTAAGACAATATTGACCTTATTTGACCCCATAGCCCGATTGATTTGATGAACTCCATATCTATTTGTCCTTTTAATCAGTTCCCCTCAAAAAACTCAAAACAAACCAAAACATACTTAACAACTAGCTTAAAATCAAATATACAAAAGCCAACAAGTTTACATCCTTTGCATAATAGAGAGAGCCCTCTCTGAGTCTAGGAAGGCTAGGTCCTAGGGCTCCAAAGCTTGGTCTGATGTTACCCTGTCATTTGGTTTACCAATCAACCAAATTACAGGACACTAACATAATGGCGATCACAGTGGGACTCTGAGTCAAAACATCCTAAGTATCCCTTAGGACCTCTCAAAACCTCAGTCAAACTTAGAAAACTTAAGTGTTGTCTGAAGAGTAGAAACTAGCTCTTTCACCATCTTAGCAAAATTATGATTAAGCTATAGGACACTCTTACAAAGCTTAGGGCTGCATATAGGAACTCAGAAAACCCCAAAAATATCCCTAGATTGGTTTCTATCAGTCATTGGCGGTGGAACATATAACTTTGTCTTTACAAAACAATAGTATTCACACGACGACTCCACTAGCCTCCAGTAGGCCTAATACTCCACTTGAAAAACCAAAAAATTTCATAAACATACTATCATGTTGGCCTACCTTCCCAATCACAAAGATCATGATGCAGTCTCTGAAATCAGTGACAAACTAATTATTACTTAGGAGTTTATAAATTTCATCAAAACATAAAAATCAACAGAATAGCCTAAAATAGAACTATAGATTTCTCAACATCCTCGCAAACTGTTGAACTAAGTTTTAGATCACTCTTACAAATTTTTGCATAAAAATTTTCCTAAAAAGAAATTCCCTAAAAAACACATTTGTCAGTATTGGTGGTGGACCATAGACATATATCTTAAAAAAAAACTAAAATATCCACCTGGCGACTCCACAACTCTCAATAGACCTAAATACTCCACTGGAGGAAGAACCTGAAACATGACCAGTCATCCTAGAAAGAAAAAGCACTCAGGCCTTAGTTGGATTCTAGAAATTATTGTTTTTATCTATAACTATGTTCTATCCTACTTTGAGCTTGATCAAGAATACACTGAGGAGATCTACATTTATCATTGGAAAGATCTCAATCCTCGAAAAGCTAAGCCTCAAATTTCAGACCATGAGCAGACTTATACACCTGTGCTTACCCCAGATTCACCTATGGAAAACCTAGTGAAACATGAGCCTCATGCTACCTTTCCCACTCTGGCTGAAACCTCAAATAGTCATAAATCTCTTTTTACACTACCTATATCCATAAAGGTCCCAGAAAGATACAAGCCTTTGATTTTACCTCCCATCTTCCAAGCCCTCCCTACAAATCTTCAAAATAAATTACCCAGATTTGATGGAGAAAGCTCAAAAGTCACCGCTGAAGAACACATTCAAAATCTTGAGAATTTACTTGACCTTTTTGAAATAGAAGAAGATGATGTGCATATTAGAATGTTTTCCTTATCATTACAAGGAAAAATTAAGAGTTGGTTTAAGGACCTTTCAGTTGCAAGCATTACCAATTTTCATCCGTTCACTCAAATCTTCCTAGATAGGTGGGTGGTCATGGGTAATAAAGTTCTCATCATAGAGGAATACAATCATTTAAAAAGAAAACCAGGAGACACAATACAAGACTTTTCAGCCAGGTTCAATAAAGTATATCATGCAATGCCTACTAACATAAATCCACCCCTCGGATGGGCTCTTTTTCACTACCCAAGTTCTTTTGACCCAGAGATGGTTTTTTGGATAAGAGAAAGAGATCCTTTGACCCTGGAAGAAATGCAAAGGATAGCAGTTGATGTGGAAGTCAACATACTAAATAGGGAGGCACAACTAAGAATAATAGAGAAAGACAAAGCAAATCAAGAGAGACTAATATCTTCAGAGGTAAAGTTAGAAATGTTGATAGATACACCCAACAAACTGATGCATCTACTTGACAGGAAAAGAGAAAAACACAAAGTTAAGTTTAATGATGCTTATTCAAACCAACCTACACTTTTTCCTTGGGAAGAATACACTCAACCATTACAAGACGAGTAACAAACAAAATGTGCCTAATGAGAAAGTTGCAAATAAAAACCTAGAGGAGTGCTCTAAAGAATCAATCAGCCATCTTGAAATCAAATATGAAATGGAAGAAAAATTAAAACCTTTAGGATCTCTACCTTTGTGCTTTGAGTCATTTTAGATTATACAAGAAAATTGGCCTCCTAAGAATCTATCAGAGGCAACTCATGAATCCCATGCTAACTATCCCGAACATCACGAAGAGTTGGTTGAAGATGAAAACAATCAAGAAATGAAAGAGAACCGATAGGATTTATCTAAAGGCACAAGTGATGATTCATCATCCCTCTTAGGTGAGGCCCAAAAATACATTCATCCTCTAAATCAGCTTTCCCAAGAGAAAGAGGATTATTGTAGTTATACCCAAAGAAAGATAAAAATGCCTCCCTTTTTAACTAAAGAGGAGATAGATCAACTCATAAACATGCAGTCAACCTCTATTTATTTTCCTCCTAATCTTAACTATCACATAGCAGAAAATGGATTTATAGATCAATTCAAAGAGAAACAATCTAATAGTCTAATATGTATGGTTGGTGACATTAATTATATTGATGATTCTCCAAGGTTTGATCAATATGTTGATAATGATGATGATTTCCAAACAGAAGCTAAATTTGTAGAGTACTCAGCACTTGATTTTTGGGAGGAAGCTCAGTTTCATCAACTTGAGGAAGGTAACCAACCAATACATAGCAACTATGACAGTGATGAGAAAAGCTCAGAAAATTTGGAAGAAAATGAAGGCTTGAAAATTGATGATCACAAGAAAGTTGGTGCTCTTATTTCTTGGGAAGATTTGTTGCCAAAGAGTATCCCTACTCATCAACATGGTGACCTTCACACATATTTCAGTCCACTTAATCAGAACACATCAGCTTGGCAAGAAGACTACACTGCAATATATGATGAGTCTAACAGTTCAAGTGATCATGAGGAAGAGGAAAGGTTTCTTTCCCAAGAGAATCCTAAGCATAGCCAAATAAAAGAAGGAATAGTCCTGAATGGAGCTTATGTCTCAAATCCTCTAGATCAGGTATTATTCTAAGATCCATTTGTTGTTTTCCTTGAGAAGTATGAGGGAGGAGTGTGTTCTACCATGAACAGTTTGTTGTGAAGTGTGAGAAAAATTTTAAGCACTACTGTTCGAAAACAAGTGAAGTGGAAGTGGCCTTTAGATTTCTTCAACATCATGAAAGAACTGAACCAAGATCACTCATGCAATCATCTACTTGACTGGTTACATTGGAAAAGAGAGTTCACCAAATAAATGTCTATCATGTATAGGTTAGATTAGAGTAGATAGACATGCAAAATAAGCTCAGCCCCATGAGCATCTTTCTTTCAGATTGTTTTGAAAAAAACAGAAAACACAAAAACAACAAGAAAAGTAGAAAAAGAGGGTAGATTCTAAAGAAATGGTACAACCCCATACCCAAAAAATAGTCATGCTGAAAGTGCGCAAGTCTAAATGCCACTACTAGTGCTCAAAAGATATCTTGTTCAGTTATCTATCCTAATCATAACTGGACATGTTTTAAATTGATTGCTGATAAGTTAGTGGAAGAATTGATAGTCAAATTGTGTAAGCTTGACTTGTCGATAAAAGTAGATTAGGAAAAACTACTGGTTCCACATGCTCAAAACAAAACCAAAGAGGAAAACAGGGATGAAAAAAAAACTATGTATCCTAGCCCTGATTTGTCTAAATCTCATTTTGTGCGAAAATAATATTTGTGTGCAACTTGTCTTTTATGCCACAAACACATGACAAATCAGACCGTCTAATCTTGATTTGGTCATTTTTCAATTTCATGTTTTAGTTTAGTGAATGAAATCCTATCAAAGAGCTTAATCTTGACAGTCGATCTAGTGTAGGTAGAGAATCAAAGGAGTTCATCAGTTTAATCTGAACTCCCGGAAGATATAAGTGTAGAAGTAGATAGTTTTTCTCTTTCAAAAATATCATGTCAAGAGGTTGTCGATCCAAGTTCACCTAAAGAAGAAAAAACGTTAGGAAAGATAGCTGGGTAAGTAGAGATGAGGCTGATGCTAATCATGCTGTAAAATTTTCAAAAAGCATCATTTTCAGGAATAGCATCAAGAAAAAGAGAAATCTGCGCTAATGGATGAGGCAATGGTCTTCACAAGCCTGAGATCTATAGTTCTGGACACCTCCTGAAAAGGAGTTTCCCTCCCCTAATGGAGCCACTGTTAGTCATCAGTATTTTTGCCTGTTATGATGACTAGATCCCTTGTCTAGGTTTTCTAGAAACCAATCTCAAAAGTCAATTTGGTCTCTAGAAAACCCCTCAAACAAATTTTTTGTCTTCTTACCGCTCTCTTGCTTACCAAGGTAGAAGTGGTCTTTAGTTTTCAGTGCCGCTCTAAAAAGCAACAAGCCTCCCTGTCTATAACTGTCATAAGCTTTGTTTCTCTGCTATCAAAATCCCCCCATTTTCATATACCTCATTATCCAAAATTTAGAAAAAGTGTCTACTCCTTTCTCATTGACCATTTTGTCATATGATGACCTACTCATGCCTAAGAAACTATCCAAAATGTATGACAAAGTCTGTAGGTCTAGGTGGTGGTGTTTAGGGAAAATTCCTTGACAGAATTGTCTTGAGCCAAAAACACTGTTTTCATCATCATGTCAGCCATCATTTGCTTCCCATCCTGTAAAAAAAAACCTGGTTTATCCTTAGGTCATACACCACTGAATGGTTACTTGGTTTCATTTCAGCAAAGCTCAGAAATATTCATTCTAGGAAAAGAGCAGGATTCTAAAGTTTCATGAATGAAGGAAAGTGATCAGTTCAAGCATGATTTCATGACACACTACAAAGATCTCTAGAAATAAAAGATCATCTGTCAAATGCATCTCTGCAGGGGTGTATTCAGTGATAACAATATGCAAAATGAGAGCAAGAGAGCAAATTCAAACAAGATTCTCATGTTGTGGCAGTTTGCCATCATAAAGCAGATGAAGTGCAGTAAATGAAGGAAAGCAAACATACGGGTTTCAGATTCAAAAAGAGCCAAAAGACAAAGGTCCTCCATCAAGACAAAAGAACACAAAGGATTAGGTGATGTCTATCTTCGGTGCTTCATGCTAACTCCAAAGGTATTGCTGCATAAGTTCTCAAAAGGGTAACCAAAGCCCTGCAAATCACTCTTTTTCAGGCAAGAAAAAAAATCATTGGCAGAAAGAGGTCTAAAGCAATTAAGCATCATAATGAAGGTATAAAGAGGAACAACTGCTTCTTATATCTCATCATGAACCTAGACTCTGAGAAACAGTCAAAGATATATTCACTACACCTTATGAAAACACAGTCAACGAAAAAGGAGTTATCTCAGAAATACACATAGTGAGCACTTACCATTTGCAAAACACCTTGTTTTCTCCTAGGTTACACAGTGATATGGTGCAAAAGAGACATATATTACAGACAAGGTTTCATAAAGGAAGAGGACAGTTTGTTTGAAGGACTTCATAAGTGATAAGTAAAAGATCACAATTTTCTTATTATGCCCTTTTAAAATGAACAAAGAAGGACACAGTGCTTGATGAAAGAATACTTTTTTTGTTTCATAGTGCCTCCTTCAGTCATGAGCAGATGGCAAAAAACACACATTTGAAGGCCTCCTTCATGACAAGTAGAGGGCCTACATAGTGGATTTGACTGAACTAAGTAGTTGCATTTGCTTGACCTCCTTCATAATAAGCAGAGGGTCAAAACATAGCCAAAATGCCTCCTCCAAAATATGAGCAGAGGGCATAACACACCTTTTTAAAATTCCTCCTTCAAAATAAGCAAAAAGACAATACAAGCCATGAGTTGCGCTCATGGCCAGTTTTGTTTCAAAATGAGTTTTATGACCAAACAGAGATGAAATTGACAAAAGTGAGAGAGGTTTTTGTCCATCATAGGTTCAAGAAGAAAAATATCCTTCCTTTTCTACACATGTATAATGGTTTGTGAGAAATGTAAAAAATACAGGTGTCATGGGAGAATTGTTGCACGGCTGGAACCAACATTGACCATCTTTTACCAGTGTTGGGACAGTTAGTATTTAGAAAAAAAATGGACACCAAATGAAAAAAATCAAGTATATTTGGAAATTAGACTTCCATATCTTTCCAATGAGCTATCATGAGCTCAATTTTGAAATGAGGAAGGCATCCAAAAGTGGCCTGCAAACAGCACTATGCGTTTCTGCACTAGGATTCACCATTTTTTACCAGTGTTGGGACAGTCAATTTTTGAACAACCAAATGAACACCAAATGAAAAAAATCAAGTATATTTGGAAATTATACTTCCATAGCTTTCCAATGAGCTATCATAAGCTCAATTTGGAATTGAGGAAGGCATCCAGAAGTGGCCTGCAAACAACACTATGCATTTTTGCACCAGGATTCACCATTTTTTACCAGTGTTGGGATAGTCAATTTTTGAACAACCAAATGAACACCAAATGAAAAAAATCAAGCATATTTGGAAATTATACTTCTCTAGCTTTCCAACAAGCTATCTCGGGCCCAATTACAACACCGGGAAGGCTTCTAAAACTTGCTGCAAAATGGCACGACGCACCTATAAGTACTCCCAGTGTAATTTTCTAAAGGACGCGATGCGCCTAGAAAAGGACGCGACGCACTTGTGTGCAAGAGCGTAAGGAGCCTCCAAGAGTGCCAAAAAACTGATTTTTTTGGACAATATTGGATTTTCACCACAGAAAAGGAGATTTCTAAGGAGAAGGCTTGTTTGACTTTAAAAACATTTTTGTTGAGGTTATAAAGAAGATAGCCCTCCACCAACTCAAAACAGTGATAAGGGCACTCAATTTGTTTAAAGGGTTTCTGTGGAGGAAAATAATAGCTTTTTAAAGGCTTGCATCAGTATTAAGTAAAAAGGCAAAATATCTGGTTTAAAGGTACTTTTTCAATCATGATAAGAAAAAATCAAACAGTCTAGTTTGCAAAAAGACCTTCTACATAATAAGTAGAGAAGGCTCACACAGTTTTCAAGAAACTGTCCCTATTGAGAGAAATGAAAATCATACAGTTTACAAGGGCCTCTTTAAATTGTAAGTAGAAGTCACCATCTCAGAGAGCCCAGACAGAGGTTATGTGTTGTTTGAAATAACTTCTTTCAAGTTAAAATGGAGATCAACTAAAGTACTCTTACAGTTTTTCAATGGCCTCCTTCATTATAAGAAGAGGACACAATATTTGATGAAAAATAGCCTCTTTCAAGGACTAATAAAATCAATGACAAAGAAAGGCCCTACACAGTTGTTTGAAAGCCTTTTTCATGAGAAACAAGCACAAAACAGTGAGCCAAACTCAAAACTGCCCAAAGGAGGCTCCCAGTGGAAAAAAGAGGAAAAGACATATCTCGGCTTGGAATCTTGGCTCAAGCTTCCATGCATGCTTCTAGAAACCCTTAAGGGGTTTGCTCACCAAAATTGAGCATTTTTTGACATGATCTTGTTTTTTGTGATTTTTGGGCCTAATTGCACAAATTCATGGGTGCTGCCATTTTTGCTTGGAGCATCCTCAGCTGATGAAAGTTATATTTTTGGATGAATTAAATTGGAGGGAACATACTAAAAAATTTTCAAATCAAAAGAAGATGGTTTGATCCCTCAAAAGGGAAAAAAACAGTCAATTTTTACCTTTCTGCCTCACATATCAAAAGGTGCGACACTCCTAGTTTTTTTCCCTCATTTCAATTTTTGACAAACTTCCTAGAATCCGTTTGAAAAAAATCAAGTAGTTCCAAAAAGTAGACATCCAGGGTTAGCCAACAAGCCATCTTGGGCCTCCTTTTGACATCGGAAAGTCCCTCAAATTAACTATGCAAGACAAACTTTTTTCTGCTCCTATGTTCCTATAGAATTTTGCTGAAAAGCAGTTTTCTGAGTATGACTGGCTAAATGTGCGTTAGGAAAGTTTATTTCATGTGTCAAGCCTAAAAAGTGATTCCTTTTTGCTATTTTAGTCTGAAAAGATAATTTTAGAGGATATTTTGTGCCTTGGACCTTGTAAGGCCTCAAGGACAGTTTTAAATATTTTTTTTTGGCCAATGGCCTTCTACTTGCTCTAGGTGGGTTTCCTCCTCCTTGGCCTATATAATCCAAGAGGATTCATTGTAATCAGAGGCAGAAATTGAGTTATAGAGAGAAATACATAGCACTATGAGCTTTGAATAAATACTTGTTTTATGAAGTGGATGATCTCTTGCTTGGCTTGATGGTGGAGGAGGATTGTGTGTAGGATTCCATGGCTTGGTGAATGGTATTGTGTTTCTTATTTGTTATGTTTTCTTAGTTTCTCATATATTTTTTCATGCTTCTTGCTTGTTTTAGTTCAGTTAAGAATAATTTTGAGATATGCCCATGGAGGCACCTCAAATTTCCTGATTCATTTCAGCTTAAATGTTTTCATCTTTCTTGGTCATGTCAAAGAATTCTTAATTGCTCTTTGGTCACTAAGAACTTGTTACTTGTTTCATTAATGGTTATTATGTATGATGTCTAGTATGATTCACGGTATGCCCTGCTTACTCATAGCTAATCAAAACTCCATTTCTGAAATCTCTCTCTGAATTATAGGTTGTTTTAGTTAAGTTAAAGAGGTCTTGTTTCGATCTTGCCCTTTGTCCATGCTTTGCAGTCTTATTTAAAAGTTCCCGATAGCTCAAGATATGATATTTAGGAGTTCCCTCTTTATATATTGAGTTGTTTTTTTACCTTATTTGTTTTCCCAAAAGTCTGAAGGTGATTTTCCTAAAGTTAGAGGGTCTTATACTTCTATGTATCACTGGATTGTCTATTTTCTGCATTTATTAGTTTGAGTTTCATTCATAGAGATTAATGGTCAGCCCTAACACATGAATGCTTACTGTTTAACTATTTATGCTTAAAATCTCTTTGTCTTTCACAAACTTAGTGTTCATGTTATTTCACTTTCACCAAAAGAATCCACTTACCTCGACTAAATCGGCCTTGCAGTAATACCTTGTCCATCATTAAGACAATCTTGACCTTATCTGACCCCATAGCCCAATTGATTTGACAAACTCCATATCTATTTTCCTCTTAATCAGTTCCCCTCAAAAAACTCAAAAAAAACCAAAACATACTTAACAACTAGCCTAAAATCAAATATACAAAAGCAAACAAGTTTACATCCTTTGCATAATAGAGAGAGCCCTCTCTGAGTCCAGGAAGGCTAGGTCCTAGGGCTCCAAATCTTGGTCTGATGTTACCCTATCATTTGGTTTACCAATCAGCCAAATTACGGGACACTAACATTGGACACAAAGAGTTTCAATTCATATATATATATATATATATATATATATATATATAAGTTTTTTAAGTTGAGCTACTTCTAAGGGAATAAGAGGGAACTCTACAATAGCTTCTCAATGGAACTCCCACCCGTGTTCTCAGCCCAATCCCATGGAACTACCATTATTTTTTATTATTCCATTAGCCCCGGGTGCCTCCAGCTCTGAGAAGGTATCAACCAACACAGTCTCCAGTCGTTTTATCATCCCTGTAAGGCACATCAAGCAACAATACCTCATGGGTTTTTCAGCCATAACTCTATGATTATCAGCTAGCAAGCCCTCATGAGTTTCTCAATTGTGTTATCATCATAGTTTCTCTACTTCCTAAATTATCTCAATCCTCTTATCTATTTTCTACCCTCTTAAAAAAAATTTTGGATCATCAAGAGCCTCTCAACCTCCCTATATTTTCTTATTCCCTTCTCTGCTTGTGCATATACAATCAAACGTCATTTCTCTTCAATATGAGCCTCTCAACCTCCCTATGTTTTCTTCAATAGGCGACTCTTGGTCTACCTTTGTTTTCTTCAATAGGAGCCCCACGACCCCCCTCTATCTATTTTCTAGAGGAGCCTCCTGACCTCCTCTTCTTCTTTGTGCACATAGGATCTCCTCCTCAGCAAGCGAGAATGCGAATCTAGAGTGTCTTTATCTTAATTTTCTTCTCTTGGCCACAATGGCTCTATCATTTTGAGTGGTCCACATGGTCTAACTAGCCTTGACAATCTAGCCACTACTTTGCATTAAAAGTTTATTCTTTTCTTTCTTGTAGCCTTTTCCCAATAAGAACATGAGCACAACCTTGTTTTTCAATTGAGTTAATACACAATCAACTCTTTAAAAACAACTCAATTATCCCATGAATAATATTTAAAACCACTTCCTCAAGAAATCTCCCTTCTCAAGCAATGGAATCCATGTCCTTTCTCACCCATTTTAAATGTTATAGTTACATAATTCCAATGAATTATTCTAAAAGTTTACAAGGGGAATTAACCCACAGAGGATGTCACACTCCCTCTCTCTGGGTTGGATAGTTTTGGTGTTGATGTTCTCAGTGGAATGGTGTTAGGAGAATTTAATTGATTGTTGATGTGTGTAAATGTGGTTGGAGATGGGAATTAGAAGGAGGAGTGGCATTCATGCTTGTATACAGAACCTTGTATAAGAGTTAAATCCATGACAATTGGGAGAAATCCCCATGAATTGTGTGAGGGAACTAGAATGTTTTGTACAATCTTGTGTCATCATTGGGAGGCTTAGTAGATGACTATATCACCGTGGTGCTTGTTTTATAGTTGATAAAACACCCAGACAAGGCATTGATCTAGATCAATATGGTGCTTTTTGAGTAGCTAATAAACCACATGGACATTGGACACAACACCTTATGGCGTTGGCTATGAAAAAAAATTGATAAACTACCTAGAAAATGGATTCTAACTCTTTGATGTAGGAGCATCCTACTTGATTTTCCTTAAAATATTGTGTAATTAGGGGGTGATGTATTTTTAATTATTTTATAAATTATTATGCTCATTTTTAATAAATTGAGAGAAATATCTGAGTGTGAGGTTTATTGTAAATATTCTCTTAATAAATTGAGGATACGAGTGGAATTTGGTTGGGTAGATATTTTAGGGATTAGAAATTCCTTAAATGGAACTTAGTTGAGTCAAAGAAGGGATGAAGATATTTTAGGATTTGGTTGAGATTTGTGTGGAGGAAATCATGGATTCAAATTAATCCATAATTATGTATAAATATGAGGATTGTGTGAGGAAAAAAAATAGTGACGAATACAGAGAGAGATAGAGAGAAATGGTGTGAGAGTTTATGTAAAGGGGCGAGAGCCGAGAGGCCCACAAATTTAATATTTGGGCAAATGGTTTGAATCTGAATTTTCTTGTTATTATTATAAGCACGTATTTTTTTGTTGTTTGGATCTCTCTTCATATATATTTTAGTTGAATCTATGTGATTTTAATGAATATTTTAGTGAGCATTTCGTAATTTAAGAGAGTTCACACTCTATTATTGGCAAGGATATGTTTTATGCAATATCCCTGCATCATTTGGTATCAGAGCCTGAAACGTTCATGCTTGTTGATCATTCCGTGAAGATTTTTGGGAGATATGATACTTTAGAGTTGTAGAGGACATGAGCTATTTTTGGAAGGGAATTTTGAAGAAGAAAAGCGTAGTTCTATGTGTTACCAAACGTTGTGGGAGCTCGCTATAGAATTCAATTGCTAGAGGATTTAAATAGATTGAATGACACCTAGAGAAAAGCGTGAGTTGCTTGAGATAGATTGTTTCCCAATCATTTTAAATTATTAATATCACTGCCTCGAATAGCGTGTGGATAGTCACTGGGTTTGATCAAAAGAGAAACAGTGTGTTTCCATATAATTTTGCATGGACAAAGATGCAATGTGTTAGAGTGTAAGGAGAAACATTTTAAGTGGAAACTGCAGAAGTTTTCATAGATGCCACAAACAAACAAAATGTGGCTAACATAGCTGTGAGGACGTTGTTTGCGTAGTGTGAGGTGGTTTTCTATGTAGAGAAGCTCGACTAGTCGACTGCTTACCGAATTGAAAGCTACATATGTTCGTGGGTAGGTTGAACGTTGCATCTGTTTGTTGGATATCTTGAATATACAACTATTCGAGGGTTTTATGGAGCAAAGATTTGGATCTTCGATAACTTATTCTAGAGCTTATTTTCGTGAGGAGTGAATCAGGCCAGTGCTGGGCTGAAGGCCGAGCCTGCGTGGGTTGAAAAGGAGCGCTCTCATTTGCTGCTTAATTCATTTGTTGCATTATTTTTGAGCGCTGTCATTATTCATATAAATCAAATATTTTTCCATCATCCTGAGCCTGCGTGGAGGAGCACGAAGGAATGCCATGTAGTCTAGATTGCTGTGAGGAAAGCCGATTTCATGGTTGTCTTTGGAGATAGCCGCACTATTGCGTTTGGCCAAGAGTGAGCCACTATTTATATTCTTGTAGCTGAGGGACAAATTGGGTTATGATTGTATAAACAACGATTTAAAATTCTTATCTGCATTAGGTTATGATTGTATAACAACAATTTCAAATTCTTATTTGCATTAGCAACAACGCATGGCTTGCAGGACGACATCCATTTCCTTATGAACCTCTTCCTAAACAATAATTGCTTTATTAAGTATCATGTTGCTATTTGTATCAAAGTGCCAGACGTTGATTAAGTATGAAGAGTTAAAGTTGCGTTGAAAGGGGAATGACAAATTTCGTGAAGACCGATTGGGAAAGATGCAATCAATTGTTGCATGTTTGAACCTGAAAATGTTTTCTTCCAACCGGTGTCAATGATGTAAAGAACTCGCTGCAGAAAATTCGATCCCCGGATGCTGCACGACTTCGGGAATTCAAAGTCTTTTTCGTCAGTTGAATTGAGGAAGTAGATCTCACGCATGGACTTGAAGGAGGGAATATATGTTCCCTTGCTTGTCTGTCGGTGCATTGCTCTGAGGAAAGAAAGCAGATTGCAGAAATCGATAGAGCTATATTGAATATGAGTAGTGATGGAAAGGCTGAGGATATTAGAATAAGCAAGTGCAGAGGAATGTTCAAACCGTTGGCAATGGATGTCGTGAAGTTGTCACTAAAGCAGGCACTGGTAAGTTCTTTGTTGAGGCAATTGAAAATGAAATGGTACAAAGGATTCCATTGCAAATTTTGTTACTAAATTAAATAATGCAAAACTTGAAGATGATGTAGATATTGGTGTAGCACCTCCATTTTTTTATATTGACCAAGTGAAGAGCTCTTTAAATCGATTGTATTTTCTGCCCAGAATTCCTAGATTGGAAAGTGTGGGGTTTTCACTGAAGATATCAGTGTTGATAAATTAAAGGATATTGGTTGTAAATAGGTGATTCATGGACATTCTGAGCGTAGAAATGTCATTAGCGAGGATGCTATGTTTATTGGGAAATTTGTGAGAATTGAGTTGATATGAAACTATATTTGAATGTGGATGGGGAATCCCGCATGCCCACAAAGATCGAAGATCCATGAGGGAACATTATTTTATTTTCTGTTGAAAATGAAATTTTTCAGGATCCGAACCAATTCAGGGTTTGAAGGTGCACCAATAATTTTGAACGCATAGCTAAAACCGAATTCTCTATGATCTAAATGAAGAAAAGGGAAAGTTGTTGTAAAGAAGTCATCTGCTATGTAAAACAAAATTGTGATTACAGAAAAATCATCCAGTGATGACATGTGCGCAAGTTGTAAGTGCATGAATATTTGAGGTGCTTTTTGGTAGAGGATGAGATGGTGGTACTAAGAATTTTTGGTCAGCGATGTATTCTCTTTGTTCTTTTAACAAGTATTTCGATAATATTTTTCACTGCTATATATATTGACACTTCGGAAGAAGAGTTGTACTGCGGAAGCTCAAGAACTATCGGTGGGAACACTATGAAGGTGGTAAGTCAAATGAGTTTTTATGTTATTTAAATAACGTAAAATGGATATGTAATTCAGATTGAGAAGAATAGTGCTTTATGAGTGTTTCACCAAAATTCATGAGTGGGAAGAAAGATATTTTAAGAGAGATAATAAGTTAAAGATCATGATTGATCATTGCTTGTAATGCACGTGAAAGTGTTCACATTTTTTTGTCCCGAAGATAGTGCAGTTTGTGTTTGTTGCTGCCGAAGAAATATGTTGATGCCACCATGTTAAAGGGAAGTTTTGGAAAATTCCCATGAATGAATTGGTTTGTACACTGAAGAGAGACGGTGTTGCATGATAACCATCACTGCAAGAAGGAGCTGCATGGAAGTACAAGAAAACTATTTGCGCTAAGATGATGAGCGTGTTGAAGAGGTTATGGTATGAAAGGCATGCAAATATTCACAGTGATAAGAATGACACAGAAGAATGAAATCCAGAGAATGGACATTGCAAAGAAAAAGTTTATTGAAGGGAGCATAAGGTATGATCACTCATATCAAGAGGTATTTTACATGTTGGAAATTAATGATTTATTTTATTTTCATCATAAATAAATCTTGGGAAAAGTGGATTGCATTTTGATTTAAAGGATTAAGTATCATGAGTGATAATGGGAGATGATGTAATGATATTTTTATAAGAATTAAGTATGAGAGAGAATTGGTAACGGGGATATTTTACATCATGAGAATGTTGGATGTTCATTGGTATATTGTATAACTTGAATTAGACACAAAATATCCACTATTGTAATTATTGGGTCAAGCGTTGAAGTCAAATAAGATGTTAAGGTCAAATGAAAATTTAGATAGCTTGAGTCAAGTTAAACCATTGAGTTATTGTACAAGAGGGTGTATTTTTCATCCAAGATGAAGAGTTGATGTCAAGTATGGAGTCAAAGAGTCTTAAATCAAGTCAAAGGTTTGAATGTAATTTGGTGCATGATCAGCGGAGCCCGATACCCAAAGAGTTGGTCATTGTAACACAAGCATTACTGAAGTTGTTGTTTGCAGCAAAGAGGAGCAAGAGAGTTTCCAGAAATGATTCCAAGGCAGAGAACCACAAGAGGTCAAGTGCAAGAAGAGATCTTGTATTGTTGGATGGCAAGTAGGAAAGCTTGATGAAAAGGGGATTTCAATGAAATCCACAAGTGAACAAATGAAGTTCACAAAGGAGGAGAAGATGACTGTTGATAGTCATTTCAGAGGTTTTGAGAAATACTGCAACAAAAGAGAGAAGAAGGAATATGCCAAGGCAAATGGCATATGTAAGCAGTTGACTGATGAAGAGTATGAGAGGGAGAAAGCTGAGATAGTAGTTCACCTTGAGTTATTGATGGAATTGTTTCAGAGAAATACGAAATCCCAGAGACATGGTTGGACTATGAGGAAGAAAGTGGAATGGCAGAGGTTACACGCAAAGAGGGAACAACAGGTAAACATACATTTGACAGAAGAGTTGAGGAAGCTCGAGCAGATGATGAGTGTGCAAATGAGATGTGAAGAACTCAAAGAGGCTGAGTTGAAAATTGAAGTTTCCATTTGTGGCCCAGAACAGGGTGAAATTCTGGGTGAAGAGATCAATGAGAAACATCTCATGAACTATTGGAATAGTTTAGAAGAATTGGAAGATATGTTGACAAGAGAAGCAGATGAGGCCATAAAGCCTTGTATTTTTAAATCTCATAGTTTGTGTATGTTTGCAGGATGTGCAAAAGATGGTGGATAGTCTGGTGAAACTGTTACAGAGATGAATGAAACTCTTGAGGTGAATTATGATGGAGAATGCCTTTCAGAGGAGGAAGGTATTGATTTATGGAAGCAGAATGAAATCATAGATGAATTCCTGTTTGGTGTAATAAAACCAGTTTAAGCTGTTATGGAGCAGAAGCATAATGAAAATTCCGAAGTGATATTCCAAGGAGGTAAACAAATGAATTTGTTTAATGAAATTGATGAAAGAATTTTGCAATGTGATGATACAGAAAACAGGATAACTCAGGAGGATTATCGGAAGAACGGTGAAACTGAGAGTGAAGGTTGTGATAAAATGCTGGAAAGTTTTCACATGGAAATAGAGTTCTTGGAACGATGGCTCAAGGAACCTGAAGGGGAGATGAAATTTGCATAACCTGATACAAAAGAGATTGCAGTTTCCATGCATGATAAGGATGAAATGTTTCTAAAATTTATAAAGTTAAGGGAGTGTTTTAACTCTTCGAATAATAATGTGGTTGTAGATACAGAAGGAAACATTAATAAATATCATGTTGAAATCAGTGAAATTAAGCAGAAAGTATTTGGAGATGAGATGAAATATCAAGAGCAGCAAGAAAGTTATGTCCTTAGAGACATAAATGAAACTGAAGTATTGATCCAGCAGGATAAAGATGAAGACAACCAGCAATTAAAAAGAGGATCTTTTGAAATCTAGAAGGATTATGATGGGATGTTGGTGCTTGAAGCATCAAAAGAGGCCGAAAGGTCTTATCTTTTTAAAACTAATAGTTTGATATGAATGCAGGTACAACACCAAAGGAGAAATTTGTTACTATAGGAGAAATCAATGACTATAGTTGTGATCAAGGAGAAGTTCTTGATTATTCTTCATGTCAAAAAGTTGAGCGTTCAACGCAATTGGAGACGGAAACATCAAACAAAGAAGAATTACCCCGAGGAATTGATGGATGGAACCCAATTCACAGAGTGAGTGATGTTGGTGATGAATTACAAAAGGGAGTTGATACTTTAAAAGACCAACGACAAAACAAAGTTTGGAATCCTGGAGGGGACAAGTCATCGAGACTTGTGGCTGTCACATTATTATAGAAAAGTGGCAGACCTCATAGACAAGAGTCTATGGAGACTTCTCTACATGGGGAGTCTGATGCAGGAGCATCCTGCATGATTTTCATTAAAATATTGTGTAATTAAGGGGTGATGTCTTTTTAATTATTTTATAAATTATTATGCTCATTTTTAATAAATTGAGAGAAATATCTGAGTGTCAGATTTATTGTAAATATTCTCTTAATAAATTGAGGATATGAGTGGAATTTGGCTGGGTAGATATTCTAAGGATTATAAATTCCTTAAATGGAACTTAGTTGAGTCAAAGAAGGGATGAAGATATTTTAGGATTTGGTCGAGATTTGTGTGGAGGAAATCATGGATTCAAATTAATCCATAATTATGTATAAATATGAGGATTGTGTGAGGAAAAAAAACAGTGAAGAATACAGAGAGAGATAGAGAGAAATGGTGTGAGAGTTATGTAAAGGGGCGAGAGCCGAGAGGCCCAAAAATGTAATATTCGGGCAAATGGTTTGAATCTGAATTTTCTTGTTATTATTATAAGCACGTATTTGTTTGTTGTTTGGCTCTCTCTTCATATATATTTTAATTGAATCTACGTGATTTTAATGAAGATTTTAGTGAGCATTTCGTAATTTAAGAGAGTTCACACTCTATTGCTGGCAAGGATATGTTTTATGCAATATCCCTGCATCACTCTTGAGACTGAGCATTATCACATTTTAACCTTGGGTGAATCCTTGTGAATGAACTTAGAAGAAAGAGTGTCAGTCACTATGGTGTTTTCTTACTACTAGGAAACAACCAGTAAAGCACCTGGTACTTACTATAGGTACAACTGATAAACCACCTTAGTGTTTGTTGTTAGAAGGAAGTTGTTAAACGACCTAGACAATGGATTTATACTTTGGTTATTTAACCAAGCCTTTGGTTTGAAATACCCGAGCAAGCATCTCCTCAGACATTGGATTTGAATTGAGGGTGATTAGCTACAAGAAATTTGTAATATAGTTGGCCTATGGTTAGGTGGAGAGTGGAAATCCCTCCTTCAATGACCAACTAGTTTGAGACGTACATATATCACATTTATATATTTGAATCATGAATTGTGATGTTCACTACTTTAGTTATGACTAGTATGAGTCTTGGTATGTATATGAATGTTAATGCATGTCTAGATTGTGTTGTTCAATGTTATGTTCATGATTGATATGAGAATTGTGTGTTTATGTGCTCTTATTTGAAAGCAATGGCTTATGTATATATTAATTTAAGTTTTTTAGAGGATTGACAATGTCTAGTAGATGGAATAGACTATAACTTATCATGTATAGTGATGAGAACATGTGTTTTCATGTGTGGTAAATTGATGTTCAAAATCCTCTAAATAAGTTTAAGCATATTGCAAGTCATGCAAAAAAAGTAATGGAAGTTTATTTTATATATCCTTGAATTGATGAAATGATGAGAGCCCTTAAGATAAAATGTTTCTCCATAAAAATCCGTTGAATGGAATTCTTGGGATTAGTTAGTAGTCCCTTTACTTGTGAAATTTAATCAATGTTTAATGCTTGTTTTAATAATATCAGACTGGGGAAATGGAAACTGGGGGAAGTGATCCCAGGTAAGTATAATACCAAGGAAAGATGCCAAGGAAATAATTACCTCGAGATATGCAGCATTGAGGTATGCAACCCTAGCGAAACATGACACTAGTAAGATGGTTAATAGGTAATATCAACCTAGGGAGGATAGTATCGAGAAACCACAATATCGGGGAGAAAAGCATGTGTTGGTACTTGTATGACATGAGTTCCATTTGGACCCCAACATGGCAGTGGTGTGTTACCACATGGGTTAGATGTGGCCACGTGGGTTCCACATTGATTTCCCTGGATGGCATGGCCTCTTAAATGGGATAAATTTCTAAGGGGCATAACTCTCTACCCATGACTCTAATTGAGGTAAAATTTATATCGCTAGAAAGACCTTGATGAGATAAACATAATGGTGGAATTTTTTTTAGAATATGAAGACTTTGAGAATCCTAAAAAGATTAAGAGTGTTCATACCATAGTATGTTCACCATTTATGTTGATTCCTGGCATGGATAACATGAAAGAACATGGAAAGCACCCTTGTTAGCTTGTCAAGGAAAAAATATGGATGGTAACATAGATTGATTTAAGACCTAGATTCACTAAACCTATGCAATTAGGTTATTTAGTTAAATCAATTAATGAAGCCATTCTCTATAAGGCTATTGGTCCTCCAATCAATGCACTTGATTTATTTTAATAAATAAGTCTTATGTTAGTTGTAAATTTTCTATTAAATTGTCATATTAGAAATTATTCTAAGTCTATCTATTATGAAGTAATGCTAAGTGAAATGAATGCATGGAAAGTTAAAGTGACTATTTTTAACCATTATAATAATTAATATTTCTAAACATTTAGGTAAGATGAGCTATAAAAAGTGTTAAGTGAATTATGTGTGTTAATTTAAATGTAGAAATGACTAGGACATGGTCAAAATAAGTTAAGTTAATCGCCCAAAATGAGTAGAAAAATATGTATAGCAGTTGCTACTAAGCTAACAGTGAGCATATATGCAACAAATAAATAAATGGAATAAAATTGAAAACATAATGTTTAAAGCTAAGTCAAAACCATTATTCATTAATAAACACAGAAAATTGATTACACATATGCTTAAAGACAAACTTATTAATAAACATGTTTATGTACTGTCTCAAAACCAAAATGCTAGACTATCAGTCTAGGCCATATGATCAGGTGGTTTTCAAGAACTTATGTTATTGACAACATTCCAAATTACAAACTAGGTGAAGTTCTAAACAACATGAAGCATGCCACTTCACAATCAATTGTTTGAAGGGATCCATTATTGTAGTGTTAAACTTGAAAATATTGTCAAAAAAATTAACATAAAACAAATAGACATAGTTTTACCCCTCGTGGGGGAGTTACTCTACTTTGATCGTAGTGTTAGAAGTTAGGTTGTGGACTACTCACCATTGTTGGGCTATTAAGGATTGAAAGATAAATTGGTATCACACAAATTGTGTAACAGAGTTATATCTACTTCCTTTGTCCTTGCAAATTAGGTTTTTTAGTTATTTTTAAAAGAAAAAAAATGAGGAGTTACCTTTACTTCTTGATTTTCCTCCAAAAGTTATTTTCAAAAGTGTAATATTTTTAATCCAAGGTGGCTAAAAGAACTTATTCTACACTCACATGTCCTTAGAAATATTGCTAAAATACACTTATTTCCACCTCCATTTAATGGCCTATCATGCTAAATCATCTAGTTGCTTCCACAATATATAAACATAACATATAAATAAAACAATAAAACAATAAGATAATGTTTAGCTTTCACTAACCATTAGATCTATTCATAACCAACAAACATTATGGTATGTTTGTTGGTTATGAATAGATCTAATGGTTAGTGAAAGCTAAACATTATCCTTGTAACCAAACTAAAATAAACATTTCAAAACAAGCATATATTAATTTATCACTAGAATTCCAAATCTACCAAGGACCCAAAGTGATCAAATCTCTTTTCACTTTATAAGATTTGTCAAAAAAGTTTCAATCTCAAAAGATTTGATCTCTATAATTAATATATCCAAAAATAAAATAAATCTAAACCAATTTAATTATTAATTATAATTAATCCAATAAAAAATATTTATATAACATTATATTACATTAATATAATTAATAATAACCATTTCATCATCCATCATATAAAATATCAACAAATATATATTAAAATAGTGATGTTTAGAGCATAAAAATCTCCATCTAGTCAAAGAGTGGTGCCCATTCAAAGACACCATGCTTAACAGACAAGGAGAAAAAGTAACGGTGGTGTAACGGTGATGCCCATTCAAATTTTGACCCATCCTTCCAAATTGCTTTACTCGTCCGCCTCAATCTTTTCCATGGCCCCTCTCTCTCTCTCTCTCTCTCATGAATGCGTCATGCCAAAAAAATGCCAAAAACACCGACCCAAATGTTCACTTTCCAACTCAAAATAATATTTATCAAAATGACCCAAATGTTCACTTTCCAACTCAAAATAATATTTATCAAAATGATGGTCTCTTCAACCAAATTGATATTGGTTTTAAGATGGTATTAGTATATATGGTGTTTAAAATATTTTAGTTTTAATTTTTTCTATTAAAATCCAATAAAATTCCATTTAAATTAATTTAGTTTTTTAATATTTTAATTTTTTTTAGATTGAGGTTATATATATATATGTTTTTTTCTTTTAATTTAATGTAAATGTAAATAATTATTTTATAATATCAATATTTTATAAAATAAGTTTATCTTTTTATGATATAATTAACATTTAAAATTTATATACCAAATTAAAGGTGATTTTTACTAGAGTTTGAAAAGTAAATCTTTAAAAAGCTCTCCTTTTTTTTTCGTAATTATTTAATTGATATATAATCTAAGTAGTGTGACAAATATTTTGAAATTTATATCTAACTTAAGTATAAGTCACGAAATCTAAAAGAAAGTGTTTTTCATTTTCATGTCTCTTAGCGTCACAAGAGTGACATACGTCTAACACCTTTATTTTCTTCTTTACCTTAGTCAAGGCATATAGATATTTTTTGTTTTAGAGATTTGGGTTGAGCACCTCTTGATAATATCTATCTTAGTTTCCTTTTTCCTCTCACTCTTTCGCAGACCAAAAAATTTCCTTAAATTTTGATATAGTAATATTTTAATATTATCTTTACTTTGAAAATGATCTCCTCTTTTATCTCCCAATGGTCTAGCCAAAATTGGACATTCTTATGCCATTCTTATGCAATTTTAGAAACCTCTTGTATTACCTGTTGTTTCCCCTTTTTAAACAGAAGATACCTAGTCATAGCCATACTTCCAATTGGGAGAAAGACTTACTTCAATGAGCTTAGGATAGGGTGTGTAGATGATATGTTATAAATTGTTTTTGAATATGTACTCTTTGGAGGTATTGCATCCAAAGAGCTCACATCCATATAAAATAATAGGGTGATGAGAGTCTCAATGAAGAGCGTGTTTAAGTCTCATATCCAATGATATGCAAACTTATAATTGTCTCCAAATCCATAATAAATTTTCTATCCTCCATTGATCTTTTTGTTAATACTATAATTTTAATTAGGATTCTAAAATAACTACCTCCAAATTATTATTGTCATAAATAAAAATAATATATGTAATCTTTCATATAATTATCTAAATAAACAAAATTAATAAAAATAAATCTTAAATTAAATAAATTAATTAAAAACATTATAATAAAACCTAAATATATAAAACAATGTAAAACTTAATAAAATATTACATTATAAATTTGTTCGGGATACTATTTACTATAAACTCATTAAATTCCAAGATGAAAAACAAACCCAACCACTATTGAAGTGGACAGATACATGCGCACAACATAAACCAAAATTCTATATTCACTTTATAGTTGGAAAGTGAAGCCAAGTTTGAAAAGGAAAAATTCTATATTCACTTTAGAGTTGGAAAGTGAAGTCAAGTTTGAAAATTTGTGGGGTTTTTGTTTAAGTAGTGCCATGACATCTTTTTCTTTCATTTTAATTGTGTTTTTAGGTACTCATTCACATTGAAAACAGGTTTGAGACATAAAGATATACAAAGAAGGCTTGGGAAAAAGATTGAGTGAGTGGGTGTTTTTTGTTTTTTTCAACTATGTTGAATTGGTAACTTGTTTAAGTAATTGAATTAGTAACTTATTAAAATAATTTACTAGATAGGAATAGGCAATAAATAAATAAATATATGTGTGTGTGTGTGTGTGTGTGTGTGTGTGTGTGTGTGTGTGTGTGTGTGTCAACATAATCAATCATATATATATATATATATAATTCTTTTTTTTATTGGCTAGAATAAAAAAAGAGTCAACATAATCAATCATTATAAAGGTGGTTGTCAATAAAACAACATTTTACAATAAGACTTGCATCTAATCATTAAACCCTCTCAACTACCTAAAATACACTCAATTGACATATAAAAAAATAAAAACAATCTAAAAAAAAGTTGCCAGTAAAACATCAAGTTACAATAGACTTAAATCTGGACGAGAATATAGTCATTAAACCCTCTCAGCCACCCAAAATACACTCAATGAAGATATAAAAAAATAAATACATTGTAAAAAAAATTTGACAGAAAGCAAATGAAAATAATTGCAATGATGCACTTTAAATTTTGAAATTTCCACACTCATGACATCTATTCTCTTAAATGTACCCATGTCTTGCTGGAAACCATATGCAAACCATATGCAAGAGGTTTATGTTCAAGAGAGACACATAGGCCTTGTTTATCAAGGCTACAATTTTTCCCACTTCACCATTTCTCGTGAATTAATTTTTTTTTTCAAAAAATTTCTTTGCAAAAATATTTGAATTGTTTTTTAAGTCAAAATAAATTTAGATGAAACTCGAAACATCTAAACGCTGTAGTTTAAAAACCTATAGAATAATTCAGAAAATTTAGTAATATTATTAAAAATTTCGGCAAAGATTTTTGAAAATCTGGGTTACAGTGGTTAAACTTCAGCATTTTGGGTGCCTTAAGGGTTTTTGATGATGCTGAATCCATTTCCACCATCAAAAATCCAATTCAAACACTCCAATCACCTGATTTTTTGAATTTTTTAAAACCAGATTCCAGCAAAAAACTGCCATCCAAACTATTATAGTGTATCGGTAAACAACAAACTATTATGTTATAGCCGTACACAACTCCCATCTAAAACATTGAAGCTTAATGGGATTTCCAAAAAACACGCAAAGAGAAGTCCTTACACAATCTTATTTGATCATAAAACATAATGTGGATCGTGACATTGGAAACATTGAAGCTTGAATACTATAACGAGATTTCCAAAAAAAAAAGCACAAAGAGAGTACATGACACAATCTTATTTTATCATAAAACGTAGTGTGGATCGTGACATTGGAAATTGTTGAGGTCGCTAGGCAAAGCACTTTGTTGGTGAAATTTGGTTAGACCCTTTTTGGGCGACCTCTCAAGAATTTGGTAATCATGTCTGGAATTTGACGTTGTTTTTTTCGTTTTGAGAATGCATTTCAACTTGGATTCTGGGTTTTCAATGTACTTATTTTTTTGCTAATAATTCTTTCATTAATCATTATTAATGGATTAAGTGAATTTTAGGTTTATTTAAGGAGTTTAATTGTGTTAAGTATGGATAGGAAATAAATTCAAAAATTTAATATTTATAATTTGTATAAAAAATAAAATGAAATGGATAAATAAGATTTCAATTTAAGAGTTGGTTAGACTTATACGTTTTAAAATTGAAGATGTGTTTAAAATTCAAGATATATCACTGAATGATTATTATGATAAAAATGATGATTATTATGATAATGTGTTTATGAATTCATTTACAAAGTTATAATAAATTTAGGAAATTAGTAAATTTTAATGTTATTTTGGTCAACATATTTTTATTAAATTATTGGTTGGAGAGGGAGTCTGGTAAACTAATAAATTCGTGTAACATCATCAAACACTTAGTGGGGAGTAATAAAAAAAAGGAATAGTTGTTTTTTCCTCTAAGCCTAGTTAATTGATTAAGGAAATGTGGGGTCTATGTTTTTTCATTTTTCAAGAATGCTCCGTGTCATTATTCTTGCCTATGAACACACTTCCTCCACACATCCACATTTCGCACAATGAAAGCCATCTGAGCACAACTCACACCTCCACAGGCGCTTCCTCTACACATGCGCACTCCGCACAATAAAAAACACCTTCGTACAACTTTCACTATTCCTTTCTCCATTCATCTAAAACAACCACAAATGAAAAAGAAAATGATGGTTCTATTTGATGACGAAGAAAGAACTTGATACAATGTGAAATATGTATATACTCATGTTACCCACACAATTTTTTTGTTTCATACTCAAACAAAAATGGTTGTCATGGCCTTGCAGAGTACATTGCGAAGTGTCAAGAGTTTTCATTGTGCGGATTTTTCTTCACATTGTGCGCAAATGACAAAGCATCCATACAATTCAATGTCAATCGAAAATGAAAATACAATTATATACAATTTTTTTGTTTCATTTTAGTAAAAGCTTTCACTGTGCGGAGGAATCTTCTTCTGCACAATAAAAGCTTTCATTGAAAGCTCCATACAATGAAATTCTTCAAATTAAAAAAGAGATAAGCTTCCTCTGCACAATGAAACATGTTGTTACTATGGTTATCAACTTTATGGAGATTCGTTCCACCCCCCCACCCCCCACGCCTAATGGCGTACAATTATGGTTATTAGTTTGGTAGGTGGAATCTTTGTAGTCTGCACAATGTATGAACTTTATGGAGATTTGTTTAGCCCCCCCATGGCATTGTGGAGTACATTGCGAAGTGTGGAGAGACTTCATTGTACGATTTTTTCTCCGCACTCTGCACATTGATAAAGCTTCAACAAACAAAGTTGACGCGGGGGGGGTTGCACTTATCAAAATTATCTCAGGCATAAAAATGTCAGAGAAATATCAGGTACATGTTTTGTTGTTATTGGCACCTATACATTAACGAAGGAAGGAGAAAGAGTGTGCAGAAAGTGCAGAGTGCAGAGGTGAAGTGGAATTTTTTATTATGCACAATAATTCTCCATATTTCCTTACCTTGACATATACCCATTCTCTAGACACTCCTCCTTCCTCTACATATCCCAAAATTAGCATGTTTTGTTGATGCCTCGACTCTACATAGTAAATTAGCATTACACAGAGTGCGAAGCAAAAACGATTAACTCTATATAGTCCCCGCTCTTTAACAAACTTTGCACACAATTTCTCCACCCACTCTTTGAGCTATTTGCACACAATGAAAGCTTTACCACATTGTGCATAACAAAATATTTTTCTGCATTGGCGCAATGAAAGATTCCTCCGCAAATCCAAATTATGCATGGTAAAATCCTACATACATACGAAACATTGCACGGAAAAAGCTTTTGTTCCTTGTCCCACACAGTCGTTGTCCGTTATTGTGTATTTGATAATAAGTATTTAGTTACATGTCTCTACAACTAATTAATTGATTAAGGCTATGCAGGGCTCGCATTTGTCATTTTTCAAGAATGCTCTGTGTCATTATTCTCAGCTCTGCACACGCTTCCTGTGCACATCCACATTCTGCATAATGAAATCCATATATGCATAGCTCCCACATCCACACATGCTTCCACCACACATCTGCACTCTACAAAATGAAAGCCGCCTCCGTACAACTTTGGCTATTCTCATCTCTGCACATCTACAACAACTAAAAATGAGAATGAAAATAATGGTTCTGTGTGATGAATGAGCAGGAACTTGATACAATGTGAAATATGTAAATGACATGCCATGGAACTATGGAGTACATTGCGATGTGTCAAGAGCTTTCATTATGTGGAGTTTTCTTCACCCTACGCACAATGATAAAGCTTCTGTATAATTCAATGTCAGTTGAAAATTAAATTGCAAACATACACATGTTTTTTTTTCCACGGGAAAATCAACAACTTTCTATTATAAAAAAATGAAGAGTTACATTTAGTACATGCAATTAAGCATTCAAGATGCCCAAAGGGCCTGTGTGCTCATTCCCATATTTTAGCGAGGCTACTCATGTATTTACATATTGCCAGCAAGTATGGGCTTTTCATGCTCATCTTTTCTCTTTTGAACGATCTGCCAAGTCCTTAAATGTAGGGAGGAAGGAATCAAGGCCAACTCATTGTTCGTCATGGAGTTTTCTTTCTCAAAATACGAGCTTTCAGACACATGATATCTTTTATTAGCACCTGAGTTTATAACATAACGATCCTCAGTAGGTGAAGCATCCACCGTAGTTTGTTCCAGCTGAGGTGCCACGTTTGACTCAAATGGGTCTTGTACCTCATGGTCTGGTACCCCTGGATTGGAGGCAATCTGTTTGCTTTCATTTTGTATGGTTATATCCCCTTCTTCCTCTGTCTCTTGCTCTGGTCCACCCGAGGGGAATTTCCATCCTTTGGATGCTTTCCATGTCTTCTTATTTCTTCAATTTTCTATTTTTCCATCTCGACATGTGTTTTGTAGATGACTAGTTTTCCTACATATCCTGCACCTAAATGTAGTGTTTTCATAATCAAGATGTTGCTTCGATTTTTGCTGGTTATGAATTAGTTGGATACTTTCTTGTAACCCTTTGCTGAGGTCCACTTCCACGCAGCTTCTTGCGAAAGTGAATATTCTCTCCATTCTCTCCTCCAAGCATTGGATGTCTGTTTTGATGTATCTCCATATAGTGTTTCCAATGCCTTCTAGTACATATTCATTCAAAAAATGAAGCGGGAGATTATACAGCCAGACCCAAACCGACATTCTAGTTATCTCTGTTGGACAGAATTGTGAATTACGGATAAAACATGCTTCCCTAGATAGCTGCTAATCTAGAACAAAAGATTAAAGACTATATGACTACTTTTCCTAACTAAGAACATACACACATAATGGATTAGAGGCTTAATTAGAATCCAAGAACTTCCAAATGATTCATTTTGTCACTTCTGTTGTAGCTTCAAATTCCATCCGGTTGTGCAAAATATTTCCTGCAAGAATGAACACTAAACATCAGAAGATAGCAATAATATAGATGTCTATTCAAGTTAGCTTGCTAAATCAGTAAAGCATAAACCATATACATCAACTAAGATCTTGCAATATGGAAAGTCAAAGCTAATATAGATGCATATAGGGAAGATTAAGTTGTACTCTTTATTAATGATAGAAGGGGAGGTTACAACCTAGTGACTGATTTGAAGTGACCATCTCCAGAAGCATCCCAACCTCATCACAGTATAAATCTCTCCAGAAGCTATTACACAAATCTTCTCAATTAAAATTCCAACAACATTTCTCTACTCAAATTATTCTTTCTCAAGCACTAGGATCTATGCTCAATTTATAGAGGAGCTGAAGGTAGTTTTACAATCAATGAATTTCCATTAATAGGCAAGACATGTTCCCAGTCTTGTAGATGTCAAATGGACACATGGATTCAAAGCTTGACACATGCGAACTCTTCTAGAAGGCACTGGCCAAGTGGAGATTCCGGAACAATGAGAATTTCGCTCCCAATGTGACCAACGCACCTGTGAATGTCGAGAAGTGCTTTGCAGAGCAGCCTTGCATGGGGCTACCTGCATATTCAATGCACTTAGTCCCTTTAGAGGCAGCGTTGATGAGCTCTCACATGATATATTATGAACTTCAACTCTTGGAAACCTTTGCTTGATGAAAGTCATGTATGATTTGTCTTGTTCTTTGTCTTAGGGCATGTAGCAACTTGAAATGATAGGGGATGATAGACCCTTATTCATTGGTCCTGGAGATGATGCCTAGTTCAGCAGGTCATTGTGAATGATGCCCAAATTGACCTATAACAAATTTCCCCCTAAGTCATGAGTCAAAACAATAATAATAGCATTTGATTGAGATGCTTTACACTGTGATGGGCTAGAGATGAAGCAGAGTGGTTGTTGGGGTCCTGTGTTTTGATAGATTGGCCAACCAAAAGACAAGGAAACATCAGAACCAATCTTTAGAGTTCCAGGATCTAGTCCTTTTGTTCTCAGAGAGGGATCTCTCAAATTGTTTGCAAAGATATGTCTTGTTTGCTTTTAAGTATTGATTTTAGACTAGTTATTAAGTGCAAGTGTTTGTTTGATTTGTTTGTTTGGTTGAATTGGTACAACAGAGCATGAAAGGTCTAGGTAGTATAGATAGGAAGAAGAAGTGTCAGGTTCATTGGGCAATGGAGTCAAGAAGAAGCAAATAAGAAGCTCATAAATGGATATGGGATATCAGAGGGAAAATCTAACTTGGCCACATGATCTTTTAGTTTTTGTGAATGAGATGGACATTAATGATTTGAAAAGAGAAGTTGAATTATCAACAAAGGGAACTTGAAAACATAATTTGAACATAAAGAGTCATTTGATAGACAGGGCTAACCATGAATTCTACCAACCACACTTTAAGCAAATAATGACTTCAAGACAACTTTTAAAATGAAATCTAAGATTCGGGGAATGCCCTATTTCCTCAAAGATTTTATTTCAAAGGAATTAGAAAACATGAAAGATTCACTGATAACTTCAGTCACAGAAGAGGGAACACCTAAACATCCATGATTACAACTATAAAGACCTTTAAAACAACTATTTAAGCAGGAACAAAGGGTATGATCAAAATAGACCTCTTTGGAAAACTATAAACAATGGTACTTCAAATGAAGACTTCAAAAACAGCTTTCAAGTGGCAGCAGACAAGCAGGGAAAACCATAAATCATGCTGGAACCAACTATTTGAACTATTAGAGAAATAAACAAGCATGAGGACTAAAGAGAAACATTAAAGACTCTAAAATACCTCAGCAGAAGAAAACATGAAACAGTGAAGGATAAACAGGTCTAAGGTGCTTTTAGGAGTCATTTCTTAGCCTAAACTTTTCATCCTATTGTAGTAAGAATTTATGGAACAAAATGAAAATAGGAAAAACAACAGACAGTTTAGAATACATCACCAACAGCCAAGCTCAGGGATCCAATGATAGAGCCTTCTCAAGAACAAGCATGTCACAACATCATCAAGCTTCCAAGACTTCAATTTCTTCTTCAACTTTAAACAGACTATGTATTATTTCAGAGAGTTTCAGTGTTACAATTAGTGACCAAACAACCCTTTAAAATGTGCTCCTCAAGGATATTTTATAAGAAAATGAGGAGGTTGAAGAGTTCCTAGGTTTGAAATGCAATTAATTCTACACTAAATGCAACTCCTAGCCTTGAAAATCATGCAAGGCATAAGGTAGGAATGCATTGAATTACAACTCTATTTCATTTACTCTGTTTCTGATTTTTTAGGCTTAGTGGGTAAAAAGATTGACTTTAAGGCTCTTCTTATATTTACAATAACTTCTACTAACAGTTGGGATATTTTTTTTGCTTGTAATAACTGTTCAGCTGTCTTTGGCCTTAATGTTATTGACTGAGCTTTAATCTAGGCATTCCTTTGAGGTAGAGAGGCTACAGGTGGCAATTTTGGTAGCTGAAAAAGGATAAATAGCCTATGATGTGGCAGTGGAGGCCTTTCAGACTGATATATCTCTTTGTTTTTCCTTAAAACACTCTTAATTTTATTTTGGTTTGTGTTTAGGCTTAATTAGCCTTTGATCTTTATCTTCAAGACTTTGTTCTTTAACACTGTCTATATCTATGGATTAGGCATTTGATTCCCGAGTTTGTGCCTTAATCCCTTTAAACTCTGATTTAAAATATTTAATTCTTCACTTATGCACTAATCTTCACCTTTGACATTGATACTCTTTAATTAATTGATGTTCACTGTATTTGTTGTTTTGTAGGCATGCAGATGGTTTACACAGGTGGAGGTGTTTGTTTTAATGAAAAACTCCTTGGATCCCTTCTTGTATTGAAGGTTAGGAATCGTCATTCCTGGACTTCGAGTCATTTTTAAAAATGTGGGAAAACCCCATATAACCTGCACAAAAGCAAAGAAAAATAACATAAATCCTGCGAAAAATAGGTTTAAAACTGCTTTGGAGGTTTTGGGCGTGAGGAAGGACCGGAGCCGTTGGATTAGGATAATCAACGGTTGAGATTAATCGGTGAAATTTTTGGGTGAGTAGAAGGATGGGAGACGAATGGGGGTGAGATTAAATTGGGAATGTCCTATCTTCGGAGATCGACGGTTGGGATTTAAAACCAAAAAGACAATGTCGTGGAGAAAAGTGGTAAGGTGGAGAACCGACATCGTTTTTTGCAAAATAAAATGGGGGGTAAGCGGTATTGCCCAAAATAATGTGATTAGATACATCACTTGACATTTGTCCCTCCAAATACTACCCATTTCGCAAAAAATTTGTGCATTAAACCTCTAGTGCAAAGATTTTGCGAAACACAACATCAACTGTCGGATCGGAGGACCTAGATCGGACGGTGCGGAATGGATGCGATGAGGAAAGTTGCGGGGTTAAGAGGTAAGTGGGGTCCATGGTGACGTGGGATATTTTTTCGTGGAGCGGACGATCATCGGGTGAGTTTGTACAATCGGGAAGAGATCCTGGTCGTCCAATCTTTTGAATGGACGACTATGATTTGAATCTGGGACCGCAAATCGGAGGAGAAAAGGGGATGGCACTGGAGATTTGCACAATGCGACAGAGCGCTGGCCATTGGATTAGGATGAGAGATCAACGGTCAGGGTTAAATCAGCGGAAGGCAAAGGGAGCCCGTGATGAAACACAGGCTGTTAGATCAGGGGAAATGAATGGTGGAGATCTCATCGGAGCATCGCATCGGCAGAGGTCAAAGGGTAAGAGACTAAGCCTTTGCGATATGCGATTATGCGAGGGCCATCTGATCTGAAGGATGATCGATGGTCAGGATTTAATCGACAGGCGCGATGTCAGAGGGCTATGGGAAGAGCGTGATTGAATCTTAGCCTTTGGTTCTTGTGGATTCGATGGCTGAGATTCAATCAGCAGATCTGCATCGGAAGAGGAAAAGGGAAAGGGTAAAGGGAATTTGCGATTGCCGATTGTGATGGGATGAATATTTGCGATGCGATGAGCACTTCGTGCTTGGTCACAGCACGGGTTATATGCAAAAAAGGGGCTAGGGCTAAGGCCGAAAGGGGCTTAAGGCCTTAATGCTGAAAATGGGTTTTTAGGCCAAAATTAAGGTTTTTTAGAGGATTTTGAGGGTTCTGATAAGGGAGAAAAGGGTTTTAAAACCAAATGAAAGGGGAACATAAGGTTTAAAAAGGGTTTTGGAATTATTTAGGGGTTAAAATGGAGGTTTATAGAGGAATTTTTGTACAGGGAATAAGGGTGAAAATGGAATTATTGGTGAGTAAAAAGGAGGAGTGAAATGATGGAAAATGGAGCCTCATGAGCAGTTTTTTCTTAGTAAACAGCAGGTACTTTAGGATTAATAGTGAAACAACAGTGAAGATTAACTCAAAGGATAAAGAACATCATGAGACTTAAAAAAGATGATAGGTTTTCAAAAGAAACTATCTCTTGAAGGCTTGAAGACAAAGTATAGCCACCTCTTGGTATAAAAAATTTTATAGGTGGCTAACAGTGGCTCCACTTGGGGAGGACAGCTGGTTCTTTAGGTGTCCAGAACCTCAGCTATTGATCTCTGGCTTTTCAGTAAACCAGTGCCTTAATCCATTGGGCAGCAACTTTCTTTTCCTTTAGCTGACCTTTCTTTGATTTGATAATCTCTGCTGCAATCTGAAACAATGGAATTCTATCAAAACAACATCTCTACCCACCCATTTCTAATGATCCTAACATTTTTTCTTCTTTGAGAGTGCATTTGGACTAGCAAACTCTCTTTATCAACATTTTATTCTTTTGAAAAACAGGAAACTAATCTATTTCCACTCTTATTTCTCCATGGACTCAGTTTAAATAGTTGAGCTCATAAATTCTCTACCTAACTACTATAAGTCAGGATTAGACTGTGTGACAGACGTTTATTTTCTAAATTTTAAAACAGGAAATTCAAAAACAGCTACTCCAAGATTAAGCAGTTTGACTTGCTGTAGATCTATGGCATAAAAAAAAACTGCACATAGATTTTTATTTGCAGAAAAATAAAACAAAATTGTGAAGGCTTAAGATCTGAAAACTAAAACATCCTTCATTATTTCTTCAGCTCTGTTTCAAATTTGTGTGAGCTGTGTTTTCTCTCTCATCTAGTTCAAGTTTTGAGCATATAGGAACCAGCTTGTTTTCTATTTTAAAGGTTCAAGTTTTGAGCATGTTTGAACCTTCTTTTCTTCTATCCTAATCTACCTTACTGATAAGCCAAGATTGTGCTGTTTGGCTGATCTAATTTTCTAACCTATCAGCAGTAAATTGAAAAAATAATTAGTCATAATTAGGCTGTATGACTAACTAGAAGTGTGTTTTTAGGAGTGGCATTTGAGCTTGCACACTTTTAGACTTTGTCTCTCTTTTTGGTATGGGGATATACCTTTCTTGTTTTCATTCTTCCCTCTTTTCATTTTTTTATTGTTTTTGTATTTTTATTTTTATAACTTTGAATGCAATGTTCAAACAATGGTATTTACAATGGAAAGTAAAAAGCTTTGAAACTCATGACTCTTAACAGAAGTAATGCTTGAGCATCCTGCCATTGACAGGACCTCCATATAGATCTTCTCCATTCAATTCTTTCAGGAAGAAAGCATTGTGACCCCTCTCAGCATGAATAATATAGGGTCCTTTCCACAGGTTCTCGAATTTTCCATGTTTTCCCTTCTCTTCTCTCCTTGAATCCCATTTAAGAACTATATTTCCAACTTGGAAATTATTTTCCTTGGTCCTTTTGTCAAATAGCTTCTTGATATTTTCTTGGATTAGTTGTGTTCTTTCATAAACTTCTTCTCTGGACTGTTGTAAATGAATTTTTTGGTTGATTCTTCTCTGCATATCATTTTCCTCAGTTTGCACTTCTTGATGGAGTTTCATGACTGGAACTCCTAATGATGTTGGGAAGACTGCATCCATGCCATAAACCAACTGATAGGAGGACATATTTATTGACTTATTTGTAGTTAATCTATCAGCCCATAAGGCATGAACCAACTTACTATGCCATGATTTTTGATTCTGCTCCAATAGCTTTTTGATGATATTGATGAGGCTTTTGTTGGAGGATTCAACTAATCCATTTCCTTGGGGATAGTAGGCAGTGGAATGGCCCAAGTTGATGTGGTATTTTTAACAGAAGTCAACCATTCTTTTAGACTTGAAGGAAGCAGCATTATCTATTATGATTTTTCTAGGACAACCAAATTTGGATAGGATATTTGTTTCAAGGAACCTGATAATGACAGAGTCAGTAGCATTCCTAGAGGGTATAACTTCTATCCACTTGGTAAAGTAGTCAGTGGTAGTGAGGATCCACTTATGTTGGGCTGATGAAGATGGGTGGATTTCCCCAATGAAGTCTAAGCCCCATTGTTGAAAGGGTGCCTCAACACTGATATGATGTAAGGGTAAGGGAAGGAGTTTTCTTTTGCCATAAAAAAATTGACACTTATGGCAAGACATGACTAACTTTTGAGTGTCTGGGAAAAGGGTGGGACAATAGTGACCAGATCTGAGGATTTTGTTTGCTGTGGTCTTCCAGTAGAGGTGTCCTCCCCATTCTCCTTCATGCATCTCATGCATGATTTTTCTTGCGTCATCCTCAAGTAAACATTTAAGAAAAATTCCAACAACATTTTTCCAATATAATACCCCATCTATTATGCAATAATTCAAAGCCTTCTGTTTCAAAAATCTAGCTTTAGTTTTAGACAGAGAAGGAGGGGCATTTAGATATAAAAGCACATAAATGATGTCAGCATACAAAGGAGAATTCAGAAATGTTTCTTTAATGAAAGGAGCAGTGAATTCTTCTATTTCTTCCAACACATCTACCATATTCATATCTAGTGCTTGGAAGTTTGACTTAGCCATGAGTTTTTCTAATCCCTGCCCTTTGATTAGTTTGGTGGGCATGATTTCTAATTCATATTCAAGAATAGTAGCAATCCATTTTCCCCTTTTACCATCAGGTTCTTGACTTAGAATATCCTTGACAACAGTATGTGGAACAAAAGAAATTATGTGAGAGTGTAAAATGTAGACTCTAAAGTCCTTTAATGCTTTCACTAATGCTAAGGCTTGCTTCTCCATGATGTTATATTTGAGAGGAGCATCTCTTAAGGCCCTACTAAAAAATGATATTGGTTGTTCTTGCCCCAAATCATTCCTTTGAAGTAATACTGTAGCTATTGTATGTTCAGATACAAAAGAAAAAATATAAAAGTATTTGGTGAAATCTAGACTAATTAAGACTGGTGTTTGAGTGAGGGCTTGTTTAACCAGTTCAAATGATTGTTTAGCTTGTGTAGTCCATTTCACACCTACCTCTTTCTTAAGCATGGTTGTAATGTTTCTTAATAGCTCAACAAGGTTGGGGATAAATCTCCTCAAAAAATTAATCTTTCCAATGAAAGATTGTAATTCTTTGAGGCTTCTTGGATCGTTGATTTTCAATATGCCATCAATCCTTTTTGGGTCTAATTTGATACCTTTTTCTGAAATTATGTGACCAAGAATTTTACCTTCTTGGAGACCAAAGAGTGCCTTTTTGGGGTTCAAAGATAAGCCAAATATCCTGCATTTCTCAAAAATATTTCTTAAGTGGATCAAATGTTCTTCATTAGTCTTTGAGAAAACAATTATGTCATCAAGGTAAATGATTATAAAATAGCCAATATCTTCTGAGAAGGCTATGTCCATGGCCCTTTTGAAGGTGTCCCCTACATTCATCAAACCAAATGGCATCTTGACATACATAAAGGTACCCCAAGGTGTAGTAAAAGCAGTCTTGTGTTGATCACTTGGGAGCACTAACACTTGATTGTAACCTGAGAACGCATCCAACAGTGATATTCTTTTTGACCCAACTACCCTTTGAAGTATATGGTCCATCTTGGGCAAGGGGTAGTTGTCTTTCAGGGAGGCTCTATTTAGATTTCTAAAGTCAATGCAGAGCCTGATTTCCCCTATCTTCTTCCTAACAGAAACTGAGTTTGACACCCAGTCTGAATATCTAATGGGTACTATAATCCCAGCATCATACATCTTTTCAATTTCTTTCTTGACTAAAGGTAATAAAACAGGGTTTATTCTCCTTAGTTTTTGTTTGAAAGGTTTCCGATTTTCCTTAAGAGGAATTTTGTGTTGAATGATTCTAGTGTCATAAGATTTCAGATCTTTGTATCCCCAAGCAAACACATTTCTAAATTCTTTGAACATCTCTATGTATTGCAATTTTATGTGGGCTGGGAGAGTGCTGGATAGTTTGATCATCTTGGGTTCTGCTAGGCTACCTATGTTATGTTCTTCTACATCTGTTTCCATATGCTCCAGTATTAGTTCTTTGGCTGCATCATTAAAGTCAAAAAGGTGTTCGAAAGGTGTGAGACCTATTGGAATTGTATCATTCTTGCATTGTAAAACTTCCAAGTCTTTCTGGTTTGCATTGTCAATTAATTCTGCTTCAAAAAGATTCTCACAGTGATTTATATCAGCATAATATGTCATTTATGTTTCTGGGATTTGTTCGTTATTCAAACAGTTTTCTTCATGGCTGGTTTCTAATGTTGGTATGGAAAAATCATTTTCTGATTTTAGGAAATCATCTATGTGTTTTTCAGTGTCAAACACTTGCGAGTGGTCCTCATTGTTAGGAACTGCAGACCTGTTTTTGACCTTTATGTTAAGATGTTCATTTATCTGAGGTACTTGGCAATTGCTGGTAGTGAAGGCAAGTTCATTTGCTAGATGATTTTGTGCTCTTGGAATGAAAATGAGATCATATTTTTCAAAGGTCTTGAATAAATCAAGGGCAACATTTTGATATTCTCTAAGTATTGGGTTTTTAGCTGAATATTCTCCTTTGATTTGTCTTATGATAAGTTTAGAGTCTCCTAAGATTGATATTTTCTGGGCTTCTAATTGTTTAAGCAACTGTAAGCCAAGGAGAAGGGCTTCATATTCAGCAATATTATTGGTGCATGGAAAATCTAGTTTATATGAATAACCCTGACTTGTATTTTGAATCCATACACCTATCCCTGCACTTGTTTTATTACAAGACCCATCAAAGTTTATGGTCCAAAGTATCTCTGCCTCATTTTCACTTTCTTGTTGCTGTTGATTACTAATGTTTTATATTTGATTTGAGGGAAGTTTTGAGTGTTCTGGTAAACTTATTTCCTCTTTGTTTTCCTTTTCTTGTTGAGTGATTTCATCTTCATTATATAAGATAAAGGAATGTAAACTTGATTGAATGGAATAGATTGGAGAGTTGTTTGGCTTATCTATGTTGCTCACCATGTATTTCATGTGGGATTCTCTATATAGTCTTCTAGTTTAGCTAAGCACTGGGATGGTGGCATAGGACATGTCCATTTGGAGGCTTCCTTGCAGCTTGGCTCCCCATGATCTTGACAAAAGCATGCCATAGTTTGGGGGAATGTCAGCTACCACTATGTCAATCACTAGACTCTTAGCAGGGATTTGGGATAAGTTAACACATAAATATTTGATTAAACCCAAACATTTGACTCTGCTTGAATCAAAGGAATACAGATCTTTGTATGGTTTAGTAATTTCTAAGCCTAAGCTTTCCATTACTACTTTAGGCATAAGATTATGTGCTCCGGAGTCTAACATGGCATTGTGTAATATCTTATCATGTAGACTGACATAGAAGGGAGGGACAGCTCCTTCTTGGTATTTTCCTTCAACTTCTGGACCAAACAACAACTATGGTTTATCATCTGTCAAGTTTAGAGTATCAGTGTCATTTCCTAAATTTAAAGCTTTCAAAACTTGTTTTTTGTACGCTTCTTGGGTTACTAGTTCAACTAGAGGTATGGTAATTTTTATCTTTGCAATCTCTCCCTCAAGGCCGAAAGGAACTATTGTTTTTGTCATATTTACATCTATTTTTTCAATTGAATTCCTTTCAGGAATTTTGATTTGCTGAACTTTTTTTAGACTATTATTAGGGACAGTTTTGCTAGGGGCACTAGCTGAGGTGCTAGGGCCACTTTGTTCAACATTTGGCTGGCTACTTTTCTCTTTGTTTAAATCTGTTTTCTTAGCTAAAATGTTGGTTTTCTCTGCTGCTTTCTTAGACTGATTTTCTGTATTTTTCCTAACAACAGTGCTAGTGTTTTTATCATTTGAATTATCTAGGTTCCCTTTGCTTCTTAGATCATACTGTTTGTGTACCTCCATGATTGTGTAATGAAACCCCAATCTATAATCTTCAGAATCCTCATTATTGTATTCATTTTGTTCTGAAGAGAAGAATCCTTGTTCTTCTTCAGTGAGAAAAACATCTGTCTCACTGTCAGAACCTATCAAGTTTACATGATCTTCTTCCAACCTTTCAAATTCCCTTTCTTCTTCTTGATCAACATAGTTTTGTTGAAAGGGAGGCCTAATATGTTGGTCATTATGTCTTTGCCTATCTTGATTAGGGTCTCTTCCAAGATTTTGGTTTCTATTTCTGTTTTGGTTTTCTCTAGGAGGCACTCTCTCATTCAGATTTATCTTTTCAAGCATTCTCTCCATTACCTTCACTAGGTTGTCAATTTTGGTTTCAGAGGATGAGGTTGAGGGTGCAGTATCATATTTATAAGTTACCGTCTTCTCCGATCTTAACCTAGCTTTTTTCTCAATTAAGTTTGCTTCTACACTCACAACTCCCTTCTACATGTCTTCTAGAGTTAAATAATCTCTCTCCCTTAGTTGATAGGCCATATCAGCATCGAAACCCTCAGGATATCTTACTAAGGCCATGCCTTGGGGAGGTTTCATGTGAGGTGGAAGAGCATTGTCGATACTGTTGAACTTGGTGGAGTAATCATGAACACTTTCTCCTTGATTTCTTTTAAGACTGCTATACTCTGCTAATATTTGGAGAGGGTTTCTTTTGACTTCCCATTTGTTTATAAATTCTTGATATAAAGAGGGAAGGTCATTGATGCTATTAGGAGTTAAGCCTTTAAACCACTTCTTTACTTCTCCTCCTAAACTTTGAGCAAATATTCTCATCTTCTATTTCCATATAATCAAAAGCATCTTCCATCCTATCTACATGTTGTTTAGCTGTGGTGGATTCTTTTCTAGTGAAATGGGGAATTTTAGACTGATAATCATTTGGCAAGGGAACCATGGGCTGTGCTAACACTAGTGGGGCATACCATGCTGCCATGGCTGGAAGGAAAGGTGGATTTACAAGAAGTGGATTGACAAGAGGGAAAGTGGGCTAAGAAGGGGTGTTTTGAACAGTGGTAGTATGGATTGGAGTGGAAGAAAGACTTGGGCCAGAAAACTGGTTTTGATCGGATTTGTTATGGAAGTGACTGAAGTGGTGAAGAAGCTGGGAATCAGGAGGAGTAGAAGGTGAGGCTTCTCTACTAAAGCTCTGATGCAAATCTGCAGTTTCAAGATCAGCTTGGTTTAAATCACTTTGAGACCTGGTTCTGAAAATGTTCTTTGTATGATGTAAGTCAAAGTGTAAATCCTCTAAGACAACAAGGTTTTCAGGGACAGATTTTGTTCTTAAGAGGCTCCTATCAGTAGCTAATCTTCCAGACTTAGAAGTCTGCCACAAAATTCTCTCTGGATTGTCAACTATTGTAGGAGGGTTAGGGTCTAGATGAGATCTAGTGTTGATCCTTTGTGAAGCCAAACTGCTTTTCAAAAATGACAGAGGCTAAAGTTTTTAGGGACTGTTTTGAAAGTTTTCCTCTAGTAATGAATATTCTAGTATGAGACTAGGTTTCTAAACTTCCTCAAGGCTGGTTAACACAGTCCTAAAGAGATCTGGAGACCTAGATGAGTAATAGGCCTATTGGGGCTAGTGGAGTCGCCAGGTGGAAACTTTTTAGCTTTTTATGAAGGTAAAATGATTTATGGTTCCACCACCATGCTTGTTATGAAGCCAATCTGATTTTTTTTTGGATTTCATGAGTTTTTGTGGCTATTTAAGGACTTACTGAGTCTAAAAGAGTTTGCTAGACTATTATGTACTCAATAGGTCCCACCGTGATAGCCATTATGTTGGGGTCTTGTGTTTTGATAGATTGGCCAACCAAAAGACAAGGCAACATTAGAACCAATCTTTAGAGTTCCAGGATCCAGTCCTCCTATTCTCAAAGAGGGATCTCCCAAATTGTTTGCAAAGATATGTCTTGTTTTCTTTTAAGTATTGATTTTAGACTAGTTATTAAGTGCAAGTATTTGTTTGATTTGTTTGTTTGGTTGAAGTAGTACAGCAGAGCATGAAAGGTCTAGGTAGTATAGATAGGAAGAATAAGTGTCAGTTTCATTGGGCAATGGAGTCAAGAAGAAGCAATAACAAGCTCATAAATGGATATGGGATATCAGAGGGAAAATCTAACTTGGCCACAAGATCCTTTAGTTTTTGCGAATGAGATGGACATTAATGATTTGAAAAGAGAAGTTGAATTCTAAACAAATGGAACTTGAAAACATAATTTGAACATAAAGAGTCATTTGGTAGACAGGGATAACCATGAATTCTACCAACCACACTTTAATCAAATAATGACTTCAAGACAACTTTTAAAATGAAATCTAAGATTTTGGGAATGCCCTATTTCCTCAAATATTTTATTTCAAAGGAATTAGAAAACATGAAAGATTCACTAATAACTGCAGTCACAGAAGAGGGAACACCTAAACATCCATGATTACAACTATAAGGACCTTTAAAACAACTATTTAAGTAGGAACAAAGGGTATGATCAAAACAGTCCTCTTTGGAAAACTATAGACAATGGTACTTCAAAGGGAGACTTCAAAAACAACTTTCAAGTGGCAGCAGACAAGCAGGGAAAACCATAAATCATGCTGGAACAACTATTTGAACTATTAGAGAAATAAACAAGCATGAGGACTAAAGAGAATGATTAAAGACTCTAAAATACCTCAGCAGAAGAAAACATGAAACAATGAAGGATAAATAGGTCTAAGGTGCTTCTAGGAGTCATTTCTTAGCCTAAACTTTTCATCCTACTGTAGTAAGAATTTATGGAACAAAATGAAAACAGGAAAAACAACAGACATTTCAGAATACATCACCAACAACCAAGCTCAGGGATCCAATGATAGAGCCTTCTCAAGAAAAAGCATGTCACAACATCATCAAGCTTCCAAGACTTCAATTTCTTCTTCAACTTCAAACAGACTATGTATTATTTCAGAGAGTTTCAGTGTTACAACTAGTGACCAACCAACCCTTTACAATGTGCTCCTCAAGGAGATTTTATAAGAAAATGAGGAGGTGGAAGAGTTCCTAGGTTTGAAATGCAATTAATTCTACACTAAATGCAACTCCTAGTCTTGAAAATCATGCAAGGCATAAGGCAGGAATGCATTGAATTACAACTCTGTTTCTAATTTTTTAGGCTTAGTGGGTAAAAAGATTGACTTTAAGGCTCTTCTTATCTTTACAATAACTTCTACTGAAAGTTGGGATATTTGTTTTTTTTGTAATAACTGTTCAGCTGTCTTTGGCCTTAATGTTACCGACTAAGCTTTAATCTGGGCATTCCTTTGAGGCAGAGAGAATACAAGTGGCAATTGTGGTAGCTGAAAAAGGATAAATAGCCTCTGATGTGGCAGTGGAGGCCTTTCAGACTGATATATCTCTTTTTTTTCCTTAAAACACTCTTAATTTGCTTTTGGTCTGTGTTTAGGCTTAATTAGCCTTTGATCTTTATCTTCAGGTCTTTGTTCTTTAACACTGTCGATATCTATGGATTAGGCCTTTGATTCCTAAGTTTGTGCCTTAATCCCTTTAAACTCTGATTTAAAATCTTTAATTCTTCACTTATGCACTGATCTTCACCTTTGACATTGATACTCTTTAATTAATTTATGTTCACTGTATTTTCTGTTTTGCAGGCGCGCAGAAGGTTTACACAGGTGGAGGTGTTTGTTTTAATGAAATACTCCTTGGATCCCTTCCTGTACTAAAGGTTAGGAATCGTCATTCCTGGCATTCGAGTCATTTTTAAAACTGTGGGAAAACCCCATATAACCTGCACAAAACAAAGAAAAATTACATAAATCCTGCGAAAAATAGTTTTAAAACTGCCCTGGAGGTTTTGGACATGAGGGAGGACTGGAGCCATTGGATTAGGATAATCAACGGTTGAGATTAATCGATGAAATGTTCGGGAGAGTAGAAGGATGGCAGAAGAATGGGGGTAAGATTAAATCAAAACTGTCCGATCTTCGAAGATCGACAAATGGGATTTAAAACTTGAAAAGACAATGCCGTGGAGAAAAGTGGAAAGGTGGAAAAATGACAGCGGTTTTCACAAAATAAAATGGGGGGTAAGCGGTATTGCTCAAAATAATGCGATTTGATACATTGCTTGACACGTGTCCCTCCCAATACCACCCATTTTTCAAAAATTTTGGGCATTAAACCTCTGGCGCAAAGATTTTGTGAAACGCAACATCAACTGTCAGATCAGAGGACCCAGATTGGATGGTGCGAAATGGATGAAATGGGGAAATTTGCGGGGTTAAGAGGTAAGCGGGGTCCATGGTGATGTGGAATTTTTTGACGTGGAGAAGATGAGCATCGGGTGAGTTTGGACGGTCGGGAAGAGATCCTGGCCATCCGATCTTTTGAATGGACAACTATGATTTGAATCGAGGATCGCAAATCAGAGGAGAAAAGGGGATGGAACTGGAGATTTGCGCGATGCGACGGAGCGCTGGCCGTTGGATTGGGAAGAGAGATCAACGGTTAGGATTAAATCAGTAGAAGGCATCAGTAGAAGGTGAAGGGAGCCCACGATGAAACGCAGGCCGTTAGATCGGGGAAATGAACGGTGGAGATCTCATCGGAGCATCGCATCGGTGGAGGTCATAGGGTAAGGGAATAAGCCTTTACGATATGCGATTATGCGAGGGCCATATGATCTGAAGGATGATCGACGGTCAAGATTTAATCGGCGGGTGTGATGTCGGAGGGCTATGGGCGGAGCACGATTGAATCTCGGCCATCGGTTCTTGTGGATTCGACGACTGAGATTCAATCGGTGGATCTTCATCGGAAGAGGAAAAGGGAAAGGGTAGTGGGAATTTGTGATTTCCGATTGCGATGGGATGAATATTTGCGATGCGATGAGCACTTTGCGCTTGGTCACAGTGCGGGTTATAAGTGGAAATGGGGCTGGGGCTAAGGCCAAAAGGGGCTTAAGGCCTTAATGCTGAAAAATGGGTTTTTAGGCCAAAATGAAGGTTTTTCAGAGGATTTTGAGGGTTCCAATAAGGGAGAAAAGGGTTTTTAAACCAAATGAAAGGGGAACATAAGGTTTAAAAATGGTTTTGGAATGATTTAGGGGTTAAAATGGAGGTTTATAGAGGGATTTTTGTAAAGGGAATAAGGGTGAAAATGGAATTATTGATGAGTGAAAAGGAGGAGTGAAATGATGGAAAATGGAGCCTCATGAGCAGTTTTTTCTTAGTAAACAGCAGGTACTTTAGGATTAATAGTGAACCAGCAGTGAAGATTAACTCAAAGGATAAAGAACATCATAAGACTTCAAAAATATGATAGGTTTTCAAAAGAAACTATCTCTTGAAGGCTTGAAGACAAAGTCTAGCCACCTCTTGGTATAACAAAATTTATAGGTGGCTAACAGTGGTCACCTGCATCAATCTTACAATACATTACATCATGATATATCTTCTTTGATCATAATTGCTGATGGTAGGCATTCCCATGTTCAGCACATAAACAATCTAATAATATGTACATATTTCAGAAAGTCGTCTTCATTGGAATGTTGCCCAATGCAAACATGCCTACAGATTTAGGCCCATGTTTGGATGACAATCTGTATGTAAGGTCACCGTACAGATGATGTGTAAAAAAATCCTAAAATTGCAGCTCAGATGGATGAAACTAGATCCGGGGTCTTCTTATCTCATTCACTCGATCATTCGGGTACAAGTCTAGCCATGTGAATATATGATTTGTAGTCGAACATGGAAAGACATCGTTTGATTATCAGCCAATGATGTGAGTTGTTAACAAACGTGAGAGAACCACCATTAATGTCAATGGACCTGAAGGTACTGCAGTACACTTTGCAAGGCATGAATAGATGATTTGATGTCGAACGCCAAACAAAATCTTTCAGTCAAAGGTCTGGAAGCGAGGATCTTGTCGATGCTGTAACAAGCCTCATGGTATTGGAATCAGATGTTTCTACGTGAACTTCCTGGATATTGATTTGTCGTCGACAAGAAGTCACCTTATTGTGAAACGGGAGTTACTGATTTCGGAGACAAGGGTATGAATTGATATAGAAATTTTCAGGGAGGATGGTCATGAAAATGAAGGTTTATGAGTATTGCAGAAGGATGAGTATTCACTGGATGACTTCTCTTGAACATATCGGTGACACTGAGATGAGTTGGTAGCATTGACCCAAAACCGAAGTGAAGGTATGATGAACCATAGGTATGAATGAATCGTCAAGCAGATTACCCAACCCAAATAGTCACGGACATGGAGTGAAAGAAGTGTCATTTTCAAGAGTGACTTGCTAACATAAACTATTCTGCTCACTTTTCCCAAATTTTCCCTGGTCATTTGTCGACCAGTACCTCTTTATTTTTTAACAAGCTTGAGGAGGATAAAAATTGCTTGATCTATAATTCAACCCTTCGGGTGAATAAAGTATCACTATTTAATAATTTAACGAGTCTAGCGATGAATGAAACTCGATTCTTGCCATGATCGACAAGCGCATCGCTATTTTATGTTTTAATGAGCTTAACAACAGTGATAGTCCGGTCCTTTTTCATATTTAGAGAGTTTGAAAAAAAGGATGAAAGAAAACTCCATAAGTACTTTTTCGTAAATTTGTCACTTAGACCCGAAAAAGTGTAAAACAAAACTTATCTTAAACTGAATATCAATTCATTTACTTTTACGAGCTCGAAAAGACAAGTGCTCGACAATATTTTCATATTATCGGAGTCTAAAAAGAGCTGAAAGAAGACTCCAGGGGTTCCTTTTTTGTTGTTATTGAAGCTCAAAAAAGAGATAAAAGTGTGCTTCAAATCCTTTTTCGTTTTTAACAAAGCTCGAAAAATAAGGAGAAAAAGTATGCTTTTTGGTCAAATCATTCTTGAAATAAATCTACACGACTAATTTGCTCGTCAGTTGTAAGACCTGTTTCAGAGCAACATCAAATGGATTAAAAATACCTGTTTCATGATAAAAACATAATAAAACTATAGTCATAGCAATAAATGTAATTTGAAAATAATTAAATGACTATTAAAAGTAGTCTCACTATTCATTTTTACCATTCCATAGTTACCATTTGCGTTTTGGAGCTCTGAACCTGATTTTTCCCTCGAACTTCAGCTGTTAGTTGCGATCATTTTTGTGGATGGATTTCATTGTCGTTTGATCCAGGATAGTGCCATGAAGCTCCTCTTTCCTTTAATATTCATTTTATTTCAAATTTCTACAAATTTTCATGGTTTTAAGGCCCCTAGGTTAAATTCTGCCCAAAAAGAGGGCAACGCACCCCTGAATGTCGAAACCTACGTTGCATAGAAAGTACAGTGAAGGCTACTTGCACAAGAAACGCACTGTCTCTTGTTAGGGAGTGTGTTGGGTGCAATCTAAATTTTGGTTTTCATATTATGCTCAAAATTTGCCTAGTTTTTTGCAATGAATGGAATCTAATGGATCTTTTGTTTGTATTTCAGGTTTCCATCGGATTACAATGATGATTACATGGAGGGAAAGAGAACATTAAGAACAGGATATGATTGCCCTAAATGATCCAATTACAGTAAGAGCCCTAAGATATTGTGGACTTATTAAGTACTTTAGGTTGTCAGGGATGAGGCAACAGATATAACTCTTGGAGTTCTTAGTTCAAGCATGGGATCTAGCTATTGAGGCATTTCATATTAAGAACCAAGTGGTTCTCATAACAGTCAAGGATGTATACTTTCTCACAGGTTTTTCGAGGAGAGGCTTTCCTATTTCACTCTTAGGGTCTGTTGTTGGAGGGGAGACTCTGAGAGATTATATTCTACAACATTGCTATACAGGGGCAAAGCCAAGCAAATATAGAAAGATAAACATCCGGGATGTTAGATATTTTCCTTTGAGAACTATCCTTTTCACGATCGTTAAACTTGCCGGCACTGTTACACTACATGTAGCGAATAGATCATATATCAGTATGCGCTAGAGTGCTTAGAGACAACAATATTCAACTGGTCTGAAGCTGTTCTTTCTTAGATAAAGGAACAACTGAACAAAGAAAAGGGAGGAAGGAAGAATAATTTCAGTTATGGTTCAATCCTTATATCCTTCACTTCAGAATGGATTCCACTAATGCAGCCACAACATGTGACACTAGATATAGCTAGTCCTATAGATCTGAGGATGTAGAGATGGGTAGAACTCATGGGTCGGCATGCAGACCAATCAACCATTGTGTTCTCGACTACATTCTTCTCCTGTTTCTGACGACAGATTGTTGCCATCGATGAGTATGCATACACATGTGCTTATTTCCGAGGAGATCCAGATTTAGCATTACCAGAAGGCGCTTAGTGGGGTGAAATGGATAAGAATATTTTGATCATGTTTTTGACTTTCCTAAGGTTTATACAATGTTTTTGTATTTTTCATGTTTTCCCAAGACTAAACTAAATGTTTTATGTAATGGAGATGTTGGTCGTGTTCAACAAGTAGAGGAACCAGTGCACGAAGCAAATGCGCTAGCAGAGAGGGCTGTCGGGAGAGCGGTCCTTTAGGGTCTTGATATGGCTGAGACTCTGGTTGAGCTTTGGCAGCACATAGAGGGGTTGACCTTCATGATTCCGGATTTCCGAATCGAAGAGTTACCCATGCGACTGCAGCGACACACTATTGGGGTTCCTAACCGTTGGATACGGTTACTCCATAGGATAGCTAGATCGATAGCATGTTACCACGAGCAATAGTAGTTTACTTGTGACATTTTGCATGCATTTTGAGGTCAGATGACCAATGTGTCTTGGGCACAAATTTTGTAAAAACCTATAACTATCTATATATATATGATTTCATATTTTTTCCTATGTTTATTGTGCAATCCTATTCAATGATGTGAATTTTTTCTTTACATATGTTACAACTGTCTGTTTAAAAAATGATTAGCTAATGAATCAGTCAATGTGTTCAAATTTCTGGAAATGTGTTGATATTGAATAAAATCAAAATGTCTTTCCAAAAGTCAAACTCTTAGGAACAATATATGTAGTGTTTGATTTCTGATAGTATAAACACTAGTAAGTTGTAATACCACAATTTGTGAGTCTAACCTTATGATTATGCTATTAATACCAAATGAAATGCCATAAGAGAGAAGTTCGATCAACGCGCTATACTCAACGATATTTTTTGTCAATCTACCAATACAAATCCCTTGAAAACTCACCAACTCGCCATTCTGTAGTGTAACCAGCTCCAAAAATAGAAGAAAAGAGATATCAATGCCTTAGAAATAAGCCACTTCGAGGGGGAAACCTCCAATACATTACAAAAATGAACAATTCTTGGATGATACAATTTACAAAACCTCGTTTATATATATAGGAGTCCATGTGGCCATAATGTAATCCTAGTCGGCCACAATGTAATCCTAGCCGACCTAACAACAATAATGTAAGTAAACAATAATAACAATATGGGGGTTACAGGGGTACAACAATAACAATAAGGGGGCTACACGAATAACAATAAGGGACTACACTAGTAATATGGGAACCTAACATGCCCCTCTCCTTCAAAAAAGTGTTGTCCTCACCGCTTGAGTAGCTCTGGATGCTTCTGTATAAAATTCTCATCCTCCCATGTAGAATCTTCAGTGGGTAAGTTCTTCCACTTGATGAGATACTCTGAAATTGATCAATTCTGTAGCTGTCGAGTTCTTGTTTCCATGACCGCTTCAGGTTCCAATATGATTTTCCTTCCTCATCAAGTTCTGGCAATATTGTTTGAACTGGAATATTTTCACCTATAACCTTCTTTAAGCATGAAACATGGAAAACTGGATGCACTCGTGAAGAAGCAGGAAGCTCCAATTTGTATGCCATGGTACCAATATTTTGCAACACCTTGTAAGGACCATAGTACTTTGGCGATAATTTATTATCCTTCTTAGCTTGCTTGAGGGGCATTTGTTTGTATGGTTGTAGCCGTAAAAATACCCAATCTCCTACATCAAAACTTCTCTCGCTGCGATGTTGATCTGCCTGTTGTTTCATTCGATTTTGTGCCAAATTCAGGTTATCCTTTAAGAGTTGGAGAACTTCTTGCTGATGCTCGATGTGATCTTCCACTGCTTGAACCTTCTAATTTTCCCTTAAATATGATGTGATGGATGGTGGATGATATCCATAAAGTGCCATAAATGGGGTCATTTTTGCTGCAGTATGGAAGGAAGTGTTATACCACCATTCAGCAAGAGGTAACCACTTGACCCATTGTGTTTGTTTATCAGATACAAACAACGAAGATATCCTTCCAAACATTTATTTACTATCTCAGTTTGACCATCAGATTGAGGATGATAAGATGAGCTATGAGCTAATTGAGTACCCAAACAAGATAATAACTCCGTCCAAAAATTTCCAGTAAAAATGGGATCTCTGTCGCTCACAATAACCCTTGGGCTTCCATGTAGCTTTTGAATTCTGTCCATAAATGTAGTAGCAACTGTACTTGCTTTAAATGGATGAGATAATGCACAAAAGTGTGCATACTTGGTAAGTCTATCAACTACCACCATGATGAAACTCTTTCCTTTAGACTTAGGTAAACCTGTGATAAAATCCATTGAAATCTCCTCCCAACGTTGACTTGGAATGGATAAAGGTTGTAGAAGTCCTGGGGTCTTAATTGTCTCCACTTTATTCTGCTGGAAAACCAAAAATTCCGCCACAAACTTTTGAATATCAGATTTAAGGCCATCCCAAAAAAATTCTTTCTTCACCCTGTGGTAAGTTTTTAAAAATCCTGAGTGTCCTCCTAAAGGAGAAGTGTGCAATTCGAGAAGAATCTTTTGTTTTAGTTGGGAATTCTTACAAAGATATAAGCGATCTTTGTACCATAAGGAATCATTTTTCCAACTAAATGTATCAGATGTACTAGGATCTTGCTGTAACTTTTGAATGAGTGTCCATACATATTTTTCCTTCTTCCATTCATCTCTTGCTTCAGTTATCCAATCTGGTTGGATAATAGAAATGGCACAAAGCAATGCTTCCATCTCTTCATTCTTTCTTGAGAGTGCATCTGCAACAACATTAAGCTTTCCTTTTTTGTAGATTATTTCAAAGTCATAACCCAACATCTTTGTGACCCAATTTTGCTGCTCTTCTGAAGATAGTCTTTGTTCCAAAAAGTGTTTAAGACTATCATGATCATTTTTTACCTTGAAGTGTCTTCCCATTAGGTAAGTTCGCCATTTCTTTAGTGCATGCAGTATTGCTAACATTTCCTTCTCATAAATAGGTTTTGTAAATACTTTCCTTTGATTGGACGACTTTCAAAAGCAATGGGTCTTCCTTCTTGCATTAAAACCGCACCAATTCCATTTCCTGAGGCATCACATTCCACAATAAAGGTTTTCGTGAAGTCTGGCGTAGCTAAGACCGGTACTAGGCACATTGCCTCTTTAAGACGTTCAAAGGCCTTAGTTGCTTCAGGAGTCCATGAAAATGCATCTTTCTTCAATAATGTTGTTAGAGGTGCTGCTATTCTCCCATAATTCTTAGCAAACTTGCGATAATACCCTGTTAACCTGAGAAATCCTCGCAACTTCTTTATGGTTGTGGGGACTTTCCATTCCTTAATGGCTTTAATTTTGTTAGGGTCTACTTTAACACCCTCGTGAGATACAATATGACCCAGATATTCCACCTCTTGTGCTCCAAAGAAACATTTGGATGTTTTTGCATATAATTGTTTCTCCTGCAATAGTTTGAGCACACTGTCAACATATTCAACATGATCCTTCCAAGACCTATTGTAGATTAGTATATCATCAAAAAATACTAGCACAAATTTTCTAAGGAAGGGTTTGAAAATGGAATTCATCAACCCTTGAAATGTAGAAGGTGCATTGGTAAGGCCAAAAGGCATGACCAAAAATTCATAATGACCCTCATGAGTTAGAAATGTTGTTTTTGGAATATCTTCAGTCTTCATTCTAATTTGATGATATCCAGAACGAAGATCCAACTTGGTAAAATAAATTTCTCCATGTAATTCATCCAATAATTCATCAATCACAGGAATGGGAAATTTATCTTTAATGGTGAGCTTATTGAGTTCCCTATAATCTGGACACATTCGCCATGATCCATCCTTCTTGTGTACCAATACTACAGGAGCAGAGAAAGAACTTTGACTAGGTTGAATTATACCCGCCTCTAACATTTCTGCAATCATACGTTCCATTTCGCTCTTTTGGAAGTAAGGATATCTATAAGGCCTGATGTTTGGAGGAACACTTCCTGGAATCAAATGAATAGCATGATCATGATCACGAATAGGTGGGAGTCCTTTGGGAGTTTCGAACACCTTGGAATGATTGTCCAAGACTTGTTGGAGATCTGCAGAAATAGATGATTTTGATGTTGGAACTTCTAGTGAGCATAATTGTGCAATTACACCTCGTTGTTCTTTATTTATAAGCTTTGTCATGACATTAGAGCTTATTATCTTTCCCGGCTTCCCTGAAATACCCCGTAATTCGACTTCCTTTCCTTCTGAAAAAAATTTCAAGAAAAGTTCTTGAAAATTAAAAGCTACCGTCCCCAAAGATTGTAACCATTGTACTCCTAGTACAACATCAACACCTTCCATAGGAATGGAAAGCATTGGACTAGTCAATACATATTCCCCCATGGTTAGCTTGATATTATGGCATTTTCCAGAGAAATTTATAGTTCCTCCATTAGCAACCATCACTTGACATTCTGGTGCTGGGTATAGGAAACAATTTAATTCCTTGGCTACCTTACAATGAATAAAATTATGGGTGCTACCTGAATCAATCAACACTATTACCTTTTTCTTCTTGATTTGTCCTTGTATCTTGAGAATTTGAGGAGTGGTAATTCCTGCCAGTGCATTACACGATATGGTCGGATTCATTTCTTCCTCTTCTAGGGTTGGTTCCTGGTGTATATCCTCTTCTTGTTCTTTTTCTTCTTCCTCTTCACAATCTATGTAAAATAATTTCTTCTCAGCACACTTATGACCTTTAGTGTATTTGCTATCACAACTGTAGCAAAGCCCTTTTGCTCTTTTTTCTTCCAATTGTTGTGGTGTCAACCTTGTGGGTTGTGGAAATCTAGGCGTAGCAACACTTCCTTCTTTATAGAATTGAGTGGTAGGCTTCCTTGTCGCCATAATTTTACATTCAACTTTTCTTGCCAACCTGAATGCCTTCTCCAATGAATCAGGTTCCAAAATGCAAACTTCATGTTGGATGTTATCCTTTAAAGTGCCTATGAAGAGATCAATCATGTGTTCCTCTGGAATATCAGTTACCCTTATATTCAATTTTTGGAAGTCCTCAATATGTTGCCCCACTAAACCCTTTTGTTTGAGATTTATCAATTGGCTAAAGAAGGTGTTGCTCTTTGTATCCTCATAATGTGCTATCATTTCCTCCGTAAAAATTGACCAAGTGACAATTTTTTTATGGGAGAAAATCCATCAGTACCATACAAATTTATTTTGTTCTAAATGTAAAGTTGCAATGCGTACCTTTTGTGTGTTTTGCACATTATGGAGATCAAAATATTGCTCCATCTGTAGTATCCATGTTACAAGATCCTTTCCATCAAACTTCCTCATATCCATTTTGGAATATGGTGGTTCTTCCCGCCAACATTAGAGTTTATGAAATCACGATTAACATTTATTTTGTTCTCATCATGAGGTTCTTCTACTATCTTTTCACCATTAGGAAACATTTCTTGTATCAACTTTGTCAAACCTTCAATGTCTGCTTTTAGATCATTCTTCATGTTTTCCATGTTTTCTTTCATGTCATCCATCTTAGCTTCCATGCCAGCTTCCATGCCATCCATCTTAGCTTCCATGCCTTTCTTCAAACTGTCCATCTTCGCTTCCACACCTTTCTTCAAAACTTCCATTTCATTTTTTGTTGCTCTTTGCGAGAGTGAAATTTGTTGCACTTGCTCTTGTAATTTTGATAGATCATGTTGAAATTCTTCATATTCATGAGTCATAGTAGAGCCTTTTGAAGGCTTAATGGATGTTGAATTATTTTTCCGGGGCATATTTTAGAACCCAATACTAATATCTATTCTACAATATTCCCTTGGAATCAATTCAAATTGATTCTTCAAACAAGACTTATGCAATTCGGAAAAAAATACACACCTTTTTCTTGCTTTTGAGGAGCTCGATATTGAAATTGGATTATCTCTGTGATTGTAGCACTTAAATATTTGAATTTCGGTACCAACGTATCCTTCTGAATTATATTTTGAATGCCATATGTCTAACCTAATTTGGATTCTCCAAAACAAAGTTGTGTCCAATCTCCCACAATGACCTAATTATGGACTGGTTCAGTAGAGTGAAATTGTACCACTGGCCACGTGTCATATTTTCATCCTTCAGCTCTGAAATTGATAGCCAAGAAACTAAAATCCATGTACTTGCAAACACTTTTTACGACACTCCAATCTGATGCTTAGAGAGAGAGTTATGAAGATTTTCCCATGATCACCTCTTTGAGATGAAAATCTGCAGCCTGAAAAGGCACTACCTTCCACAGATCATATCTCCAAAAATGTTGCGAACCAAGATCTGAAATGTTTTGACAATTTTCCTCAGGATTTTGGCTTTGTACCCTAAAAATTTTAGATTCTGAAACTTTGTATAAAAAAATTTAGAGCGCAAATTCCACGATGACCTGTTTAGGAACCTGAAAAAATACCTAAATTCCACAGATCATATCTCTGAAAATATTACGAACCAAGCTCTGAAATTGTTTAACCATGTTCCTCAAGATTTCGGCTTCGCATCCTAAAATATTCAGCTTCTGAAGCTTCGTAGAAAAAAATTTATAGCGAAAATTCCACGATGACCTATTTGGAGGAGCGAAACCCTAGAATCCAAAGCTCTGATACCAAATGTTGTGTAACCAGCTCCAAAAATAGAAGAAAAGAGATATCAACGCATTAGAAATAAGCCACTTCGAGAGGGAAACCTCCAATACATTACATAAATGAACAATTCTTGGATGATACAATTTACAAAACCTCCTTTCTATATATAGGAGTCCATGGGGCCATAATGTAATCCTAGTGGGCCACAATGTAATCCTAGCCGACCTAACAATAATAATTTAAGGGCACAATAATAACAAAATGGGGGTTATAAGGGTACAATAATAAAAATAAGGGGGTTATACTAATAACAATAAGGGACTATACTAGTAATATAGACACCTAACACGTTCGGAGCAAAAATGGCCCATGCTGCAGAGGATAGATTCTGCGTACTACTACTAGTACCATTAGCATGTCCAACAAATGGTTCTGAAGATTGAGACATCTGCGATGAAATGTAAAGTGGATTACTAACATCAAGAAAACTCTAAAAACAAATTAAGATAGTGAATTCAAATCAACAACATATATATACAATATAATACAAAAATTACTACGCTCATGATTAAGCATAGTAAAGTTTCAGATACAACTCATTTCTAGGCTGCGCCAATGGAATTCCATCGTAATCAACCAACTCATAGGCACCCTTAGCAAGAACTCTTTTGACAACACATGGGCCATGCCATAATGGCTCAAATTTCCCTGTACCTATTACATCAGCTTCTTGATCATAAAGAAGGACCAAGTCGCCCTATGAAAAAATGTGAGGTTGGACATTTTTGTTGTATTGCACCTTTATACGTCTCTTATGCGCTTCTTTGGCCGATTGGGCTTCACAACACGTTTCATCAAGATGGATGAGGTTAAGGATACATGCTTCTTCTTTTGAGGTGTCAGGTAACAAGTCTATTGTGAGTTTTAACGACGATATTTCACATTGGATAGGCAAGATAGCTTCTAGACCATACACCAATTGAAAATGAGTAAATCCAGTCACATTTCTCACCGAGGTTCGATACGCCCACAAGGTGGAGTACAGGATCCAATGTCAGCTCCTTTTACAAACTCCTATCATTCGTTGAAGCATACATTTAAGAATCTTGTTGGTTCAACTTGTTCATTTTATTGTGGATAATAAGGAGTAGAATTATCATGTGATAATCCTAACTTGGCAGTCAATTCAGACATCATGTGGTTTCAAAAATGCTTCCCATGATCTATAAATATAGCTTGTGGGACACCAAACTATGCAATAACATGATTAAAGAAAAACAATGCAGTTGTTTGTCCTGTGTTGTTGAATGTAGGCATCGCTTCGGCCCATTTGGTAAAATAGTCGACTGCGACAATAATATAACCATGCCCCCCGGACGAACGAGGGTTACAGGTCATGAAGTCAATACCCCATTTTGAAAATGGTCCCATAGAGACAACATGATGCATTGGTGTTGGCGGTTTGTGGGCAGTTTGTGGATTTTACGATAAAAAATTTGGCACGCATGACAACTTTTGACTACGAGGATACAATCTCGAAATATAGTAGGCCAAAATTAACCGGCGTGGAGTATCTTCTGCGTGGTAGCATGTCTAGATAAATTCCCACCACAAGCCTGAGCATGACAATCATTTAAAACTTTTTTTTCCTCCTCATGAGTGAGGCACCTCCTTACACTAGTACATATGGTCAAAATTCCGACACTTTAGTTCCGACACTTTTGATATATTGTCGGAAATTTCCCCAATTTTTCTCATTTTTTCATTCCCGCCAACAAGCGTCGCTATAGCGACATTTTTGGAGTATCGTCGTAACAATGACGTTTAGGAAAATCTTTGTAATACCAATGTTTCGAGACAATTCGTCGGAATCCTGACGTTTAGGAAACATATGTTGGTCTTGCGACGTTTAGGAGACATATGTCGGTCTTGCGACGTTTAGGGATACCGTCAGTCTTGTGATGTTAAGGGCGAAACCGTCGGAATATCGACGTTTAGGAGACAGAAGTCAGTCTTGCGACATTTAGGAGACATACATCTGTCTTGCGACATTCAGGAATACTGTTGGTCTTGCGACGTTAAGGGGCTACCGTCGGAATACTGACGTTTAGGAGACAGACGTCGGTTTTGCGACGTTTAGGAGACATACGTTGGTCTTGCATCACTTAGCACCAAGTATTGGTCTTGCGATGTTTAGGAGCCAAAACGTCGGTCTTACAACATTAAGGGAAAACACATGGAAATTTAGTTTGGTGGCCTATTAAAAGTTATTTTCCCATTCTGCTTGTTCATTTTCTTAACATAGAATGGGTTTTCGAGTATTTGCTGCTTCAAGGGTTTCCTGATGGAGAAAACCGCAATACAGGGTTTAGGGCACGTTATTTCTAGCACCACGACGGTTTTCCAATGTTCAATTTCACCTTCCATGATCGAGGGTTCAGATATTATTTTTTATATTTGGTGGGTTTTGTGGCAGAAATAAATATAAACAATTTTTTTGCCTGAATGAATGCCGTCTCCTGGTTTAGTTATGTATTATGCAGTCAGAATAATTATTTTTTATTGGTATATTGTTTTTTATTTTTGGATTTAATTGAACTTGACTCTTTAGAGTTATTCCCTTCTGTATGTTAAAAATTTTGTTTTTGTTGCTTCAAGGGTTTCCTGACAGAGAAAATCGCAATATAGGGTTTAGGGTGCATTATTTCTAGCACCACGGCGGTTTCCAAGGTTCAATTTCACTTTCCATGATCGAGGGTTCGGAGATTATTTGATATATTTGGTGGGTTTTGTGGCAGAAATAAATATAAACAATTTTTTTGCCTGAATGAATGCCGTCTCTTGGTTTAGGCATGTATTATGCAATCGAAATAATTGTTTTTTATTGGCATATTTTTTTATTTTTGGATTGAATTGAACTTTAATCTTTAGAGTTATTCCCTTCTGTATGTTAAAAAATTGGTTTTTGTTGCTTGAAGGGTTTCCTGATGGAGAAAATTGCAATACAGGGTTTAGGGTGTGTTATTTCTAGCACCACAGCGGTTTTCCAAGGTTCAATTTTGCTTTCCATGATCGAGGGTTCAGATATTATTTGATATAGTTGGAGGGTTTTGTGGCGGAAATAATTATAAACAATTTTTTTGCCTGAATGAATGCCATATCCTGGTTTAGGTATGTATTATGCAGTTGGAATCATTGTTTTTTATTGGTATATTATTTTTATTTTTGGATTGAATTGAACTTGACTCTTTAGAGTTATTCCCCAAACTATATTGAATAGTAGAGATCTCATCTTCTTCGTTTCTTTATTTATATACCAAGATCTAAAGCCTTCTTCCATTATTCATCATTCCCATGCATTTCTTATCTATGTCATGCTTCCAAATTATTTTTGGACTTCTTTGGAAAAGGATAATGTTAGAGGTAAGTAATCAATAGTTTCTTCTACTTGCTGGAATAAATTACACCATCCTATGCCAAAATATTCCACCTTCAACCATTTAGGATTTAGCTTGAAGAGGTTGGGAGATTTTTCCTAGGAAAGAGACACTACTAACACAACTAAGTTATAGTTTGATACCCCTTTCAAGGCTACCCATTTTCATGCTTGAATGCTTCATCTGAAAACCCATTTGATACTCGAAATTTATCAAACCTCTTAGCTTTTTTTCCTTCCCCTACTCTCTCATTTCTCTAGGTGGGAATTGGTTTTGTTGGTCCAATGTCTAGCAATCATGCTACTTGAAGCTTTCTTATAAAATATCCTAAGAGATAAGCCATGTGAGAAACAAGCACCAAAAATTTTGAATCCCATAATGTAGAGCTTAAGTCTCCCACTAGCACCATGAGGCCACTTTAAACATATTAGATATTGAATAATTTTCCCAGTACTACACTAGGTCAAACTAGGGACCATAAACATTTAGAATATTGATTTCTTTCCCAATATCCTTTAATAATAACGTCATCCTTAAATTTATAGGAAAGGCCAAATATTTAGATAGAGTATATGAAGATATTTACCATACAATTATATTCCCATAAGATCTCTAAGTTTTATCAATGTTGTAAATTTTGAGAGTTCTTGAATTACCTTTTCTCCCTCCATCATCATCTCATAAAGGAGGATAATAGAGGTTTTTCATGTATCTATAAGACTCCTAATGGCTAATTTATTTCAAGGATTGGACCTTCCTCAAAAATTTAGGTTCAAGAATAACATTCAATCACATCACTTGAGGTGGATACATTAAGAAATTGAGTTAGAGATAATTGTTTCCCACCTCAAGCCAGTGATGATGCTTTATGTGCCATGGACATAAAGGAAATTATCCTTCTCTAGGTTGGCCTCTTGTTTTTTCATAAAGGAATCAAACTTCTTTCCACCTTCATATGGAAGTATAATGTTTTTTTTTCTTTTAGGTCATAGGTTATATTTTGTTTTTTTTTGTTTTTATAAAGTCCCATAAGGATACCCCGGGCTCATATTCCAATTTAGATTTTTCAAGAGTCCCCATCCAGGCTTCATCTTCTACCATGGATTCTTCAATTATAGGTATCAGGATAAGGGTGGAGGTCATAATTTTGTTAATACTTGATAATCTAGGTAGAAATTCATTGAAAGATTATATTCCTTTTGTTTATTTCTCTATCTCCTAAAGATTAAAACACCAAATTTTCTAAACATTTCCTTTTAGAAGGGGAAGGTAATTATGGGACTTACCTAGAAGAGGTCTACAATCCTTGTTGTCATTGGTGGCATCTTGGATCTATTGAATCTGTAGATTTGAGGCCACAGGATACTCTATTGGCTCCATTATCTTAACCAAGGCTCATTCTAAGCACCTCTTATCAACTATAACTTCTGCCCTTCAAGTTGTTTGAATGGATTTTGACAGTTCCACCCCTTGCGTTGAGGATGTTTCCTATGATCCCATAAATTCATTTGTGAAGAGAAATCCATTATTGCTAAGTATCCATAATTGTGACATCAACCACATCTAAAGTGTAAAACCTTCATAATTAAGGATTAATTGATAATGGCCTTTACCTCTCTAGATAACTAGTTCCTCTACCAAGCCTTTAATAGTTTATAGAACCCTAGTATTTTTTTATCATGATATACCCATTATCCCAAAAAAATAAACTAGCTTCATAATACAAACCAAGGGATTTTGACAAAGAATCCAAAGAATGCAAAGTGTTTGAAAAAATATTTGACTGAACTTTGTCACATGGATGTCAGGCTTGATGGTATTTCTTATCAAAAGGATTATTTGTCTTTCCATATGGTTAATTTAACAGAACTTTGCTCCAATATTAGTATCACGAAGATGTTCTATTTTCTATATCAAAAATCGAATATGCTTCTAAATGACCTTGAAAGAGGGTCAACAGCAATGGAAAGAGGGTCAGTGATATGGGAAATGGAGAAAAGTTGGTTGAGTGAAGAGTGAAAAAAAAAGTGCAAAAGGGATTCTAAGTCAAGGGATCTAGGGTCAGCAAAACTTTCCTTTATTATTTATAAAAAATGAGAAAACCGATAAAAAAAAACCCATTTTTTCCTTCAAGTTCAAATTCAACTTGAATTCAACTTGAGGTTCAGTCATGAGGTTTGAAGAACCTAATCAAAACTAAGAATTTTCTTTAGGTTGATTGAATTTTAAAACAAAATTTTGAATTTTAGTGAACCATGTGAAATAGATGGTATGAATATTTTTAGCTTGCCAAAGGGATTGTTAAGCTTCTCAATGCTCATAGTTAAGAGTCTTTAAAAGTTAGACCAAAAATATCAATTGCATCATAGGCTGATAAAATATATACAACACCAATTAATGGTTTGGCTAGACAATCCAAAGCTCGTAAGTTATACTTCCCAATCCTTTTCCATATTGACCTAGGTTCATCCACCAACAACGATGCATATTTTAGGGGACTTATAATAGGAATGTAAGTGATGTTATCAAAAGGATTAAACTCTAAAGATACATGTTTTTTTTAGACTCCTCATTGGTCATTGACATTATGTAGGAAAGGAGATCCAAAGAAATCAAAAATTCATATTTTGGTGATAGAATCCATGACTTCCTCCTTTTAGTCAAATGTTTTAAAGTTATCACATCAAGAGGAGGAGAAATAACAAGGATGCTAAACTTAAAAATTTGGAATCCTCATTGGAAAAAATGCACTACTTATTGAAAGAATACCTGCCCTAACTTTAACATGCAAATAAAATGGAATGAATACCTTCATGTAGACAATATTAAAGGCTATTGAAGCAAATAACTCTACTTGCATGCAAAAAATTGAATTTTAAATCTCTTTTTTCATGTTAACTTCCCATATTCAATACTACATTATGAAAAGTGAGGCCTAAGTAAATATCAAAAATTCAATTATTACAAGAGAACACCTATAGGTTATCTATATTTGTGTATATTTCCCTTTTTGAAGAAGAAAGTGATGGAATGCAAAGTTTATACATAAAGGAAAAAGAGTCCTTACAAAGCCAAATGTCAATGCATTTGAAATGGAACTAAGAAAACATAAAACAACTTGGGTATAAAAATTAAGGATACGTAGATATTGATAGTAATGAAAAATTATATTTCTTTGAGGGAAAAGTTGGCAGTGTCTAGCTATCTTGGAGAATTTCCATGGACAGTCTACCTTGGTTCTAAATCCATTTTTAGAAAACCTTATAGAAAACACCAGAATAAATATTGAGGATCTCAAATCAACAGTGAACCCTACATAAGTGTTTACAATCAAAATAAAAACAAAGGCAAAACTCATGGAAAAATGTATTGTGAATAGCAATGTTAATACACTACCAATCAATTATGTGTTGGATGGCTGATTCTGACACTGATGTGAAAGAAGGCACTTAAAATATGTGAGTCTATGTTTGTTTTCTTGGTGCTTTCCTAACCTTTTTTTTTTCTATTATTGTCCTAAATTATTAGAGCCTTGAAATTCCCATATGATTTTCTTCATGCCTTCTCTCCCTTTGTAATCAATTAGAGTTCTAAAATATCTAGAGCCTAAGAAATATGTTACTTTATTTTTAGTTAGAGTAGTATGTAATAACATGTTGTCTCTCAAGTATAGACAATTAGAAAATAGATTGAAATCAGGAAGTGTGTCATCAACTAGAGACCTTGAAACAACAAACAGTTCATTCACAAATTTTAATAGGGTCAACCTTCACATACAAAAATGCATTCTGAATCAGATTGGTTATATGATTGACCTGGAGAGTAAGATAGCTTTATGATTATACGTAACACAACTGAAAAAAAGGTGCAACATAGGTATCCACTTACTCAAAAACCATTTGGATAGATAAATATTTCAAAGGAATCCTCTTCAAATATTCTTGAATTCTTGCAACTTTCTCCTCAAAATGTGTTTCATCAGCACAACAACTTCTCATGTGAAGAATTACTTGTCAATAATTTGGTTGTAAGGTAGAATTATATCTACTCATGGGAATTTCTTGTTGTCATTGGCTTCAAATTCATCCCTCCCACCTTACAAAATGAAATCATATTGAAATAAAACATTTATGACAAAAAAGTAAGATGATCTCAACTACCTTAAGGATGTCCCAAGGGGAATTTTTTTTTTTGAAAGGAATAAAAAAGTGCTTTGTAAGTCAATTTTACAATTGATGTAAAAGCTAGAGTTTGTACGTGTTCTCTTGGATATGAATGACACAAGCTACTCCCAGACTCCCTCTTGTTTGAGGAATTACATGCTACTAAAGACTTTATTTTCCCATATTGAAAATGAAGACTACCATATGCTACTAAAGACTTTCTGATAGAAAATACCTTCTCTAGAAGAGATATAATGAATAAATCCCTCACATGGATTTAATACAAAAACATAGGATGATTTAACGAGTCCACAAACTTAAGTCGAATCATATTTCTTGTGTATATCCAAAGGATGAGAACCATTGAATGGAATATGTGAAGAAATATTTTTACGAAAATCTTTAGGAAAAATTTTCCTCCCTTGAAACATTTGAAGCCCTAAGAAGGCACACCGTTGAATCACTTTCTTAGCAGATCTTGCATTTCCACTGTCAACCATCCGAAAAAAGGAACTTTAATAAGAAATATCCTTGGTAACATTTTCCTACACTCGAAGTAGATGCTTCTCCACTTGGGAAATGAAGCCATTATCATATCTTCCTCCCCTCACATGCTTCATAAGCCTATAAATTTCAGTAAGTTCATTTCCTAATTCTTACATAAATATCTTTGTCTGAGAAACACAGTGAGCAAGAACCAAATAATCCAAACCTAAACTAAAACCATCTAAGAATAACAATTCAATCAAAAAATGTTCAACTAAATTCAAGAACTTTGCTGCTACTCTTGGACCTTTTCACTTAACAATTTCATTAAATCTTTGAGTCAAAAAACTCAAAAATTATGTTTTATCACCATTGAATAATAGTATTTCACTATTGCTTATGAGAAGCCCATTCTCCTCACAATTCAATTCCACAAGTAAATCCATCTGAAGAAGTTGGCTAGATGTCCAAAATGGCCCTCCATCATGCACTTTAGTAACTGCTGGTTCATGCAAGATTTGATAAGTCCACATTGATATCTGATTTGGTGTGGTTTTATCCAGCATAGATTTCATGGATAAAATATTGGCATACAACAATGTATCAAGTATCAACACTTAGTGCTATTCTTGCCTCTCCATAATGGGAACTAAACATTTGTTGATACACACTTAGAAGCTGAGAAAGATCAGCTTCAAATCCTAAATATTGGGGATAAAAAACATGAATGGAATCCCCATCAAAATATGCACTAGGTGGCCACCATATTAGAGGGTTAATAATCATTGTAAAGCCTAGATGTATGTATGATTATAATCCATGTAATGAATGTTTATGGACACATGGAGAGTGAAGAGTGAGTTTGCCTATTATAAATGCCAAAAATGTTTCTGTTTCTACATATTCAGATTATTGCAGCTTTAGCTGCAATATGATTGTTTATTCTTTGCTAATCTTGTGCATATTACTTTGTGTGCAATATAGACAGGATTTTCTTAAAAATAAATGTGGCATAAATTTGTCTTGACCTTGGCATGTAGGAACATCAAGATGCAAGAAATACAGTCTTAGAAGTTGAATGCAATGGTGTGACCTTCAAAATACCCAAGGATAGTAGAGTCTCAAAAAATTTGAAAGTTGCTAAGGTGTGATATTTTCCATTATTGCAGTTAGTATGAGGTCTGAAAATTCACTAAATTTGTAGATAAGTGAATGTAGCACTATTTTCAATTTTTGACCTTGAAAGCTGCAGGATTCTTGCAATTTTGTGAGTCCAGAGTTCTCTTTCGGTGGTAAAAACAAATATTTCCAGAAACAGAAGTAGATTGAAGTTACAAATAATCCAAAGATGAAGGTCAGTTACATGTTCCAGTGATGGAGACATCGTTTATGTATCTTTGTTTGTTGAGCTAGTATTGAAGCATATATTAACACGTAAGTACGATGGAAAATTTTGATCCAATCCTTCTCAACAATGGCAGGGACCTTCACATGCAAATAGTCTCTTCCCATCATTAGCAGATAAGTATGAGACTTTTGACAAAAAAAGCAGGGGTGAAACTTCAAAATTATCGAAGATTGCCAAGGTAACATACACTTCTGAGTAAATATGTTCAACAATGAATATGCATACAAATATTTCAGTTGTAATACTTAGTTATCTTCTATGTTGTGGATTCATTTGGAGAAGATATTGATCAGCTAATTAGAAACAAGTATTCATGTGATATCATCCCAAACTACAGATCTATGTCTATTTTTTGATTGATTGATAGCTAAATCTGTACTGGGAGATATTTTTGAAGTAGCTGAATTAACACCCAGTGCAAACATACCGTTTTTCTTTAGACATGACTTCTTTAAGGCTATTAAAACTAGGTTCTTTGAATGAGCTATGATGCTTGATATGATTCCTGTAGTTTGTTCAGGCTACCCATTAATTAGCCACATGGTCGCCTTAGCCACATGGTCGCCTGTTTTCTTGGGTTACCCATGAATTATTTTATAGCCCTGGCTACCCTAGAGGAAGCGTTGTGAGACCACCTGTGGAGATTTCTACATCTGACACCAATTGCTAGATATTGTACTTGATGTTTTCGTTAGGCCGAATGATTTGTACTATGCAAAAATACTTTATGATTTTTTCCTGCACATTCGTCTTTCTTCCATTTATAATCTGTCCTCGTGGTGTCCATATAGGTATTTGAGAACGATGTTGTTTGATGTATCTCACTGTGGGGTTGCTGAGCATTTTTGTGGGCTTCAATAATACTGTACAAGCATATGGGATTTGGCAAGTTTGTTAAATATATGGTATTGTATCTCCAAATATGATGTTGATATTATACCTAGCCCCTGTGCCTTCTTCTTTATTTGTTCCAACATTATTTGATTAGAGGTTCAAAACCAGAGAGGGTTAGAGTTTGTACATGTTGAGTTATTATGTTGTGATGTGGTTTAAGGGGTGGGCATCCCTCTGGCTTGGGACCCCCATAGGGAGTGTCTCCAGATGTCACAGTTCGTGGCCCTGTGCCAAGTAACAAGTTCCTGATATTATTGGCTTGCAGGCTCTTGGTACTAGCTTGACCCAATTTTTGGGTTTGAAAAAAAATTTACTTGATCATGCCCTTTAATGCATTTCTTGTGTGTCTGTTTTTTTAACTTTATGCTTTTTTTTGTAGCCTTGATTACTTCTGCAGGTGCTAATCACTAAGAGTATATTTTTCTAGCCCGATTGACGAACCTTTTTGGGCATATAGTTATTGTATCTTTCTGGGTCTTAAGCTATTATGTGGGATGTAACGAACAAAGTTTGTATACTCGAAGGATCATGAGGACTAATTGGGTGTTTATAAACATAATAAAATGGTCTTATCTGTGATGTCTAAAACCCTTACTTTTTTTTAGGGGTGATGACATCTGGATGTTTTTATCAGTTCATTAATCACGCTTTTTTTGAACTCCATCTTTTCTATATTTAGAATTTTGTCTATTACCCTCATGAAATCTGTTGTTAAGAGTGTTTCAGTCTATCCTACAGTAATGCTATGCTCTGTTTAGGTGTGCAATAGATTGTCTCCACTTGTCCATCATAAACATCATGCTGCAGTATCTGATTGTTTTCCTTCAAAACTCAATTTCTTGAAAATCTCTCTTCTTACGATCAAATTTCTTCTTCTCATAGTTTTCTTCTACTTGAACTTGAGTCTCTAGACAAGCCTCCAAAATATTTTATCACAAGATCTAAGGCTCAAGGTCAGAGATAGCTCTGATACCATGTAGAAATTTGAGGGTGCACATGGAATATGAGAGATTCATAATTTTTTTTTTTTTGTATTAATTTGACCTTTATTAAACCTTATTAAACATTAACATAACCCCTAAAACATTAGAGTGCCGATACTTCAACATCAGTGTGGTTTGAATTAGAATTCTATTCGCTTGGCTAAGTACCATTTTTTTGGCATAAACTGCGAAGAATTGTCATCTGATGACAGTTTTCTCACAAAGTTTCTCATTATGGTAACTGGGTGAGTACTACTCTTATGATGCTACTATAATTTTGGCAAAAGTGTTTTTTTGGGACGCTTGATCATAATGGTTCACTTCTAGATGATTGTTTGTTTCACCAGTTTCTTTTAGTGTGACGGGACATCTTATGCCCCTGCCTGTCTCTTATGTCTAGAATGAAGTCTCAAAAACCACAATATAGTGTTATGAATATGCGAGGGATAATTCTGAGGTTGTTCTTGTAGTATTACTTCAATTGTGCCGCCCATATATCTTTCACTATTTTCTCAAATAATACTAGGTGATCCTAAGATTAATCAGATCTCTCTGAAGGACATGGACTAGAGTGTTTCTAGGGTGTTGGCTATCTATTTACTCAAATTTCTAGTGGCTAATATTTTTTACTAAAACTGTCATACCAAGTCTTCGTGAAACAGTGAATCATTTTCCAACACCGCTGAACAATTCTCTTGCTCAGTCAGTAAGTCTTTTGATACTATAACATACTTACTGGTAAGTGGTTTATTTTTCCTTTTCCTGTGGAATTCATTGCCACCTTTTCCATGGTAATTATTTATATTTCTTAGTATTATTTCTGTCAAACTATTCAACAAATTGTCAAAACTGAGCACGGACTTTTTCGAAATTGAAAAAATTTGCTATGGGATGTTCATGAGTTGCCAAGTTGGTAAAGCAAAGCACTTTCAGTTCTCAGATCTGGGTTGAAAATTGTCAGTGCTTAGTAATATGGCCAATAGATTTGATTCTAAGATAAGAGGTTCTATAGATCAGGAAATTTTTTAAAGGATGTTAACATGCATTTTTTATTATTTACAAGTACACAATTTTATCTACTTAACGAGATAGTTAGCCATTTTTTGGTAGGATTATTTTGTTTACTTTTTTATTTTTGGGTGGGGGGATGAGATGTAAAATTAAGATCCATATAAATATGGCATTTCCTAGTCCCAACTTGGCTTACTGTACTTTTCAAAATCAACTTTTCTGTTTCCAGATTCCTTAGTTCTTTTCAGTTTACCTAGGATTTATGAAATACCTTTCTGGACATCATCAATGTCTCAGAATGCTTTATATTATGAAAAGAATGATCATTATCCCTTAAATGTGAATTTCTCACCATACTTGTTGGGGTTTCTTAGAATTTTTCCTTTGTTTAAATGATTTCTGTTAAGAGGTTTTGATAAAACACTTTTCATCTGATCTTGGGAATCGAGATAATTTAGTACCTGAATTTTACATTGCATTTCGAATCATGCTTTCTAGGATTTTGGCAGGACTTTGCACAAGTATTTCAAAGTTTCTAATGAATTTACATCTTCTCTCCATTATACAAGATTCAAAAATGCTCCTGCTGATATGAAGTTTTGATATTTGTATGTTATCTTTAGTGTTTGTTTAATGTTTCCATCTTCTTCTGTGGAAATTTAATTGTAAAATATGTAAGCTAATAAATGCAGTCCTTGTTTCTGCCTTGTCATAAATAGAGGAAAACCAAGAAAGCTAACGACAAACAACATGCCACTATTAGGATAGAAATTAGAGGTAAGAACACAAGAGACAAACATCCTGCGGGTGATTTTTCCTATATTTAGAAAACAGGAATATCATTTTTTGGATGATAAACCTGGAAATAAGAACAACCCACACACACGATTGCTAGTACCTTACCAGTGGCATACCATTGGTCTTCCTGAAGGTTACTTCACCAAGTTACAATCATTAATTAACACAAGGCCTGATATCAATAGCCACATTGGGAAAACTCAATGCAAGGGAAGATCATGCACGCTAGGATTTGGACCTGGGTCGTTGTCACAATAACTGGTCCAAGTTGCCACTACAACATAGCCTGATAGACTAGGTGATTGTTCCTATATGTAGGAACCCATCAGTTAAACATTCAAGTGAAACTGTGTTCATATACTGGCACTGATAATGTACACACCATATTTTTTCATTTTGGATAAGTAGAGCGGCATTACAAGTGTGAATTCTGACTGATCATTGGTATGTAACTTGTTAATGTGTGTTTTATTGGCTAAATGTTATTTTCTTGCCGTATTTTCTGTAGAAGCTTTTGGCATGTTGTAGACCATATTTTGGCTGAAGTCGATGCATGTTACAGTCACCTAAACTGAAACTGGATTTGTGACAACTATTATTACAGAGGTGCATAAGCTTAGAATTGTTTACCTTTCACATGTTTATTGGGTGCCTCTTTGAAGCTCAGACTAGTGGCCTATGAATTATGTTATAATATTTATTGTAAGGGTAGAACTGATTGAATACTATGTTGAAGGCCATATTTTCACCAACATTTTTTTGTTTCTATTTTAGGAGGCGTGGATATCAGATGAACCCCGAAGATAATCACTACCAGCAGATTCAAGTCGATATTCCGTTGAAGTAGAATGGTCGGGAAATATCTTTTTTTTTTTTAATTATTTTTTGTTGCCGTTGGTATTCTGATGGCTGGTTTTTAAGAAAATATTTTGTGCCATTGGTATTCCGACGACTAGTTCTTCTAAAAAATGTTTTGAAACGTCACTCTAGTGACGCTTGATTTCTTTTAAAAATGTTTTGAAACACCTCTGTAGTGACACTTGCTTTCTTTAAAAAAAAAATTGAAACGTAACTTTAGAAACACTTGATTTCTTTTAAAAATGTTTTGAAACGTTGCTCTAGCGACACGTGATTTCTTTTAAAAATGTTTTGTTACGTCGGTCTTACGACGTTTACTATTTTATTATTAAAATTTATTTCTATCGGTATTCCGATGTTCTACCATCATTTTAAAATTTTCGTCGGTCTGCTGACCTTCTAGTACCGTCATTCTAGTGATGTTTCGAGGCATTGGACTAGCAACGAAGTCAAGAGTGATGTTTTATGATGTGCCAAATTGTGGTTTCTCCTCACGTTCGTATTCTGACACTTGGTTAGGGTGTTAGACTAGTGACACTTATGACCGTTGGAAATGCGACGAGTCATTGAACGTTGGAAGTGCGACAAACATATAAAATGTCGGAACTATCGTCGCTATACCGACATTTAGGTCAAGTGTCGAAAGTCCGACGTGAAGAGAAACAATGTTTTGGTGCATAGAAAAATGTTGCTCTTGGGCCGCCTATGTGTCGCAAGAGCAACATTTTGGCCGTCAGAATTTGGGGCAAATGTGCTAGTGTTAAAATGGTATTGACACCACGACGATAAAGTGTATCGCCAACGATAAAATAATCTTTGTCTTGGTATCGAATACATCGCTGTTCAGAGCGAGAGGTATCAGGTCGAAATTTTTGGGTTTGGAGATAAATGATGAAATCCCCATACCAAGGATCAGATGATCCGATCAGAAACAAAGACTCGTCAAGAATTGATGGTTTCGACGTAGTTGTAGTACTATCAGAGGGAAGGTCATAGATTAGCTCAGCCAAAAATAAAGATTTATTTGGTTTGGATTTGATGAATTCCAAATCAAATTCTTGCAAAATGACAATCCATTTTGAATATTTTCCCCCCAGCAATTGATGTGATAAGATATAAGTCAATTGGTTGCAATCCGAAACGATAGTGGTTTTTCGGAGCAAGATATAATGGGGAAATATTTGGACAACTTGAACAGCTGCCAAGGCAAGATTTTATACGTATGAGTACTTAACTTCCATATCATTGAGATTACGACTCAAATAATAGATCTGATGTTCAATTCCATCTTCTACTTGGACCAATACCATAGCAATCGTCGTTTTAGCCGCGACGATATATAGGAAATAATAATTTTGATAATTAGGGGGATACATTAATGACGTCTGGACAAGATTATCCTTGACAACATCAAAATAAACTTGTGCAACTTTTTCCCAATGGAAGGGAACCCCCTTTTTCAAGAGTCGAGTAAGTTATTTAGCCATATCGACGTAGTTTGGAATGAACCTTCTTAGGAAGTTAGCTTTTCCTTGAAGTTTCTGTATCTGAAGTAAATTTTATGGTGCAGGCAAATCAAGAATGGCATGAACCTTCAATGGTTCGATTTGAATTCCTTATTTTGAGACTACGAATCCAAGAAAACGACCAGAACCAACACCAAACACACATTTATGTGGATTTAGGCGTATTTTGTAGTGTCGGCAACATAAGAAAATGGCTCTCAAATGCATTAGGTGATCAGTTTGATTTCATGAATGCGCTGGTAAATCATATAGATATGGTTGAAAAATGTGCTTAATGTCATTGAAAGCATAATCCATTGCTCTCTGAAAAGTTACCCCAGCATTCTTTAAACGAGATGGAAGTTTCCTATAAGTGAATGTGCCCCAGGGACATATGAATGTTATCTTATGCTGATCCTCTAGGCGAATATTGATTTGATTGTAGCCGAAAAATCCATCTATGAACGAAAAGATTTCGCATCCAGCACAATAGTGAATAATCTGGTCGATAAAGGGAGTAGGATAGTTGTCTTTTGGACAAGCATGATTAACGTATTGATAATCGACACACACTCTAATGGTTCCTTATTTTTTCATGATAGGAACGATATTGGAAACCCAATCAGTTAGCGGAACAGGCTAAATGAAACCAACACGCAAAATGTTTTCAACTTCTGCTTTGATGGCAGTGGCTTTCTTTGGATGAACAGGACGAAGCTATTGACGCACCGGTTTGACATCAGGATACATATTAATAGTGTGTTCAACTATACTAGTATCTATGCCTGGCATTTCCTTGTATGACCAAGAAAATACATCATGGAATTCACAAAATAGAGAGCGATATGATTCGATTTCTGATGCAGAACAAGATACACCAACATGAATATTTTTTACAATGCCAGGTTTGGTCAAAATTTTGATAGAAATGGTTTCTTCAATATCTGATAGATTTCGCTCGGAATCGATTGCATTAATTGGTAAAGAATTCGAAAATAAATTTTCTATTGATGGGTGATATAGTTCACTAAGATAGTTTTCTTCATAATCAGGAAGATGGGAACGATGATGATAATCTTCCCATGGTTCTCCTTCTGACATCACAACTTCCAAAATATTTTTATCTGTCAAAAACATTGAGGAAAATGGATCGTATGGAGTACCAAAATCTAAGGAACGATCAACCCAAAAACTTAGCGATGCTGATTTCGGATTTGCTACCCAAGCCAGATAGATTGATTTCTATACCAGCTCAATAGGGCTGGGCAGTAAAAATTCATCCAACATAGCAATATCAGAATCACCCGTACTATCCCTTAAGCCAGATAGAGTGGAAGAGATCATGTAGCAGGTCTCTATACTTACAATTTCCGCCGACGTCGCAGGCGGCAGTAATGAAAAGGTTCCCATGAGAGTGGAATCCTTTAAGAGTCCTACACCAATGTTCTGAATTTCTAGTTGGGGCATGTGAACGAACGAAATGCTTCTAGTTACCTGTGAAGTGGAGGATAAAGAAGGATAGCTAATTAATGACTGTGATTGTACCTTTATGTGGAAAGGAAATCATTCTAAATTATGTAGAAACAATTGCAGTCATCGCATATACCCATGGCCTTCCAAGTAGAATATTATAGTCAAGGGGTCCATCAACAACCTCGACATCAACATTCACTGTTTTTCCCCCTAGTTCAACATGCAGGTTATTAATAATACCACAAGGCTTATATGTTCATCCATCAAAAGCCTTCAACGTCATTGATGATTGTGATAAGCGTGGCGAGCCAAGTGACTTCCAACAATTTAGAGACATAATTCATGTAGATGCTCCCTCATCAATAATAGTACAATGAACAAGGTGATTGAGAACATTTACTTGTATGGAGACTGCGAATTCTGCTGGTAGTTGTGGCACATAGCCGGTATGATTAAAGATGACAAGATTAGAATCAGTCGGATCAATTCCACCAATAGCCGATAATAAAACATGTTTTTGGGAGGGACAATTTTGTAATACCTCAAGAGAAGACACAACTGAAGGGGATTAAGCCAAATCTTCAACTATATTATAATTTTGTGCAGCTCTTGTTCAAGGATTATATGTCTCTTTGTGAATTACTCCTTTTGGTGGCTTGATTGTCAATTCAGGAATAACAGTAGGCGGTGTTAGGAATCTGTAATTAGAAATATTCGTAAAGTCCAATCACAGAAACAACATTATTTCAACCACTTTGGGATTCTAGGATCTAGCCCTCCTGAATTCGGAGAGGGATCTCTCCAATAAGTGCAAAGATGGATTTTTCTTTGAAGTTTGTATAATGATATTAGGCTAGTTATGAAGGCCGAGGGTTTTGTTTTGTTTTGGATGGTTGAGCATGAAAATGGCTTTAATGGAAAGTTCTAAATGCAAAGAGTTTCAAAGGTGTGAAGTTGCAAGCAATCAGAACAAGCTTTGGCCAAAAAGATAGATAATTGCAGGTTTAGTCCATCGGGCTATGGAGTCATAATAGGGTTTAATTGAAATAGAAAGGGGCAAGAGTGGTCCATGGGGCAAGTCATCTATGTCTAAGGATCTCTTTAAAGTTTGATTTATTGAATGAAATGAGACAAAAAGAAGGGGAATTAAATAGATGAAGAACAAAGAGCAGCCTAAGATCAGGTAAGTACTTCTAAACTAGCCTGCTTTTGACATACACTTAAGAAAGACATAAAAGTAATCTAAGATCAGGTAAGTACTTCTAAAATAGCCTTCTTTTGATGCACTTTCAATAGAAAACATTTTAAAACAAAGGGAAACTTGAAGGCAACTGTTGGAGAAGAAACTAGCTGGCTGGGCTCACCACAAATCATCTCCTAGCTCTGCTCTACTTGGTAAATTTCAAGTCAAATACAAAGATAACAAAGAATGGCCTAAGATTTGGCAAGTACTTCTAAACTAGCCATCTTTCAACACATTCCAAGGGAAACATTTAGACAGCCTTTGGGGATAAAACTAGGACCAGGGCACACCATATGTTCCTTAGTTCATCTCTACTTAACATATACTGAAAATAACATTTAAGAATAACAATTAGATAAGGCAATAGAATGAGGGAACGCCAGCATTCCTATGCTTAGAATTGAATTGAATCATTCCTAAATAACACGAATTGGAAGAAAACATCTAGATAAATATTTTCAGTTAGAGAAGGGTACTGATATACAATAGGTCCTAACTCTATGCATGTTGTTCTTTATAAGAGAAGATGAACACAGTGAAAACATAAATAAAATAACAATTTACAATAAGAAATAACATCACCGTTGACATAGACCAGGATCCCATAAATCAACTTGTATTGATGCTTCAAACCAGTTACAACTTTAAATCCAATGCTTTAGTTTAGAAATCATCTACACTTCCCAGACTAACTTATCTATCACAAGTAGAGCTTCAAGAGCCAGTGAACACTATTTACAAGTAGAAGTCTCGAGCCCAAGTATATTTCAAAGTTCTACAACCCACCCCCATTTCTCATCTCCTACAGAAGTATTTATAGAAGAATGAGGAGGTGAGATCTAATAAAATATCTCCCAAGATAAATAATACAGTCTTAATGGCTTCTCGGCCTTTGAGGGGCTCGATGAAGAATTTTACAGATGTTCTGTTTGTATTAATTTTTTTACACATAAGATTAAGCTTGGTGGGAGCTTTTGTTGACTTTTGAGGCTCTGTGTCATGAATGTAATAACTCTGTTGATATTTTTACATTAAATTCCTTTGGCTAAATTAATTCTTCGGCTGGGTTGAGGCAAATATTTGATTTTGCTCAATAACTTCGGTCTCTGTTTGAATGCTTGTGGTTACAGGTGGCACTGTGGTAGTTGAGAGGAATCAATTTGCCTCTGTTGAGGTGGTGGAGGCCTTTCTGTCTGATAAACACTTATGATTTTATTTAATTGTGTTTTAATTTGGAGGATTAGGCTTTTGATAATCAATCTTAGCCGTAATCCCCAAATTTGTCTTCAATCTTTTGTTCTGCTGTGTTCTGTCTTCAACACTGATACTCTTTTAATTGTGATTTAATAACACTGTGTCTTGTTTATGTGCAGGCTGCGCAGGGCTCTTATGGCATCAATGCCTCATGAAACATTGACGAGACGTGGAGTTTGATCCCTGCGAATGGTTCCCTTTAATGAATCGAAGGCGTGAGAATTGTCACTCTCAGCCTTTGGCTTTTTCTTCAATACAATGGAAAACCTTTAATCCATGCAAAATACATAAATGTTATAAAATCTTGCGTAGTGGGTAAACTACTTCAGAGGTTGTGGGGAAAAAGCATGGCCTTTGGATGGCAACATCCAACGGTGGAGATCAGCTAAGAGAAGGTTAAAAGAAGAGTGGAGGATGAAAATATGTCAGAACCGTTGATCGCGCAGAGATCGACGGTTGGGAATACGCGTTAAAATCCTCTTGGTGGAAGGCGGAGGGCGATGAAACCATGAGGGAAAGATCTGGGACCATCTGATCTGGACACGTGGACGGTCCAGATTCAATCAGAGGATTGCAATCGGCAGGAAAAAACAAATGCTAAAAACGCACCCGATAAAAAACCCTGATGCGATCAAATGTGGACCGTTGATCTAAGGGCCAGATCAACGGTGGGGAGTGAATCGGGAATCGACGATTGGAGGGGGGCAAAGTAAAGTAATTAGACACACCCGATGGAAAACCCCAATGCGATTAGATGAAAACCGTCGATCTGCAGATCAGATTGACAGTGGGAGATGCGTCGGGAGATCGCAATCGGCGGGGTAATGAACTTGGAGTGCGACGGAGCGATTGAGCACTGGTCGTTGATCTGAGGATCAGATCAATGGTGGGGAGTGAATCAGAGGGATGGCCAATCAGGGGGGAGAAACAAATGCACCGAATGAAAATTTCGATGCAAAGTAGCGAGGGTCGTTTGATCCGCTGTAGATAAACGATCGATATCGTTTTAAACTTTGCACTGGCGGAAACCCTTTATGATATATGAAAACCAAAAATTTCAATATAATACAAAGTTTTAATGCTTCGGGGGTGGGATATATATTCATGGTATGGTCTGGCGCTCGACTGCGGGGCCCGTGGTCTCTATGTAATATAACATGCCTGGGGTGTAAGCAAAAAAGGGCTAATCGCAATTGGGACCTCGGTCTTGGTCTTTCAATCTAACCATTCAAACTTTGCGATGCGATTAAGCGCTTGAATGGTTCAGCGCTTGGTTCTAGCACCAAGGCATATGGAGGGGAAGTGGTTAAGACTTTATCCCGAGGGGGCTTAAGCCTTTATACAAAAAATATATTTTTTTTATGATTTTTTCCGATTTTCAAAGGATTTTGAGGGTTTCGGTACAGTTTAAAAATGAGTTTTAAAGTATGGAAAAATGATTTTCATGAATGGAAGAAGGGGAATCATGAAAATAGAGGAATTTTATGGAGGAAAAAGGGGAGAAAAATGAAGGTTAGTTTTGAGTGGAGGAAGGGGAAAAATGATGATTTTGCAGCCGTCTTTTTTCATGAAATCAACAGAATTTTTGAGTATAAAAAGGAACAGCAGTGAAGATTTGGACAGAGGCATGAGGCCTTCAAGATTCTTCAAGAGATAACATTTTTTAGCAATAAAAATTGTTTCTTGAAGGCTCCAAAAATGATTTAGCCAGCATTTGATATGACAAATTTTATAGCTGGCTAACAAGCGGTACTAATTCCGTAGATGGATTCGTAGTCGAGGTAGTAGTTTGATCAATGGCCTGACTACCATATTATTTATCACATGTTGACACAAAAATATTTGTTGAAGGTTTTGTGATAGATAAAATTAACACTTGGGAACTAGGAGTTGGATCCGTAGCAACCAAATTAGTGTCTGGATTTGGAAATGGGTCTGTCAACACAGCTGACTCATGAGAAGTCTTGATGATTTTTGAGACTTCAGCGTAGTGAGGACAATCCATAACAAAGTGTTCCTCATTATAGATTATGCATGGATAACGAGGCTTCCGAAGTCCAGATTATTGATCATATGATCTTTCCTGTGGGTTAGAAGTTTTCTTTTTCTTTGATTTCCCTTTTTTCTTACTTCCGGGTTGCTTGTCACCTTTGCTTTTGTCAAACGACACGACATTAATTTCAGAAGCAGGAGCAGGATCAAATAAATTAGTGTGGTGTGTGCTTGCAGTGCCAATCAAGCCGTCTCTGGCATGAGGGTCCTTTAATTGAGGAGGAACATTGAAATTAGATCTCGGCACGTTAGGAATTTTTTCATAGAGCGTGCCAGACTGAGTGTAAATCAAGTCTAAATATTGGGCATGAGTGATAACTTGCTCTTCTGTGACGACGCCACCCTTAGCCACATCCTTAGTTATAGATGGTAACAGGGACTTAATGAACCATTAAGCAAGGAGCCGATCCAGAACAAATGTCTTAACCATTCGACGACGACAATGCCACTCATGAATATGATCAGAGATGTGAGTAGCATTAGTCTATTGTAAATTGGTCAAGAGTTCTATTATAGTTTCATATTTGATAGGTAACTGGAAATGAGTTAAAAATATAGTGGCTAGGGCAGTGAAATTATCAAAAAAATCTCTAGGTAACTCAATATACCATTTTGCAACCGGACCTATGAGCATACGCTGGAAAAGATGTAGTCGAATAGAATCATCATTCAAGGAGTTTGATGAACACCATAAATGATAAGACATGACATGAGTCGACGGATCTTCTCCAGGGTTTCCATTGAAGTTAGGAATATTTGAGGGTAATTTTTGGGGTATCGTTGGCCACCAAGGAGCATAGTTGATTGGATCATTGGTTAACCAATTTAAATCTGGTAACTCTAAAGTTGTGACAAAAGGAAATTGTATATTAAGGTCAGGTTGAGCATAGTGAGGGTAAGATGGAATTGCTTGAGCAACAAGCCTTTGATCACCAACATAAGGAATTTGCTGCTGGTAACCCAGATAGGGGTTATTTTGAAAAGAAAACACTTGATGATTCTGTTGACCAAAACCTGGATATGATACTTGTTGAAATGAAGTTTGAGGCATTTGCACCTGAGGTTGCCAAGGGGTTTTTCCAGCAATGTTATAACCCAAATTAGGATAACTTGGATTCGGTTGATAGGTATAACCAGGTTGTGTTTGTGACATCCCATAAAATGGTAAACCAGCTTGTGAATAAATGATTCTGGATACAGGTTGTTGTAAATTAACTGAAGGATTTGGAGTCTGTGGACCCAACATTTGATGATATTGAGTGGAAGGACCTGCTTGATAAGGTTGATGTACAATATTTTGATTTTGTAAAGATGTATTAACAAGAGGTAATGATGTGGGTGTAACAGGTTGAACTGGTTGATACGAGTGTATAACCATTTGTGGTTGGATAGGCAGAGTGGGCTTCCATTAACAAACATTCATTTCAACATTAGGTTGACCAAAAAGTGACGGAGTACTGTCATATTGGGTGACCAAAGGTTGGCCCCTAGCATGAGGAGGATAATAAGACAGAAAATATTGCTCTCCAAATGCTGAGAGTCTAGTTGTTCTGGTACTTAAAAGGAATAGACCCAGAAGGAATGGCTTGATATTGCCCTGATGATGTGTATAAAGAATCAAGTCGTTCAGTACTGACTATAGGATTACCAGTTAAAATACCAGATGATGACATTGGTAAAGACCAATGTCTTGAAGATTCACCAGAGTAAATTTTAGATAATGATTTATAACCTGATGGGACCATAGGGCCTCCATGAAAATATGACTCTGGTGAAATTGTGAACATCGACGGAGTAGCAAGGGTAAGAGTTGACGTAACTGGAACAGCTGGCCCAACCAAAGATGTTGGTTCAGGCATGGTTGCTTGACCAAATGTATACCCTTTAAAATTGATGGGAGTTTGAATGAGAACATGATTAATAAAAGCAGATGGAAACGATTGAGGAAAAAAATTGTACAGGTAAAGGTCCTCCCCAAAATGGGTTGGAGTTAAAGGTGTCTCGTCTTGTGGGATTCCTTCAATCGCAATTAAACCAAGTGGAAGTATTTCACCGTCAGGCCCAAAGTATATTTCAGGTGGTTGACTGTGTGATATAGGAGACTCAATGGCTACAGAAATTTGTGGAATGACCAAGGGAGGAACAACTGCCAGTTGTTCGACTTCTAGATTCAGATGTTCTAGCAAAGAAAAGACAGGATTTGGATCAATTTGTGATTGAACGTCAGGTCCAGGAGGTATGGTCTCACTTATTGGATGGATCATGACCATGGGTAGCTGTGAAGACTCCGTTTTGACAACAGTAGATGAACTAGGATGTGTAGAAACAACTTGAGCTAACTTTGGTTTGTGGGAAAATGATGTTTAACCAGAGGTACGGACTGTACTTGATTCGACAGATCGTGGTCACCTTCGCTACCAGAAGTAACTTCTAGTGGTAAAGGTGGTTTTAAAGCTAATCTAAGTGAATGACAGGGAAAAGGAATTTGTTCTTCCACGATTACTGGTTTATTTTAACCAAAAAAAAATAAACAAAATAAAAGGGTAATGCTAGGCAAAAGGGTTTACCAAGAAACTGTGAACTATAGAATACCTCCTGGCGAACCAAGAAGTACGGGAAGGAAATCTCCCCGAATGCTGTGTTCAGTGTATCACAATTTACAAGGCGGATGACTCAGTTCACTATGGATGGATAACACCTAAAAGTTGTCCTCCCAAATTTACCCGAAAGTACATGGAGGCCCAAGTCCGTATTAGCGCTGTCTGATGTGAAACCACACAGTGAGAGCACCCCTTTATACTTATCGTACTGTAACACCGCCCGATATACCTGAAAGTACATGGATGAGCTATGATATACTTACATACGTGGAGTGAGGTGTTGGAGTTCCCATGTTTTGGCAAGTTTGGCAATACCAAAAGATGAGACAACATCATAACCACTTTTAGACCTCAAGATCTAGCACTTCTAGGTCTAGAGAGGGATCTCTCTATATAGGCAAAGGTATATGTCTTTGAGGTTTATTTTTAAAGATATTAGGCTAGTTATAAGACACAAGGTTTTTTTAGTTTTGTTTGTTTGTTTGGTTGTTGGGAAACAAAAATGAAGGGTTCAATATAAGACAAGGAAGAGCAAAGAGGATTTTAGGCAAAGGAGAGATAATTCATAGAACACTCGAGACCATTGGGCAATGGAGTCAGGAAAGGGTTTACTTGCTATTCAGTATCCAAGGCTTTCAATTGGGGTAGTCATCTAAAGCATAGGATCTTAAAGATGATAGTGTGGTATGAAATGATAGGGAGAGAAGGTGAATGACAAGGAAACCTCCAAGGTGACCACTTAGGAATCAGATCTAGGGACAAGACATGCCATTAGACACCTATGATTCACCTCCTAAAGGTTAACTCTTCAGACAAAGGAAACATTAAATATTTAAACACAAAGGTAAAGGCCCGAGATCAGAGAGAGGCTTTGAACTCTCAATGCTTCGACATCCAACTTAAGGGAACTTTAGAAATGCTCAATTGATTAAAAAGGACCCTAGTGAGGCAGAATTAGCGTTCTAAACTCCCAGTATCCCAATTCTTTCAATTAAAACCCAACAAGAACATCTAAGAATAGATTCATCAATTCATACATCAGCTAGCAGTGAAAAAATAGCTACTACACTGGTTAAATTATCTTGAATCAGTGCTCAGATAACACATATAGCAGAAAACATCAAAGGTAAGGAGAGAAGAAGCATAGGGTACCATGCGAGGGTATATCCTAAGCCAGATTTATGATGCTTACCATAGAAATGAAATGTAATGGATTACAAAGAAAATAGAGACAAAGGCAGAAAAACATCACCACTGCTTTAAATCAGGATCCAAAGAAATGTGCTTGTCATATTAAAGAGCAACATCAGTCATGTACAACATTGTTCAACAACTTGATATTCAGTCTGAATACATCATCCTCGGCCTATCTTACAACTTTACACAAAGAACTAAATATCAAGAGAAACAGCTTATAGTTCACAGTTATCCGATCAAAAACCAACAACAATGTTTTCTCATGAGTTTTATATCTGAAAGACAAGTAGGGGAGGTAAATGAAACACTAAATGAAACATTGAAATATAAGTAGAAGAAGAGGGCTCGAGGCCCATTCTGTCTTAATATCTATGCATTGATTTTTGGTACTCTTTGGATGAAAGAGTGGTCTTCGACCGGCTGAAATTAAATCTGGGTATGTTCTTTGATGTACTTTCGGCTGTAGTACTCTGTAGAACTATGGTGATAGGAACCAAGGCAGATAAATGACTTTGAGGTCTGCCATACTGCATAACAAATTCTCTGGTAGCATTAGGACTTTTGTCAGGATGGAAATATTCTCAGGGACACAATGTAGAATAAAAACAGTATGGGTACTTTGTCCTTTCTCAGGAGGGAACTTCTGCTGATGTGAAACACTGTCAACATATTTTTATATGCTATAGGCCTCATTAGTCTTTCTGTGTTAATCATAAGGTCTTCAATCTGGTACATTTCCTTTTAAAAATTGAATTAAAGCTTAAGATCTTCAATTAGAGGCTTTAAAACTCTTTAATCCTGTACTGATACTCTTTGCTACTTCATGACTATCTTTGTGTATGAAATTTGAGCTTTAATGCCACTGGAGAGGTTTAGCAGGGTTGAACATTGTTCCTTTAATGAAAAATTAAGTTCTAACACCTTCCCAGGTGTTTCTCTGTAATCTCAGGCTCTGGAAATGCTTCCTCTGTGCTACTGTGTCACTAACAGTGACTGTGTAGAGCAGAACATTTTTCACCGTCTATATTCCCTGCAAAATCACACAAAAATGTTAAGAAAATCCATGTGGTGGGAGGATGGATGCAGTGGAAGGCTGTGAGAATGGCAGCGCAGCGTGGTGGCAACAGTGGATGCAAATGGAAAATGGTGGAAAAATGCAGAGTAATGGTGAAAATCTGCTCTGACAGAGATTTGGTGGAGGAATGCATGTGGAACGTTGATCTAGGTGGATATTGGTGGCCACCCACCTATTCCACTTGGGGCCCCACCATTTTGTCTTTCAGTTTTTCAGTTTCAGCACAACTTACTATTTTTAGCAGTTTTTCGGGTCCTGAACTTCCGGAGCCGTTTTGAGGCCCTAAACGACATTTTTTGGGCATTGCGCCTCCAACGAATATCATTTTGTTTTAGAATGATATTCATGGCAAAATTTGTAGTACTTGGATAGATCTTTCTAATGATGTATCATGTGCGTCAAATGGAGATAATATGCCAAAGTTACGTCCTCGGGAAGTTGAAACACTAATTTACCCAAACGGGGCCCATAGTTTTGGCGCTTCATCTCCTAGGGTTAGGTTTTTTGGATGTTTAGGGTTCTCCATTGTTTCTCAATAATAAATAGGCCCTCGAGCCTCATTGTAACTCAGTTCAGAGGCCTGTAGCCGCCACATCTCTTCTCAGAGATAGCTACCAGTGCCCTAGCTAGTTTTATTTCCATTCTGTCAGTAAGCAAATTTCAGTTCTTTGATATTAATGAAATGAAGTGTTATTTCCGCTGCATCTCTGTATTTATGGTTATATGTTTATTTTTTTGCGTTCCTGCATAAATCCGGATCAGTGGTATCAGAGCGGTCTACTGTGATCCGCTAGCCGCCAATCCCCAGCAATTCGGGGTATAAAGGAGTTAGGGCTCGATCTGGTGGAACCTTTGCAAGATCAGCCTCGCAAACCCTGACAAACACCCATGGGGGACGAAAAGAAAGATGAGGGAGTAGGAGATCCTATCAAAATATTGCTCGAGGAGGCCCTCGAAAAACAAAGGAACACGATGATGGATAACTTTTCCCAGATCCTTCAACGGCTGCCCACCGGCAGCGCAGCTGCATCCAGCAGCCACTCTGGAGGTGCGACTCCTTTTAAGGTACAAGTAAATTTTGACATTCCCATATTTGAGGGTCAAAAAGATGCAGATTCCGTAGATAGATGGTTGAATCTATTAGAAGGATATTTCTTGTTTCATGACTTTTCTGACAGGGAGAAGATTATTTTTTCACTCCCCAAAGTTGCCCCCCATGTCAAGGACTGGTGGGAAACCCACTGTGAGAAAAAGGACGAGACAGAACCCTCTCTGTTCTCGGTCGTACCCACTTGGAATTCTTTCTGAGACGCGGTCAAGGAACAATACTATCCCATGGGGAGCTATGAGGATAGTATGTAGCTTAACTAAAATTTATGGGCAAACCTTAAGTGAAGGGACATAGTTTAGTTGTGATAGGTACATGTTGGCCAAGCCCCTATAGCGGAGGCAAGATAGTGTTTCACAACCTCAACTGCTAAAACAAACTTGGCAAAAACTCAAGTTTGGAAAAAAATTAAAGTAGACTATAGCCTCCATAATGTTTCCCTTCTTGAAGTTATTCAAAACTTGGAAAATGGAATTCAAAGCCTCCCCCAACAAGAGTCTAACTAGATTTGAATGGAAAAACTAGAGAGCCCAATTTCGAATGTTGTGAACTAGGGACTCCAAATAACTACGAATACACCAAACAAGAGCAAAGCTCCAAACAAACACCAAGAAATAACACCTAATCAAGAGAGTAACTACAAGAGACTAGGCTAAAACCACTAAGAAAATACCAATAATTGCCAATAGAGTTCACAAGGGAGTGCTTCCCAAAATTCCAATTGAACCAGTGTCGACCATCACCAATTCTCCTCATTGGACAAAGCACCTATGCTCTAATCCATAATCCCACCCTTTTCCTCCTACATATATACTCTAAAAGCTTCATATTGTTGGCTAAACATAAATTATAACATGTATGGGGATGTCATAAGGGTGGTGCACATTAAATCCTACCTCCATCTAGTTATACTATGATAGTATGGATGTCTTGACATATTTTGCTCAATGAGCTTGATATGTGACACCATGCATAGTTGACATTAGGTGTGAACCTAGTGGATAACTTGGAAAGAAAAGCCCCCATTCCCCTCATTCAATCTTGACACTTTATTAGCAAGGGTGTCTATTCGACTATTTAGACCCCTCAGGACATTGAAAAAGGTGACACCATTAAACCAAAGAGTCTCCTCATTTATTCTTGTTGTGAAGTAAGTAAATTTACTATCAAATGGGATTTTGTGGTTGTTTGTGAGATTGATAATTATATTTGAACCACCACTAAAAATGATTGCCCTCACTCTAGCCACATTTATCACCTCACATGAAAATATGTTTTAATTTTAAGTTGTTTGTTGTTGTCCCTAAACCTATTTATAAGAGAGACATTATTTCTCACAAATATGAATGATGATCCCTTGCACTTGCCACCAATGTGATGATTTCACTTTTAATGAAACCTCTAATTATAATTAAGAAATCCACAAAATATAATTAAAGTAATTAAAATATAGCATTAAATAAAATTATAAAAAATGTTATTTCTAAAAAGAAATTTAAATATTATAATTTTCTTTAAAACAAAAAAATTTAAATAATTAAATATCATCTTTTAAAAAAAAAACAAAACCAAAATTTATATTTCCATTTTTTAAAATATAATCCTACATTAATAATAATAATAATAAATATAATATTCATAAATTTATATTTATTAATATTAATAATCAATAAAATATTATAACTATGAATATAATATTATAAATCTATACTTGTAAAAATAAAACAATATATTATATTATACTTATAAAATAGGCCTAAGTATGCATGAGTGCAGCAGCCTCTTGCACCAATGGGACCGTGGCATAGACAAATGAGTCTGTATTTTTATGTTCTTTCTCCCATGAATTTGAGGCTTGCACTTGTGCCATTTTTTTAACAAATGAGAAAAATAACCTCCAATTTTCAGGCTGGAACAAATGCTAGCTCAATCTCAAACGAGAATGCACATATGGGTTGCACTGTGGTGTTTTGACCATCTCTTGGCAGTCGGAGATTGGCATTCCTAACGATCTGATTATATGCATCTTGATCAAATCTTGGAATAGCATTATCCCCAGCTAGAGACACCCTTTGAAATATTTTTGTTGAAAATAGATTCCGTTATATTCTGAATGAAGCCTACATTAAACCAGCAAACAATGGAAGTCAAATGTATGTCAAATGTATCTCATGGCATATTAATTTTAATGCATACTGCACCTAGCAACCAGCTTCTTAAACGAACACAAAATAACTCATTAAGTTTACTGTATATGGAGCAGTTGCAAGGTTTACAACTAGAAAACAAGACTGAACTTAAAACAAACAAGAGAAAGAAGGCTACATTAAACAAGCAAACCATGGAAAGCAAACCATGGAAGTCAAATGTATCTCATGGCATATTAACCTTAATGGATACTGCACCTGATAACAAGCTTCCTTAAACTAACACAAAATAAAATAACTCGTTAGGCTTACTGTATATAGAGCAGTTGCAGGGTTTGCAACTTGATAAAAAGTTTCTCCGAAAATTTCTTAGAAACAATTCATGGATCACAGAAGCAAAATTCCTAAAACAAAATAACTAGTTAGGCTTACCGTATATAGGGCAGTTGCAGGGTTTAAAAACAAGAGAAAGAGCCTTATTAAACCTTTGTTACCAAAGCCAGCCACAGTTAACATGTTGATGAGGGTTGAGCCTTGACCATGTAATATAGTACACCCATAACATAAATTGTAATGGTCTGGTTCCCTCTCCTCAGTCTGCCCAATAGGGTCAATTTCAAAAAACCTTTCAAAAAAGGTTCTGTATGTAGCCTTTCGATTGACAAGCTTGCATCAAAGGGTCTGTATGTAGCCTTTCGATTGACAAGCTTGCATCTACAAAAATGATAAGCACAAATTAACTAGTTTGTATATCCTATTTGTTTTGATTGCAGGTTACTTACGTTTTGATGAATCAAATCTTTTGGTACTATATAAAAAAGTAAGAATGCTAGAATGCCAGATCAACCCAAGGTTGCATACTTTTGCTGTATTTACTTTTCTTTTTAGCACTTTTATAAAGATAGAACCGAATGACTGACATGATACTACTGCATTGTAGATTGTACATTTACAAAGCTGATTTCACCTGCCCTCCATGGTATTCTTCTAGTGCAAAAACACTGATTTTGAGAATTTTGGATCCAGAGCCAAAGACAGTACGTGAAATGGTATTGAATTGTATTCTATAACGTTGCAAATGTGTTCAGCTTGTCCCATAGATTACCTTCATTATTATTTGAATCCATCCCATACTTGACAGCAACAGAATTTGAAAAGATTAATGATGTCATACTTGAGAACAATATAATTTGAAAAGATTAAAGTCGTGGATTTTTGTGTGACGAGAATGCACTTCGTTTTTGGAATGAGCTTTGCAACAAACTAACATGCACATTTATATCCTCCATTAGTAGCGTATTACAGTACCTGAGATTTTAGAGAATGAAACCTCCATTGGTAGTGTATTACAGTACCTGAGATTTTAGAGAATGAATGGTTTAAGAAGGGTTACAAGCCACCCAAGTTCCAAAAGGAAAAGAAGATAATTGGGATGACGTAGATGCTGTTTTTAATGACTCAGAAGTAAGATCTTGTGTGTGAAATGTTGTTTTTCAAATTCTGAACATTCAAGGAAAAATATTTTGAGTAGGATTTTGTTACTTCTTTTAATTAGGTTCATCTCGTCAAAAAGAAGAAAGAGACACAGCCTGTGTTAATGAATGCATTTGAATTTATCTCCATGTCACAAGGTCTCAACCTCAACAATTTGTTTGAAAAACATATTGTACTGGATCTGCATCTGCCTATCAGATTACTGGTTGCTATCTCATCTATAGGTGTTGCAAGATGTTAGCTGCAAGGAAGTGAAGCTAAGTGAGCAGAGCGTAAACTGCATCATGCGGTTGGCTGGCGGCCCTGGCCAATAAAAACAACATGATTCAGTAATTCGGCAAGTATGTTGTATGCATTGCGGACTTGATTTAACTAATTATCAAACGCATCATACACATTATCCATATATACCCCGGCTTTGAGATGGTACATTTGCTTTGGTTTATTTTCATTTAGATAAAAAGTAAGATTAGCATGTAAATAGAAAAGCTTCGTTCTATTAAATATCAATTAATAACAATGCCATATATAATTTCCAAGGTAATGGGTACCCCTTACAATTTTAAATCTTCCTCCTCATTGCACAAACCGCTTCTGCTTGCTTCGCTTTTCAGGCTTCTTCCTGCTTGGCTTTCACTAGCACGCCTGCACGCCTGCCTTTAATCGTTCGCGAAGCTGTAATTTGGGACATCCAGAGATATCGAGCTCCTCCAACCACGTACACTGTTCAACACCTTCCACTTCTTCTAGCTCCAAGCACCCACGAACATGGAGCTTCCGAAGCTTTGCACACTGCTCCAATCCCCTTATGCGCTTCAGCTTCAAACAGTCATTTGCGTAAAACTCCTCCATGGATCTCAATGCTCCCATACTGGGCAGCTCTTCTAACTCGGAGCACCTAGCAACACTGAGCTCCCGAAGCTTTGCACACTGCTCCAATCCCCTTATGCGCTTCAGCTTCAAACAGTCATTTGCGTAAAACTCCTCCATGGATGTCAATGCTCCCATACTGGGCAGCTCTTCTAACTCGGAGCAACTAGCAACATTGAGCACCCGAAGCTTTGAACACTGCTCCAACCCCCTTATGCGCTTCAGCCTCACACAGCCGTCTGCGTAAAACTCCTCCATGGATGTCAATGCTCCCATACTGGGCAGCTCTTCTAACTCGGAGCACCTAGCAACATTGAGCTCCCGAAGCTTTGAACACTGCTCCAACCCCCTTATGCGCTTCAGCCTCACACAGCCGTCTGCGTAAAACTCCTCCATGGATGTCAATGCTCCCATACTGGGCAGCTCTTCTAACTCGGAGCACCTAGCAACATTGAGCTCCCGAAGCTTTGAACACTGCTCCAACCCCCTTATGCGCTTCAGCCTCACACAGCCGTATGCGTAAAAATCCTCCATGGATGTCAATGCTCCCATACTGGGCAGCTCTTCTAACTCGGAGCAACCAGCAACATAGACCACCCGAAGCTTTGAACACTGCTCCAACCCCCTTATGCGCTTCAGCTTCAAACAGTCATTTGCGTAAAACTCCTCCATGGATGTCAATGCTCCCATACTGGGCAGCTCTTCTAACTCGGAGCACCTAGCAACACTGAGCACCCGAAGCTTTGCACACTGCTCCAATCCCCTTATGCGCTTCAGCTTCAAACAGTCATTTGCGTAAAACTCCTCCATGGATGTCAATGCTCCCATACTGGGCAGCTCTTCTAACTCCGAGCACCCACCAACATTGAGCTGGCGAAGCTTTGCACACTGCTCCAACCCCCTTATGCGCTTCAGCTTCACACACTGGTTTGCGTAAAATTCCTCCATAGATGACAATGTTTCCAAACTGGGCAGCTCTTCCAGCTCACAGCACCTAACAACATTGAGCACCCGGAGCGTTGTACACTGCTCCAACCCCCTTATGCGCTTCAGCTTCACACACTGCCGTGCGTGAAACTCCTCCAAAGAGGCCAATGTTTCCAAACCGGGCAACTCTTCCAGCTCACAGCACGCACTGACCTCTAGCAGGCGAAGCTGTAAAGGTACCTGCAAATATTCATGGTTCAACGACGACAAAGATATTAGAAAACTGTTGGCCTCTTAATGTCCAAAAAAGACGTTGGATATCTATTGAGACGTTCTGACACTATATTAATATCGACTAAACATACCAAGATAACACAACAAATTTCTTATTACCTCCTGTGATTGGTTTTCAGTTTGCCACAATGCATTGAGATTGCTCTTGGACACTTCTAGATGTCTTAAATTTTTCACTGACATCCAGGAAGGCAGGGAAGAGTATGGACAGCTTCTCCATCGGAGCCATAAGATGTGTGGTAACTCCGCCATCCCCAAAATGCTCTCCATAACATCATCTTCAGTATTAAGAATTCGCAACCTCTTGGTGTCAATGCGGCCCAAGACATAATTACTATAGTTATTATAATCACTTCTATCCATCTTCAGTCCACGCACCATTAACTGACAATTTTTTAAAAACGATCGTCAATACAGAAAAACGATGGTTATTTTTGGAAAGTACGATGAACAAAAAACGGATCCAAACTTTTATGAATTGAAAAACTAATCTACAAAGGATTGAATTACAGAACACTTACATGTGATTGCTGTGGTAAATCATCAATAACGGTCTCTGTCCAACGCCAAAAACGAAAAGGCGACGATTTCTCCCCGATTTCTCTTCCCAAATCTCGCAGGTGCTCATGCATGTGGATCAAATTCCAACTGTCGACTTGCACGAGACATCTGTCCTGTAGCTTTTGAAAACCCCGCCTTCCTGTCCAGCCTGATTCGTTCCATATGCTTATTGCTGTATCCCTGTTTTGTCCATTGAGGAAACATGCAATGTCTAGGAATATATGTTGTTCCTCTTTATTGAGGGCATCATAACTAATTTTAAGCTTTCCCTTTACCTCATCAGGAACACTCTCCAATTCATCTTTCCACTCAGACATCTCTTTTCCATAAAGAAGTGCCCCATATACCTTTAAAGATAAGGGCAATCCATTACAAGATTCTAAGAACTTATCTGTGAGAGATTTAAATCCTTCCCTTGGGTAATCTTGGCTGAAGGCATGGGAGCAGAAGAGCTCTCGCGAACATTTTGTGTTCAGCCCAGTCAACACATAAATTGATGGTTCTGCCACTCTTGCTCTTAGGAGAACATCTTTATTTCTAGATGTAATCAATATTAAGCTATGGGAAAGGAAATCAAGAGTTTCAAGAGGCAAAATTGCTGTAACCTGATCCTCATGGTCTACGTCATCTAAAACTATTAAAACTCTAGAAGATTCGTGATGCTTTGTAGGCATCTCTTGCCCTGCATCAACATTGTCTACGGGCTTAGCGGATCGAGTCAAAGGGTTAGAAGGTTTGAGAAGCTTTATGACCATCGCTTGACCTGCAGCAACACTGTCTATTGGCTTATCGATTTGAACCAAATCCTTCAAAAGATTTCTTTGCAGCGATGTTAAAGACCCACCTTTGATGTCAGATAAAAAGCAGGATTTAGTATAATCTGATTTCTTCATATTGAAGAAATGTTTTGCTAAAGTTGTTTTTCCTACTCCACCTAACCCAGTGATCCCCACGATCTGAGGTTTTCCGCTTTGTGGTTGCTGCAACAGGACTGCATTCTGAAAGTCTGACAGCTTCTCATCCAAACCTGTTGGATATTCGGCCACGTACAGGTCTGGTTTTCTCACCATTTTCGACAAACTTTCAACTACATTATCTAGCAGCTCCAGCACCAACTCGTCACTGGTTATTGAAAATAGAGCTAGTGAGAAACAAACGTCTATGTCTATTTATCAAACATAAAATACTACCATATGGATAGGGAAGGCTGTGTTCTCACCCATTGCAGTCCCTCTGCAACTCGAAACCGCTGCAGTCTGCAACAGTAGAAAGTGTGTTTCTCCACTTTTCAATGGTGTTGGAGTCATGTCGCGGCATCCCTTTATCATTTTTCTTCGCTAGTTTTTCTAGGTCTTCAGCATAATTTCCCTTCGCATGCCGAACGTCAGCAGGCGGGACACGGTAAAACACAGGGATGATTGGAGCCTTTGAGTGTAACATCATTACAAGTTCATCTAGGCACCAGCGTGATTCAGCGTATCGAGGGGAGAAGATTGCCACATGCACGGAAGCGGTTTCAATAACATTTTGTATTTGCTCAGGAAAATTGTATCCGGATTGCATTTCAGGTTGATCCAGAAATGCTTTCAAACCTTTCTCCTGAAGACGAAGGTAGAGAGACCTGGCGAAGGTTCTCTTCACATCATCACCTCTATGGTTGATGAAAACGTCGTACGACTGAGAAGCGGTGGAGGCGGAGGCAACGGTGGAGGGGGATGCACCCATTACGGGGGTGGAGGCGCATGGATCGGTAGAGCTGGATGCACCCACTGCGGCGCTGGAGGCGGAGGCAGCGGTGGAGGAGGACGCGGCGCTCGAGGTGGATGCACCCACTGCAGCAGTGGAGGCGCCAGGATCGGTGTAGTACGATGCACCCACTGCCGCGGTGGAGGCGGAGGGGGCGGTAGATGATGCTGCAGTGGAGGCCGATGCACCCACTTCCGCGGTGGAGGAGGAGGCAGCGGTAGAGGATGCTGCAGTGGAGGCGGATGCACCCACTTCTGCGGCAGAGGTGGAGGCAGCGGTGGAGGATGCTACAGTGGAGGCGGATGCAGCAGTGGAGGCGCATGGATCGGTGGAGCAGGATGCACCCACTGCAGCGCTGGAGGCGGAGGCAGCGGTGCAGGAGGATGCGGCGCTGAAGGGGGAAGCACCCAGTGGAGCAGTAGAGGCGCATGGATCGTTGCAGCAGGATGCACCCACTTCCGCGGTGGAGGGGGAGGCAATAGTGGGGGAGGATGCTGCGGTGGAGGTGGAGGTGCAGGCGGAGGCAAGAGTGCAGCAAGATGAACCCATTGCAGTGTTGGATGTGGCGTCAACGGTGGAGGAGGATTCAGGTGTTTGCCAATTGGTAAATAGAAATGGGAAGGGATGGTCGACACAAATTGGAAGGATGAACATGAATTACAATTTAGGGGTTTTTAAAAGCCTGAAGCGTCTCCTGCGCATATCCAACGTTAAAACAAGCACTTCACCGTGGTTAAACCGCAGTTATGCACCCTGTGATTCTCTGTCGCTTCGTTGGGTTCCGTGGGGCCTGGCTTCGTTATGTCTTCGATACGTTCACCACTTCAAAGATTCGTGATAACGTTTCCCAATATTATAATAAGCCGGAATTTTGGATTTTCAACCAGAGTAGTTAAATAGGCGACTTTTTGGCCACCTCTACCTGCATCGAACTTCCAAGGACCAGTGTGGAAATTTCAAAACAGACTTACAACATTCACCTCACACTTTTTCCCAACCCCCTTCCGCTTGGTATCCGTATGGCATGCTCTTGTAAGAGATTGTGAAATAGTGTGTATATATATGCATGATAATAGAGTAGTATAATAGAGATTGTGAAATAGTGTGTATGTATATGGTTTGGTTTGAGTTTTAATTTTATGATGAGATTCATTATTATACATAATGAATTATAGAATAAAATAGTAAGAAATCAATATTAGTAAACATAAAAAATGTTATGAGGGACATTGTAATTGTAAGGATAAATTACAGGCTTGAGTTGTAACATGAGGTTAAGACTTCTGATTTATGGATTTGGTCAATGGTTATGAGGTTCATCGAACCTCAATTTTTTTTAAGGTTTGCCAAAATTCGAATAGGAAGGTTAAAGTTCAACTAACCTTGTGACATAGAGTATAAGAAAGTGATGTTTTGGCCTAAAAAAAAATGGAAAATCTAGAATGATTTTGACAAAATATGGAGGAATTTTTTGGAAATTTTTGTAGCAGTCAAGCTTCAAAATTTTGGGTGCCCCAATGGTTCTTGATGGTGCTAAATCCATTTCCACCATTAAAAAAACAATTCAAACACTCCCACAGTCGAATTTCTTGTAAAAAAATTGTCAGATTCCGATAAAAAATTCTTCGTCCGAGGAAAATCATCGCCTCATTAGACAATGCCTATGTGAATAATCATTCATCCGTTCCATGTTTTCAAATTGAGAACGGGATAATGAAACTTTGAAATCCCAGAAAAGATGTTTGGAGAAGCCTTTGCATCTTGCTCTTCAAAAATTCAAAGATCGAAAGACAATCTGTTATTGTTGCTTTTGTATTTGGTTCAACACATCATTTTGGTCACAATTGGTCGCAAATTCTATGAGGGAATAAACTAAGGTGAATTAGGAAATGGTTGTTGCCCACTGCCCAAAATTGGTAAAGATGCCTAGCGAAGGTATCCTTGACATCAACACCTCGATGGTTGAATAGGTCGTACACTTGAGTTGTGATGGAGGCAGAGGTAAAGAAAACGATGGAGGAGGATGTAGACATTGCTCATTAGTAAATAGAAATGGGAAGTATGGTCATGAGGATGACAATGAATTGGACTTTCAGGAGTAATTATATATATATACACCCATCCATGTTTGTGATTCATGGCCACACTCTCTACTATTATAATAAACTAAAAATTGGGCTCCTCATATCTCCGTCTACATTCCCTACTTTTTATAATATATTCAAATTTAATCCATGAAGTGTAGATCTGTTGGATTGTGTGGGGTTTAATTCCAACTAGGTATCAAGTTCAAACATCACGGGGAAGGGTTGAGTATTGAAGCCACCTTTAGAGGAATTAATATCTCAAGGGGTGTTGGACAAAATTTCTACCCTTTAGCTAGGAGGGCCAACAAAAGAAAACAAATAACCAAAGAAAAACATATACATAAATATATACCAAAAAACAACTACACGAAAATCAAACTAACCAACAAACTACACAGCAAATACATCACACAAACTATGATATTGAAGTGTTGATGGCCAAAATTAATTGCATCAACATTTGGGAATCCACTCGGTCAGAGCCCCAAGTTAGACTCTTATCTGTTTGGGATGGTGGCTCCAACTGGTATTTTGGGTCCAGTTACCCGTAAAATGGATTTTGGATGGAAATGGAAAAAAGGATGATAAGAGAATATGATAATGATTGGCTAATATTAAAACTAATATAAAATTGAAATAATTACTTTACTTTACCCAGGGGTTTCAAAACATGTGATAGAATTATAACATTATTTAATTAAAATAAATATTCTCATAAACCAATGTTTTATCATATCAATAAAGGTATTAATTTAATTAAATAGTTAATCCAATTAATACTAAGTTCAACACATATGAAATAGCACTTTCATTGTTCAATGTATTTGTAATAAATTGATTTCACACATCAATAGTGATTGTGCTTAAATCAGTAAACATAAATGCATGAACAATACTTAAACAAGTAAAAATGATTCCCTTAATAATAGAAAGAAAACAAAAGAGATAAATGTACCTGATCTGTGAGCGATATGTTCATGTTGGGATTGAAATGGTTCAGATCTAATATAAGAAAAACTTAAGAACAAAAGTGCAACAAAATTTCTCCTTTTCTCCAAAAATCATAACCCCTTGCATCAGTTCGAGAGAGTGATTTATAGCCTTCTTTACAATATGAGAGTAAAACAAATTCTCCTACAAATATTTAACTAAATCATAACAACTATCACAAAAAGGTAAATAGTTACAATAATCTCAATCAGTTGAAGTCGAGCCAATAGTTTGCTGCCATTGTCTTTGAATCTCTAGAAGTGGTGAAAACTCTGGAGAAGATCGAGGCTTGATGTGTACCTGACAGTCAAAAATAGATGCCTTCAAAGATGGCATCATTTGAATATATGCATTGGTAAGTGCTTTAAGGACTAGCCAATGGCTATGCTGCTTAATCAAGAATTTCCAGTGAAGATCAAGATTGACCTTGGTTAATTGGTCAATTCTATTAACAAACTGAGTCCTTTCTTCAAACCAATCCTTTCATAGTTTCTTCGCATCTTGCAGTGAATCTTTTCGATGGCTCGATATCAAATTTGATTCAAGTAAAGATTTTGTAATGGACTCTACCATCATCATTAGAAAAATTGTGTGCATCACGGACCAACGTCTTTATGAAACAAATTCTTGCTTTCAATCTTTTGAAAATAATAGACTTATGCATTTCATCAACTTTAGGAAAATCATATTGTTTTCCCTCATCGTTGTTCTATCATTTCAGTAGCATGTTTAAGTATCGTTTGGAATCATCATATTAGGTCTCCATATCAACTAATTCATTAGTTAATGCATCTCCCAATTTGCATTGTACTTGTATTAAACCCAACTTATCACAGAAAAAATTTTGTTGTTTTTGGAGCTGAGAATTAAGCTCATAAGCTTCTTTTTTGAATTTCACTAAATGAGGAGTTCCAGCCTACATTTGTTCCATCTTCTGCTGTAAATCTCTTAGTTTTCCATCCTTTAGCTTTATCTCTTCAGAATGTTGGATTTGGAGTGCATTGAACTTTCTTTGCAATGTGGTCAATCTGATATCCTTTTGATCCAATTTTGTTTGTAATTATTCTTTCCACAATTCTTTTTCTTTTTCAAATTCTTGTTCCATGGTAGCTATTTTTTCATTTTTTTCCTTTAGTAATCTTGTAACTCTATTGTTTTTTCAATAGTTGCAGAGACATAGGCATATGTAAACTGAGTCAACATACCAAGTTCATCACTAGGGGCAGCCGATGATCCTTTCCAAATAACTTCAAGACAAGTAGCAGGAAGAGAATTTTCTAAGACCAATGCTTGAGATGCTTCTAACTTTCTCTTCTTCCTACCCCTTTTCATTATAGATTTATGCATCAGGCTATAGAAAACATCCATAAGAGGAATCTTTGTTGAGATTCAACAAGATGATGAGCTTAGTGAAAATTAAGCACCTTCACTAAGTGGGGCCCGCAGGCTAATTTTAGGTGTATGTATATTTTTAGAATGGTGAGCATATTCTAAAGTTAGCAGGATGCTAATTCTAGATGGTTGAGAAAATTCTATCTTTCGATGAATTTCTATTTTTAGAAGATTGTTCGAAGTCTATTTATAGATTGCTAATCTAAAAATAGATGCATATTGTCGATTATTATTAGCCCTTAATAATAATCAGACAAGAAATATCAACTTATTCTCTTGGAGCACTTTATTTCAATGAACAAATGTGGCACATCAGTGGGATGAAGGAATTACGCAATTCCTAGGGTTAGTTGGTGACTCATGGATGGAGGACTTCGTTATAACTGAAGTGGCAAGTTGTAACAGAGTTGGAAGAGTAGTTATGGGAGTTGTTATCTAGTTTAACTCAGTTAAGTGAGTTAAACTTAGTTGTGCTAGTTGTCACTCATGATACACTAGTGAGAGTTCAGTTAATTAATTATTTAATTAATTCACAACTAGTGATTCACATACAACTGAAGAAATACAACAGTTAACTACTTGCATGTCAGTTCCAGTGGAGACCCAGTGGAGAGATAGGTGAAAGGGTGAGATGGACTATCTGTTGTGACTATAGTGATGCATTCAATGCATATACACAGACATTGGAGATTCCAATGAGGATTGCACAGTGCAAGCAAAGCAAGATCAAATTCATTCAGGGATCTTCTTCAGCAGGGATTGCGTAGTGGAGGCAGGTTGTCAGGAGGCAAGAAATTGGTGCATAGATATGCAAATTTATGGATGATAGTGTGTGAAGATTGTATATTGTACTGAGAGCTTTATGAGCTGAGCTTTGTATGAGATTGTTACATGATCCATTGATATACATAATATATGATAGTTGGGGTTTTTAGCTTTAAGCTTTCTCGGTAAAACATCTTGTTATGTGCGATTGATTTTTTTTCATACGTTTGCAATTGGCGATTTAATTTCCACAAAGAATTAAGTGGAAGGATTATGTATTTAACATAAAATTAATTTGTTAGATCAGGAGAGTCCGGTAATACATATCAATATTAATAAATTTCTGCAATCTCCTCAATATTGAGGAAGATTTCAGAGGTAGTATTGGCAAGGATAATTTCCACACTAGGATGAGTAGTCAATGGTGTCTTATCTAGTGTTTATTGCTCTAGGAGAGTCTTTTGCTCTGTGCTAGAAATATTTTTCAAATATTGTTGTTGGGAAGAAGTCTTCTTCTCTTTTTTTACAATTTCTTATGCTCCTTTTGGCTTGTCAATGGTTTTCTCAAATTCTTCCCATGCCTTTTGCAATTTTGGGTCTTCTGTGTGAACTTTCCCTTCAAGATTTATAGCAGTGCTTGTCACTGCTTGTTGTTGTTGAGTGGAAGCCACAGTGTCTTTCAGAGATGCACCTTTCTAAAGGAAGTTGCAATAAATTCATAGGAAAAAGAGACAACCTTGAACTCCCAAAAGTCAAATACTTCTCCCATTATTTCACTGATAGTTTTTCATCAACATTGCTTAATATTGTGTTATATGAGGTGGCTTCAGCAAAAAAATAATCAAATGTATGTTCCTCATGATGAAACATTCTAATACCAACGGTTGTAGCAATTTGATGTGTAATTCCATCATGGTTATATGCTCTAGAAAGGATGGTAGCCAGTTTTAAAGCTTCTATGGGTTTTAATTCTTTTTCTGCATGACCATAATTGCTTAGGGAATAAATTCCAAAAGGGAGAGGAAACTGAGGCCACATTCTTTTGTTACAGTTCTTTAGTGCCACCTCTTTGCATAGAAATTTATCGAGGATATAGAGGGGTAGGACATGAGGTGCACCATGGCTTCCCCAAACTCTAATATAAGTAAATAATTCTTTACCGAACCAGTTCTCTATTCTCTTGAGGCTATTCATGGCTTCCAGAGTCATTCTTGGAGGCTTTACATCAAAACAAATTTCATAAATAGGAATAATGACCAAGTGACAAATTTTGTAAAAATGGTCGAGATAATTGGATTCCCAAATAATACTATGATAGATGTGAATTGGGAGAGGATCAGAAGGAGTTCATTTCCATCACATGGCTAGGAAATCCAAATAAAATCGGAGGCAATCCATAATGTAGGAAGACATATAAAATGGGGGAATGATGTTTTTGGAAACACTCTAAGAGCTGCGAAAAGTTAGAATGTGTTTGGATAGATTATCAGACAATAAAATGACTCAATTAAAATTGTAACCCTCAGATGGTCCATCAATTAAAGAAACCCAAGTATTGGGAAATTTAGGAACATTGGGGTAAGCATATAATTTGCACAACATGGCAGTAATTCAACTGAAAGGAGTAGCAAGCGAACTATAAAATACTTACGATCCTCCTCTGCTTTGTGTTTATTTTGGTATTTCCTCCATTTTCTTACGGAATAAAAAACGGGTTCATGCTTCTTGGTGAAGTCTTTCACATATTTTTTATTGAAAATGCACTGGGGTTCAGGAAAATGGTACATAAATTGAAGGTCTTATGACCTGAATGGGAAAATCGTGGTGCCATTTTTGTTATAAAACCTTCATTCTATAATATTTACATTCTCGACTACCCACCTGACCATATCAGTGTAGGGCATTAATCTGGGCCTTGCTGCAATTCTATGTAAGAAATAATTTGTTGTGTCTTGATGGGTTGCCTCTGGTGTAAGTGCTTGGTCGTCATATGTCACAACCTTCACTGTAACCTAAGGCTTTTCATCCTCAAATAATTTTTAAATATTCTCCCATGAAGTGTTTCTTGAATCTCTTCTATAGACAGTGTCTGAGAAAAGAGTTGCATCCAAAAAAATTTATTTTATAACTTCCCTATATGGGTCGAAGGGTTGCTGCAGAGGAGTTTTTTTTTAGATTTTGACACATCATTCTTCATTTCTCCCAAGTGATAAGTATCAGAGCTCACCTGCAAGAATTTGAAAATAACAGATAAAATTAGCTCGTAGGAGATCAAAGTGAGAAACCGTAGAAATGAATTCTAAAGTGGTGGTATTTTCCATTAAATTAATTAAATTTCATCTTAAATGTGCCAGTGCAAAACTATAATGGAAGTGTTTGATTGATTGCACAATAGATATGCGGGAGGCCACATGAAAAGTGCCACGTCAAAGCCCTAGACTAAAGTGCCTAGAAGAAACTTAAAATGCAATTTTATAAATTAGCAGGGTTTTTGGGCTTGCAGGTAGTAGAGGAGTGAGAATAAGTGTAGTATCTCGGAAGGGAGAGCCCGAGTATAATTGGAATAAAGTTATGGGTATAAGAGGTGTGGGTTCCCGGGGTATTGAAGCAAGAGTGGGGCCATTACTTATAAGATAGTGTGGTTGTAAATATATTATATTAGTGTAATCCAATCATTTTATTTGCACGAATATTGAAACATGTGATGACGTGGAACTCAAAGCTCATGTGCCCAGAAAATTTTAAAATTAAATTTTAAGAAGCTACGGGCTTCCGGGTACCAGGGAAGCCTCATTGCTAGGTCTTAATATAAAGGAGCATTTTTTCAAAGAACCTGGTAATAGTTGTTAAGGTTGTGGTGGTTATTCAATAATGGACATATTTTATTATTTTAATGTTTATTGAGGTAGAAAGGGATTTATTTAAGGATTTTTGGAAAAATGGTCCCCATTATTATTATGATAGAAACTTAATGGGGTTGTTTTTCTCTACAACATGAAGAAAGAAGTTCCGTAGGGTTTTGGAAATTTATGTTGGGATATAGAGAAATATCTTGGACAACTAGGGGCATGCTTAGAAGAGGACACGATTAGGGTTGCTACAACATATTTGACAAGGAATGTGAAGTTGAGGTGGAGGACTATGGCATAGGAGATCATTGTTGGTCACATCTAGGATGATATCACTACATGAGTAGAGATGAAGGAAGCTTTGTACACCTAGTTTGGATCGAAGGATTGAACTTGGAATGCAAGGAATAAGCTGAGGACTTTGAGGCAATATTGTAGTATACAACCTTACATTCCTTAGTATTTTGGTCTCATGCTGGAGATAAAGGATATGTCTAATGGAGGCGGGTTGTTTTACTTCATGATGGGATTTTAGCCTTAAGCATAAATAAAGGTGAGAAGGAAAAATGTTTAGACACTCGCAATGGCTATCACTGCGAAAGATAAGATTTTGGATTTCTATGTGAATGGGAAGACAAAAAGGAAATAGAGGGGTGGTGATAAGGCCCAAAGAATAAGATAGACAAAGGGAAAGAGAAATCTTCGAAAGAGGATGGATTAAAGCAAAATAGTTTAGGGAAGGAGAAGAAGTCTCTTTAATGTTGGATGTGCGTAGAAGGTCATATTGCAAAGAATTTTCCATTGAAGCATAGGTTTATTGGGATGCAACAGGTTGAGAATTCATCTATGGGAGTGATGCAAGTTTTGGGTGTAGCTTCTTCAAAAGAAGCCACTCCAAAACATGATCAAAGAAGAAACCAACTGAATTATGTGAGTGTAGATGTTGTTGGGATTCAACAGGTTTCTTTGGTGGATAGTGGTGTCACTCACAACTTCATGAGGGAGGATGTAGCCAGAAAATTGGGTTTGCAGATTGTTCCAATCCATATTTCCTTAGAAGCAGTGAACTCTGAGGATAGGAGAGTTCTCAAATCAGTCAAGGATGTTTCACTACAGATTGGTTTCTGGAGTGGGAAGCTTGACTTCACCATCATTAAGTTGGACGACTATGAGGTTGTATTAGGACATGAGTTCTTGATTGGAGAGAGAGTTGGATCTATGCCACACTTAAAGAGATTATTCATTCTTTCAAGAGCAGAGCCTATGATTTTTTTGACTATATGACCCATTTCAGATGGAGGCACTAGGATGACAGTTATCCTTGTGGAGGAGAGACAACCTGATGATGAGATTCTTTGGAGGTTGGATCATGTGGATTCTATCATATACAGTAGACCAGGACTATGATTGACTTGGAAAATAAGGTTTTGAGTCTCACTGAGAGACATTAGATGGTTGATGTTGAGACATCGTCACATTAGTGGGATGATTTTATTGGTATTTATGATGAGGAGGGAGAACTGATTGAGGATCATCATGATGATGATGGCACCAAGAGAATTTCATCTACAGTACATGATGAGGTTTAGGATGATGAGACTTAGTATAGATGAGCCAATAGAGATCTTGAGGAGTTTAAGGAGACAGGTGATTCAAATGGATGGTCTAAGGATCTAGAGTTGAACAAATTGATCAAGGAGATTGAGGCTAGGATAGGTTCATATCCCCTGTTATGGAGATATATTATAGACTATTTTGGAGGTGTCATTCTAAGAGTAGGAGGACCATTTCCAAGATTGGATAGATCATATTTGAGAGACCAAGGTACATCTTCAGGAGGTAGATTTGGGCATGAAGTGTGGAGAGGTGGTCCTCAAGACTACCCCCACCTCATCTTCTCTATGAGCTCTTAGAGATGGAATAATCATCCATTGCTCAGGGTGGAAGGTCCAAATATATGTGGAATGCCTAACAAAGGTAATTCTCGATGAACATATTTGAGATGATGAGTTTTATGTGTGGATATGTTCAGGATGACCTTGGGATGTTACGTGTTTGGCGCATATTTGGGTTGTGTTAGACGTTCTTGTGGAGTTGGAGCTATGATCATTTTAACTACCCAATTAGTTGATGACACATGAGGATCCAACACATGGTATTCTTATAGGAGCATTCATCGGCTCATAGGATTGATGCAATGTTAGGAGATGAGCATTCTTCACATGATTCATGCAATTTGATGAGAGGTTGTTCGATGGCATGGGTTCTCAATTTGATGGACAATATTATTAAGGATGCAACACCTTGGTGATGGATATATTTCCAATGGGGATTCATTGTCAAGGACGACAACATATTTGGACAGGCCCTTGCGTTTAGGCACCCATGTGAGCTTCAATATGGTTGATTCGAGTTGCAATATGAGACAATCATCACATGATTCGTGATGATTATGTGATATTTTAGGGTTTCTTAACCGAGCGAGTTGAGATGATCAAGATGAGTGCACCCATTCTTGAATTGTGTTAGCTAAGACAAGTGTGCATATGCTCGAGTTATGTTAGTCAAGACTTATGGATCCAAGTGCGAAAATTTGGCTCAAGTGTTGAGTGCTTACTCGATTTTGACATTTCATGTACAATGGAATCAGTTAGTGCAATCGTGCCAATCAAGCCCACACATCGCCACATTAGAGATTTCACCATGTGTTGGGTCGACTTCATGAGAGAATGGGTCAATGCAAGTATTTAGAGAGTTGACTCGAGGAATGTGAAGGGTCGACCAACCTAAGAGATGTGCCGGTTGGGTGATACACGTCCCTTCATGTATCCCTTGAGACACATATATATTGGAGAGTTGTTGAACAAAGTTAAAAGGGAAGGAAGCAAGCTCGAAGAGAAGAGAAGGAGTAGTGCGAAATGTGCAAATATGAACCATGCCATAGGTCCGAGCCACAAAGGAAAGAATAACCAAATTTTAGGTTCGGTCTCCCCTCACAAGTAGAGAAGAGAACTGAACCATACCGACTGAAGTTGGAGGGGAATTTTTGCACACAATTTGGATGAGGATAGTATCTTAGGGATTGGATTTGTGATTGCAACAGCAGGCCGAGTGTTTGAGGCCTCATTTTGATAACCATACACCATACACTGAAGTCTCTTTAACAATAGAAGGTGTGAACCAAAAGGAGGATTGGGTAGGGTGTTTTGCAGGTAAATTTGAGGGTTTCAATTTGGATCAAACTAAGAGTTTTTTGTTGTTGTATATTTTGGGGGAGTAGGGAGAGGGCCTATCTTTTGGATATTTTGTAGCATTGTCATGTATTTGTGAAGCTTACTCATAATAATTGTGGGTGGACCAAAGGTCCCCTTTTCCATATCCTGATGTACATCTTTATGAGCATCATTGTAATTATATGAATGTGACATAGCATGGTCATAATAATGTGATGATTGGACTCTTGCACATGAGATGGATGAAAATTGAAGATTAGGCATTATACTTGTGTTATGGTTGTATGTTAGATTCCACACACATAATATATCTAACACATAAATAACATATGAATAGATGTATAAGTGCTAGATGCATATTCCAAGAGTCGATAACTCATAATTTGGTCACTACAATTATAAGGAACCTCAACGATGCCACACATTTAGAAGGCCTCAACAGGCGTTAACTTGAGGGGTGATCTAACGACATAATGGGTGTGTTCTCACGTGGCTTACTCATGGCTAATTATCTCTTTATCCATTCGGAAAAGGCCTATCTTTGTTAAAACCCCAATCCCTTATCCAAAATAATACTAAATGATAAAACAAAAATTGATTTATTACAATGCTTTTATAATATGTTAAAAAAATTGTGTTATAAAAAGTTATATTTTAAAAATTATTAAATTGAAAATATGATTCTGTGAATTGTGAGGCACGAATACTCTTAATTTAATTGGATAACACATTGCCATATTTTAATGATCATATGAATTCATATATAAACAGTGGTGGAAATAAAATATAAATTTAAAAGATGACATAGATTTATGAAAACATTAAATATAATAAAATATTTAATTCACAACACTTTTATAATATGTTAAAAAAATTATGTAATAAAAAGCTATAATTTAAAAATTATTAAATTAAAAATATGAATCTTTGAATTGTGAGTGAATTGTGAGGCATGAATACTCTTAATTTAATTATTGTCACCTTTTAATGATAATGTGAACTCATACATAAACTATTGTGGAAATAAAATATTATGTATTATTGATAAATTATTATTTTTTATATAAAAGTGATTAGTGAATGTGCGTATGCACACGCTCACAAATAATAACCAATAATAATTATCTATCACTTATTATTTAACAATTAAATTAAAATAAATTATTTTCAAATTAAATTATAAATTCTCTTTTACTAAGTTTATATTGATAAACCATGGGTTTCAACAAAATAGTGCACTTTGATGTAAAATAAAAATAAAAGTGAAAGAATATTTTTTTAACATCCTAAATTTTTAAAATTTATTTTATATTTATAAATATGGCTTGAAATTTATGAATATGTTTTTTTTGTTTGCTAGGTTGTGTGAGTCCTGAGATGATTGCATATTTAACTTTTGGCTTGAGAAACCACGACTCAGGGGCATTGAAGCCGTCAAAATATCTGGGGATTGCACTCGACCCGGGCCACACCAACCCTTTACATGGTTGGATTTTTGCCCATGGAGTTTTGAACCAATGACCTTCACATCATGGAATGTCTTAACAGTACACTCATCATCATCTATTCTACACCCCATCAAATAATATTTATGAATACTTTAAAAATATATTTATATAAATAATAGTATTGTATATATTTTAAAAATATCACATTTATTTTATAATTTATATTATGGTTTGATGTTTAGAAATACTTTATAAATATATTTATGTCATAAATTATATAATAGTGTTTACATTCTACAAATATAATTTAAATGGATAAGGGTTTTAGTCATAATAGTTTTTTCTCAAATTGATAAAGAGATAATTATCTATGATTATAAACCATGTGACACCACACCACTCCATACATACATCCATCCTATTTTAAAAGTATAAATATGGTATTGGAATAAAAATTTAAATAATTTTTATTTATCCACATAAAATTAATGATTTATGGGTTTATGGTTGTAAGATTTGGGGTCGGAAGCATATCCTACTAAATTTGGAATAAAATTAAATAAATCTAAAAATAATTGATTGCTTACAATTTTAAAATTATTAGCAATGCCCCTTATTTCATTCTCCTCATGGAAGATAATATCATACTCATTGAATGTTAAGCCTTAAAATTAGAATATAAAATATTGACCAAGACAAACTTCTCATTGTTGACTCTCAAACTTGTCAATACTCCAATGATTATGAAGTGTTGTAACAAATCCATACATGCAATTTTTTACTAAAATTTCAAGGACTATTGAATGCTAAACTATGTAGTTAACCTACTAGCCTACTAGGGAACTATAGGTGTTGAAATTTGCAACAAGAAACAGTGAAATTGGCATCCAGAAACAACATGACAATACACAATAGTGATGGGTCCAAGCAATAGTCACACAGTGATGGGTCCAAGCGATAGACACACAGTGATAGGTCCTAGCAATACATTAGTGCGTCTAATTTAATTTTCCCTTAATTAAATTGGACAATAAATTGTAATCTTATCTCAAAATCACTTGTAATAGTTAACTGAGTGTGATAAACTCAGTTAGCTCATGAATTTCGAGTTGAGGGTGGTTGGTGAGGCATGCAAAGTGATTCTAGTTGTATTAGAGTTCAAGTTGCAGTTAGTGCATTAGTTTAATGCATGATAAATTAGTTAACTCAATCTAGGTGAGTTAAAGTCAGTCTAACTAGTTGTAACTGATTGTAGCACTAGTAAGAGGTCAAGTGAATCAAATCAGATTTGATTCACATGCAGTGATCTGTCAAGAGACTGATGATTTACTATTAATAGTTGCATGGATGTCAGTTCAAGTGGAGACCCAATTGAGACAAAGGTTAAAGGGAAGTTAACTATCAGTTGTGATATTAGCAAACAACCCAGATACAGTTAAATCACCATAGGATGCCCATGATACTCATCGTAGTTAAGGAATGTTGAAATTCCTTGAGAATAGGGATTTCATTCCACATAAACTGCGTGAGGAAGGTAGGCTGAAGATAGATTGACAATTGGCTAAGTGTTGGTCCAATTTTTCCCGGATCAGTGTGAGACAATTGCTAGAGTGCAACAGAATCTTGTGAGAAGAGTGCATTGTATTGTTTCATGATTCATTGGTGAATATACAATAGAAGATAAAGAGTTTTTGAGCAACAATATTTCCCCGGGAAAAATATCTGTGTTGTGTATTGATTTGCTTCTTTATTTTAGTTGGCATGATTATGTGATCGTGTTTAATTTCCACAAATGAATTGTTAGAAGGATTTAGTATCTTGCTTTAGAACATTGCATGATCTGATTGAATTCATGATATACATATTGTTTGTATAATTTCTACAATAGGGAGTCTTCCTAGTGTGCATTGAGGTTATATCAATGATGTGTTTTAACACTTATTTACATTTTTCTTTTATGTCGTTGACATGGTTATTGATGTTATTTCATGCCTATATATCCTGATTACATACTACTAGAAAGACATGTTAAAAGATTTCTCAAACATATTTAGTATTCTCATTTTTCATGATGATGATGATGATATGGTTTACTTGAGTGTATACTTTTATATGACTTAGATGAATTATTTTAGGTAGTTTATGGAAGTCTTATAATGTTTTTTTATTGTGGTTTTGATGAGCAATACAATGACTTAATTGATTCTCCTATCATACTTAGAATTGAGTGGTCATACCTACAAAGATAATACAATTTTCAAGTGAGCAAAGTTAAGTTGCAAACAGAGAAAAACAAGCATGTGAATACAATCATAGAGGCATACTCCCACTATAGTTGGCATTGCGAGTAAATAATGTATTGTTTGATAAGGTAAAGGAAAAATTCCTCGGGCTCCTAAGCCATGTGGATAATGAAAACAAGTTATAAGCCCAAGTTGTAGCTTGGCAATAGAATGGTGGCTAAATTACAACCCATGTAAAATGTGTCTAAGGTCTCATATGTAAAGGAAAATGTTTTGATTTTTTTCTAATGGGAATGGATATGGAAATTTGTTTTTCTATTCACCATTCATCAGAAAGTTTATATGCCACCATATTTCAACTAACTAAATATTTACTATAAAGGTGTTTTTATACAACCTTGGTTGTATCCAACCATAACCAAGTGCTTCCTTATAACTTGCCCACATCACATCAATTTTGGAGATCTAATATTAGTCATTGAATACAAATAGATGGTTGATAATGTGATTAGGAAAACCCTATAATTTTCTCTAAATCACTCTACGTGGATTTTCATTCTGATGCATTGAAGAAAGGGCTTCTTGGAGAGTTTCATGGATAGAGAGTGATGTAGATTCAAAATATACTATTATTAGCATATCTCCATGACATTTGGAACTTGTGGTTAAGCTCTTTCATCTAATATTGGTTTTTTCTTGAGTTGGGGCATATTTGGTTTCATTATGCTTACTCAAATTTTTTGGTGCATGTTTGAAGAGAGGCCTTATTTACGTTTTTCACCTTGATAATCTCCTTTGTCCTATGTAAACATGAAAGTGGTGAGTAAAATAAAATTTCAATCATATAAATGTTGCTTTGGGAGGTCGGTTTCATGGCTAAAGGAAATGTTTTAGAGCACAAATGACGAGCTCAGTAAGAAAGAAATTGGTGGAGCCAACCACATTTGATAAAGAGGTAGTCACTATCACTTTAAAATAACTCAAATTATCCTTGCACTTAAATTTATCACTTGTGTTAGCCCCCCTATGAAATTTTTGACAAGCAAATAGGGGGCTAAATCATTTTTGAGGCTTCAAGGAATGCATTTCCTCTGAAAACACAGTCTCCTTGAAGCCTCTTCGGGTCTTTTATCCTTTGACAAGTCCCCTCTGCTGATTTCCCTTATAAAGCCTCTCTGTTGATGAAGAAATGCCCAAAGGTCTCCTTTCCCCTTTATTTTTTCCTCATTTAACCTCTTTTTCTTCCCCTTTTTCTCCCCTTCTATTTCCCCATTTACCCCTCAAATCCCCCCAAGATCCCCTTTAAATTCTTCCCCTGCCCTTTGTTTTCCCTTCTTCCCCCTTTATTCCTCTATTGTTACCTTTCCCCGGCCCTCAAATTACATTAAAATGGGCTTAAAAACCCTTTTCCGACCTTATTATAAGGCCTAGCCCCTTACCATAGGTCCCTTAACCACTTCCCCACATATGCCCGTCACCCAAGACCAAGCGCTTAAGCCTTGGGGGCCAATCGCAATCGAAACAACCGGCGGGTGCATTTCCTTTGTAATACTCAAAAAACCCGATGCGATTGTTTTATTTCGATAGGTCCCGCGGTGCGTTCAGCACCGTTGATCTACCCTGATGATCCAACGGCTATCGCTCTCCCTTGTCGATCGCAATTGGAAGTTTGTGAGTGTCTCATTTTTGTGCCCTTCCGATTGCATCCCCTCCGATTGTGTTCTCCACCGTTGATCTCCCCGCCAGATCGACGGCCAGCGCTCAATCGCTCTCCCCTGTCGATCGCAATCGAAAGTTTGTGAGTGTCTCATTTTTGTGCCCTTCCGATTGCATCTCCGCCGTCCGTCTCCTCCTGGATCTGACGGCTCAGGTCTAATCGCCCTCCGCCTCCGCTGGGTCCCACTATTTCATTCATCACCGTCGCATTTCTTGCATTTTGCTTGTTTTGTTAGTTTCGTATATTGTTACGCCGGATCAATCTCCACCGTCGATCTTCCTCCCCAGACCATGATCCCACGGTCTGCGCTGCATACTATCACCGAACCCTATCACTCATCAGGTCTCACCATTTCATTGCATTCTGTTACCATTATAGTAAAAGCCACCATTCCTCCGCCACTTTGCATTTGTTCATTGTTTCTCCGCTGTTCTACCACCGTTCTTCCGCCTCCGCAACATTTCTCCACCACCACTGCCTGTGGTTTTAAACGATTTATCTCACTGTGCAGATAACACAGAGAGGCCAATTCAGCGGCCAAACGAGACAGCAAAGCCGGATTAGAAGGGATTTGAGCCGGTAATTGAAGATTAATGGTTGTAATCCCGCATTCAAAGGATTAAGGCGCTGTTTGAAGACTGATGAGCACACCAGCAAGTAATTACTGCGCTACCTAACAGCAGAGTACTCTTTCTCCAGGCGTACACCATTCCTACAGTGTTCTCCATGCCTCTCGAGCCCAGGGAAATTAAATGCACAGACAGGAGCTTCATTAAAGAATGTCTGAGCAACAGTAATGGAGGTATGGAGAAGTCGCGGACTTCCATCCATGTCATTTATTTCAGAATGGCAGCACAGAGCTCCAGGCTCCGTAAGGATTTAAAGAATGTATCAGAGGTCAATCTCGACCCGACAGAGATCTCCAAACCAGTCTCAGAGTACATACAGCGCTGCATTTTGCCATTAAGCAGCATGGGCGTGAACACTTCCGTCCTGCTGTCTTAATGAATCTCATTTAATTGTCTATCTACCTATGTCTCTTCCTCTTCTCCTATAAAGAATTCCCAGAAACGAATTGTAATGGTTGTTGTCACTTTGCTGGCATCCGCTATTAGAGGATTCGTCCATCGTTAGAACAAGCTTCCATATCGAAGTTGCGTAGTAGTTTGTGCGTACAGTCGAGGAGAGTCCGGGTCGTAATGTACTATTGAGCCATGCTTTTGTATGACCCAAGCCTTAGCATCAATTAACCGTGCGGCCTCACAGATCCTCGTCCACACGGCTGGTGATGTTTTTTTCAACTCCGTTATTTACATTTCCATATTGTTTCGATGTTCTCTGTCAGCATCGAATAATGGTATAGGATTCACCCAGCAACAAGCCCTATTCCCCGTCCGCTCTCCTCGCCACCAATGGCTGTTTTCTCGTTAGGTACATGTTAATCCGTGTTATAAATTCATGGTTTGGACCACAGCAATGGATGTTATTGTCACCGTCAAGGCATGAAATTGGGGGGTCGGCTACCGGATGTTTCTTTGTCAAATCTATCTCTTTTTTTTCCCTTGGAGTTGCTAAAGTAGATCTGGAGTTAAATTACCTCTGGTCCGATCTATAAGAAGCCCCTTGGTCCCTCTTTGAGAGCCGCCTTTGAGTATGTCCAAGCAGGTCTGGAGTTAAATGACCTCTGACCTGATCTATAAGATATTGCAACCGGGGTTGTTTTCCTTCTTCGCCTACTTTTCCAATGTTCCACCCCACTCTCTAATCTAAAGATCCTTTAGTATTAGATGACATGCCCTTTGAAAGCCTTGGCTAGTGGATGCAAGTAATTTTCCTCTCATGACTCCATAGCCCAATGGATGGCATGGTCTTGGCCTATCCTCCTTGCTGAAACATCCTGTTGCTTTGTTCCTTTTCTCCCATTTCTTTCCCAGTCCATGATCTCCTAACCAACCCAGCAACCAACCAACCAAATCATTTAAAACCCCCCTTTGTGCTTCATAACTAGCCTAATATCTCATCTTGAGCCTCAAAGATATATCACTGCCTATTTAAGGATATTATCCCAAGTCCGAGGGCTAGATCCTAGGGCCCCAAAGTGGTTTGATGTTGTCTCATCTTTTGGTATTGCCAAATCTGCTAAAACATGGGAACCCCAACATAATGGCGACTCTACTGGGAAGGGACCGTTTGCATCTAGATTATGCTTTGAACTCAATTGCTTCATGGTGACGGTAGTACCGCTTCCAAATGCCACCATCCACTCGAAGGCGTAACCACACTCCCTATGATCCAAAGACCTGATGACTCCACTGGTGAAGAACACTGAACTGGTTGAGAAGAGACAGTAGCCTTCTTTGCAAAAGCAGATCCAAACATGGACAGAGATGCAAAGTATAATGCTTTGTATAATAAAGCATGCAGAGTGACGGAAATGTTGGGTCAAGTGCTCGAGACATACCTGACTAATATGAATGCAGACGATGATTATTTAGAACAGCCCATGTCTCCTTCAGAGCAAGAACAAACTCAGGATCTAGAAGATGAGCAGGACCTATATGATGCTCAAGAATATGTAGAAGATGAAGAGGAAAGTGATCAGGTACTGCCTGATTGTGTACCTGTGCCTTGTGTTACGCTGACCAAAAAATATCAGGACCTATTAGCAAAGGCTGATAGGGAAAGCTGCCTTGAGGAAACAGAAGACTGTATAGAAGAGGTAGAATCTGATGACGAAGAAGAGGCTCAAGAGGAAATCCTGCCTCCCAGTCAGCTAACACAAGAGGAAGAGGATTGTTGTTCTTCTGTCCATGATGAGAAGGGAACCCCTCTTTTGACAGAAGAAGAGATTGATCGAATATTGAATCAACGGCCCACCCCAGAAGTCTTCTATAGAACACAAGCTCCTACCCAGTCATTAGTTGAGTTTGATGATTCAGATTCAGAAGACTCCTCTGTGGATCAGGACGAAGAAAGACCTGCTGCGCGCTCAGAATGGTGGACTTGGTCAAGTCCGCCTATGTATGACACTGATGGCGAGAGCTATGACAGCATAATAGCAGATGAAGATTCTTCGAATATTCATTCTGCTCTACCACAAATCATCAGTGAGACTGGACACCAGCAGCCTTTCCTTTCAGCAGATGAGGAGGAAAACAAAGGAGAGATTCTTGAGCACGATGAAAGCAAGGAGCTTACTCTTGAAAAATAGGAAGCAAAGGAATACACCCCTGCTCAAGAACACATAGATCTTTCCGCGGAGCCCTGCACCTCAAAGCAGAACATATCGGAGCTCCGAGTGGACTCAACCCCAATATATGATGAGTCCTCCAGTTCAGAAGATGAGGGAGATTCTTTCTCTCAAGAGAGTCTTCTTCTGGATCCAGTGGAAGAAGAAGAAATCCTGGTCGGAGCCAGCCTGCCAGACATTTGCAGCCAGGTATCTTTTCATGATCCTTATGCACATTTCCTGCATACATTTGAAGAAGGATCAAAGGTCTTTTTGAGCAGCATGATGCAGACAGAAACAAAACCTTTCAAGGCTGTTGTTGTTGAACAAAAGGAGTGGGAGGTGCCCTGCCTATCCAGCCTGCTCAAGGAGTTGAGAAAGAAGGACCAGTCATGGGATCACTTGAAGGACTGGTTGCATTGGAAGACAGTGTTTGTAAGCTAGATTGTAAATATTCCAGTTAGAGTAGGGTAGGTAGGAAAATCTCAATAAATCTCAGCCTATGAGCAAGTAGATTAGTTGTTTCATTTTCTGTCTTAGAATGTAGGTGAAGAAACCTGCTAGACAGTCTAATCCTAGCAGGTAGTAGTGTAGGTAGAGAAACATATGAGACCAACAGTCTAATCTGGTCTCATGGTGTAATAAGGGTAGAAGTAGAATAGGTTTATTTTTTCCTGTTTGAAAGATTAATGATGTAAAGGGTCTGCAAGTCCAAATGCACCCAGAAGAAAAAATGTTAGGACTATAGTGTGGGTAGGTAGTTGTGTGGGAGAATTTTATTGCTGATATGTTGTCTTCACAGTTTGTGGCAGCTGATCTAAGGAAAGAAAAGGATGGTTCAAACAGCAGGCACCTGGCCTACACCAAGAGATCATCTTCTGGTTTCTTGGCTCCTTCTAGAAGAAGCCATCCCCATGTGGAGCCACTGTTAGCCCCCCTATGAAATTTTTGACAAGAAAATAGGGGTCTAAATCATTTTTGAGTCTTCAAGGAATGCATTTCCTCTGAAAGCACAGTCTCCTTGAAGCCTCTTCGTGTCTTTTATCCTTTGACAAGTCCCCTCTGCTGATTCCCCTTTTAAAGCCTCTCTGTCATGTGAAGAAATGCCCAAAGGCCCCTTTTTCCCTCTCATTTCCCCCACTTAACCTCTATTTTATTCCTCCTTGTCTCCCATTCTATTTCCCCATTTACCTCCGCAATCCCCTTGAATCCTTCCCTTACTCTTTATTTCCCATTTTCCCCCTTATCGTTTCCCTTTAAAACCCCTTAAAATCCATTGAAAAGGGCTAAAAACCCATATTCCGACCTTGTTATAGGCCTAGCCCCTTTCCGCCAGTCCCTTAACCACTTCCCCACGTGACCCTTCCCCAAAGCCAAGTGCTTAACCCTTGGGGGCCAATCGCAATCGGAGCGTCGGGCGGGTGCAATTCCCGTGCATCATTGAAAACCCCCGATGCGATTGTTTTAACACACAAGTCCTGCGATGAGTTTTGGGTCATCGATCTATCACGAGATCTGACGGCGGAGCGCTAACCGCAGCCCCCCGCCCGATCGCAATCGCAACCCTATCCTCCGATTCCCCGATTGCAATCCTCCGAGCTCATCCTGGCCGTTGATCTGCCCCGCGATCGACGGTCAGCGCTCAATCGCTTCGCCCCTCCGATCGCAATCGCAAGTCCTTCTTCCGATGCTCCGATTCAATCGTAGCCATCCATTCTCCCGCCGATCTAACGGCTCAGCGCTGATCGCATCTCTGCTCCGCCGCCTCTCTCCATCTCCCTTCGATTAGACGTGGACCGTCGATCTGATCCCAGATCCGACGGTTGGTGTTTAATCGCAGCATCTCCCCAATCGCAATCGGAACATTCCTGTTGTGCATTGCGATTGCTCCCTGCTCCGACCTCCGTTTGCAATTGTGCGATTTGATCCCCGCCGTCCGTTTCCGTGCAGATCCACGGCTCAGGTTTAATTTCCCCCCGCCACGGTTGTCCCCACTTCCACGGCTCCGCTCCATTGTTTTCCGTGTTTCCTTTGTAATTCGCCCAAGAGATAGCCTTGAGGCTTTTACGCTAACAACAGTTCTTCCACCGCTCTTCATCATTTCCGCCCTCTCCACTCTTCTGCCATCATTCCTCCGCCTCTGCAGCATTTTTCCGTCGCCACTGCCCGGTTTGTAACAGGTCTATTCATTGTGCAGATAGTACAGAGAGGCCATTTCAGCCGGCCAGAGAAGCAGCAGAAACAGGATTTGAAGGGGATTTGAGCCTGTAATTGAAGATCAATGGTTATAATCCCGCATTCAAAGGATTAAGGTACAGTTCGAAGGCCAAGAACACACTGTAAAAGTCTTATCTGTGTTAAATATCAGCAGAGTACGTTCTCTCCAGACGTACACCATTCCTACAGCGTTCTCCATGCCTCTCGAGCCCAGGGAAATTAAATGCACAGACAGGAGCTTCATTAAAGACTGTCTGAGCAACAGTAATGGAGGTATGGAGAAGTCGCGGACTTCCATCCATGTCATTTATTTCATAATGGCAGCACAGAGCTCCAGGCTCCGTAAGGATTAAAAGAATGTATCAGAGGTCAATCTCGACCCAACAGAGATCTCCAAACCAGTCTCAGAGTACATACAGCGCTGCATTCGGCCATTAAGCAGTATGGGCGTGAACACTTCCGCCTTACTGTCTTAATGAGTCTCATTTATTCGTCTATCTACCTCTGTCTCTTCCTCTTCTCCTATAAAGAATTCCCAGAAACGAGTTGTAAGGGTTGTTGTTTCCTTGCTGGGCATCTGCTATTAGAGGGATTCATTGGTGACTGTTAGAACAGTCTTGGGAGGAAGTTACAGAGTAGTTTGTATGTAATAGGCTGGGAGGAGAAAGTCTGGGCTGTAACAGCCATTGAGCCATATTGTACATGACTGGTTTTGCATCAATTAATCAAAGCACATTTCACAGGATCCTGGTCTATTACTATTGGTGATGTTTTTCTTTACTCTGTTTATTACATTTCCATATTGTTTCATGTTCTTCCGGTAGGCATCAGAATAATGGCATAGGATTCACCCTTTGTTAGGTGCCCTATGTTGTCTGCTCTCCTTGCCATCAATTTTTTCTGCTAAAATGTGTTATCCAAGAGTAAATTCATGGGTTTAACCAGTGCAGCGGATGTTATTGCCTGCTGGCTGATGTATGAACTTGGGGGGTTTGCCACTTGGATGCTTCTTTGTCAAATTTATCTCTGTTTTTCCCTTGGAGTTGCTAAAGTAGACCTGGAGTTAAATGACCTCTGGTCTGATCTATAAGCAGCCCCTTTGTTTCTTTTAGAGCTGCCTTTGAGTATGTCCAAGCAGGTCTGGAGTTAAATGACCTCTGACCTGATCTATAGACAGAAATCTGGTTGTTTTCCTTCTTTCACTTCCCTTCCTTAATTTTCCACCCCACTCTCTAATCTAAAGATCCTTTAGTGTAGATGACTTGCCCTTTGAAAGCCTTGGCTAGTGGATGCACGTAATTTTCCTCTCATGACTCCATAGCCCAATGGATGGCACGGTCTTGGCCCATTCTCTCTGCTGAAACAGCCAGTTGTTTTGTTCCTTTCCTCCCACTGCTTTCTCAGTCCATGATCTCGTGACCAACCCAGCAACCCTTCAACTAAATCATTTTAAAACCCCCCTTTTGTGCTTCATAACTAGCCTAATATCTCATCTTGAGCCTCAAAGATACATCACTCTTTGCTCTATTTGGAGAGATCCCTCTCCGGGTCCAGGAGGGCTAGATCCTAGGACCCCAAAGTGGTTTGATGTTGTCTCATTTTTTGGTATTCCCAAATCTGCCAAAACATGGGAACCCCAACAGTGTCAACCTTGTAGGTTGTGGAAATCTAGGCGTAGCGACACTTCCTTCTTTATAGAATTGAGTGGTAGGCTTCCTTGTCGCCATAATTTTACATTCAACTTTTCTTGCCAACCTGAATGCCTTCTCCAATGAATCAGGTTCCAGAACGCGAACTTCATGTTGCATGTTATCCTTTAAAGTGCCTATGAAGAGATCTATCTTGTGTTCCTCTGGAATATCAAGCATTCTTTATATTCAATTTTTGGAAGTCCTCAATGCTCTCCACTACTGAACCGTTTTGTTTGAGATTTATCAATTGGCTAAAGAAGGTGTTACTCTTCGTATCCTCATAATGTACTATCATTTCCTCTGTAAAATTGACCAAGTGACAATTTTTTTACGGGAGCAAAGCCATCGATACCATACAAATGTATTTTGTTCTAAATGTAAGTTGCAATGTGTACCTTTTGTGTGTTTTGCACATTATTGAGATCAAAATATTGCTCCATCTGTAGTATCCATGTTACGGGATCCTTGCCATAAAACTTCCTCATATCCATCTTTGGAATATGGTGGTTCTTCCATCCAACATTAGAGTTTATGAAATCATTATTAACATTTATTTTGTTCTCATCATGAGTTTCCTCTACTATCTTTTCGCCATTAGGAAAAATTTAGATTAACTTTGTCAAAGTTTCGATTTTGATTTTAGATCATCCATCTATGTAGCTCTGCTTTCTTCTTCAAACCGTCCATCTTTCTAATTTCCACGCCATCCATCTTAGCTTCCATGCCTTTCTTCAAACCGTCCATCTTCACTTCCACGCCCTTCTTCAAAACTTCCATTTCATTTTTTGTCGCTCTTTGCGAGAGTGAAATTTGTTGCACTTGCTCTTGTAATTTTGATAGATCATGTTGCAATTCTTCATCTTCATGAGTCATAGTAGACCCTTCTGAAGGCTTAATGGGTGTTGAATTATTTTTACAGGGCATATTTCGGAACCCAATACTGATATCTATTCTACAATATGCCCTTGGAATCAATTCAAATTGATTCTTCAAACAAGACTTATGCAATTTGGAAAAAAAATACACACCTTTTACTTGCTTTTGAGGTGCTCGATATTGAATTTGGATTATATCTATGACTGAAGCACTTAAATATTTTAATTTCGTTATCAACGTAGCCCTCTGAATTATATTTTGAATGCCACAGGTCTTACCTGATTTGGATTCTCCAAGGCCAGGTTGTGTCCAATATCCCACAATGACCTAATTATGTACTGGTTCAGTTAAGCGAACTTGTACGACTTGCCACGTGTCACTGTTTCGTCCTTCATCTCTGAAATTGATAGCCAAGAAACTACAGTCCGTGTTCTTGCAACCACTTTTTTACGGCACTCCAATCGGATGCCCAGAGAGAGAGTTATTAAACTTTTCCCATGCTCACCTCTTTGAGATGAAATTTAACTGCCTTAAAAAGCACTACATTCCACAGATCATATCTCCAAAAATATTGTGAACGAAGCTCTGAAATGTTTTGAAGAATTTCCACAGGATTTCAGCTTCACACCATACTAATTTCAGATTCTGAACCTTCGTAGAAAAAAAATTATAGCGCAAATGACACGATGACTTGTTTAGGAGCCTGAAAAAAGACCTAACTTCCACAGATCATATCTCCGAAAATATTGCGAACCAAGCTCTGAAATTTTTAGACGATCTTCCTCAGGATTTCAGCTTCGCACCTTAAAAATTTCAGCTTCTGAAACTTCGTAGAAAAAAATTTATAGCGAACATTCCACGATGACCTATTGGAGCAGCGAAAACCCTAGAATCCAAACCTCTGATACCAAATGTTGTGTAACCAACTCGAAAAAGAGAAGAAAAGAGATATCAACGCCTTAGAAATGAGCCACTTCGAGGGGGAAACCTCCAATACATTACATAAATGAACAATTCTTGGATGATACAATTTACAAAACCTCCTTTCTATATATAGGAGTCCATGGGGCCATAATGTAATCCTAGTGAGCCACAATGTAATCCTAGCTGACCTAAAAATAATAATTTAAGGGCACAATAATAACAAAATGGGGGTTAAAAGGGTACAATAATAACAATAAGGGGGTTACACTAACAAAAATAAGGGACTATACTATTAATATAGATACCTAACACAAACGCACGGTCCTCACTTACGTATACGCAACATTAGGTCCTACAGCTACTCCACATAGAAGAGCACCTCACATAGCCTTAATGCCCCACACATAGCCGGATATCATACGTCACATAGCCAGTCATCATAGCCAGGAAGGCATAATCATACCAGTCAGAGCCAGCACTAAAGGTTATTGCTCAAAGGTCATTGTTGATAGCCACACATAGCCAATAGTCATTGCTTGAAGGCCCTTAAGGTCATTGTCGAAGTTGTAATTGCTCAAAGGTCATTGCTGAGAGACGGGAGGCCTAGACAGGAGTCCTAGTCAGGAAGCCTAGCCTGATCATTCTAGGTGTCATTTCCAGAAGGTAATTTTTGATCCAGGACCAACAGCTCTAGACCAGCCAGCATCTAAGCCAAAGCCAACCAGCCTTTGCTACTACCCTTACCTAATCATTCATCACCGTCACTACACCATCTTATCCACCACCTTCTAGTTATTTAGTATTTTGAGAATATTAAGCCTAAACTGTTGACTCTATCCGATATTGAGTCAGTTTACCACCCAGAAGCCATTGAAGCAGTTTTTGGTGGTTATCTTCCCAACCTCGCTCGTGTTTCTATTGTGTTGGTTATATTCCCATGCCTGCTCCCTATGGCAGGTAATTGTCAGGACCACGCCCTCCTATTTATGGCAGGTTTATCTCAGGAACTAATGCATGCTTCTCGCAAGGCAGGTTCATATAGGACCTCAGGCATGCCTCTTGAAGGGGCCTAAGGTAGGGTCTATTATCTGGACAGTCAATTGCTAGACCTTTCAAACCAACAAGCAGGTCTTACAGATAGGGATAACCTTTCTGTTCTCTTAGTCACCTTAGTCTTAAAGTCCCTAGATAGAGCCTGGGTCTTTCCAACGGTCTTTCCATTAGTAATAGAGTACCCAGGAAGAAGCTAGGGTCTTTGCCTCTGTGAGATCTGGATCAATTGGTTCAAATGGATCAATAACTGGGATTGGATAATGGGACTAACCCTAAGTTGGATTTCTCCAATGGAACCAAGCGATCGAGAAAAGGGGCTAAAGAAATCTCCCATCTTTAGGGGCGGAGGGGGATAGCACAACAATTGAACATCACTTGAAGGATTGCTTATGGAACATAGAGGGAGGCACAATCAAATTATCTAACTTTAGTGGCTTTGGTGGCTACACATCAGGCAACATTCTATTGGAAGGACCTAAGGATGGGGACTAATGGGGCCTAAACAACCATGACTATGGATTTGATGGCTCACACCAATGCTCTAGCCTTAGTAGCGGGGGCACCTGACTATTAGGCTATCCACGCTGGGACTTAGGGGGCTATATATCCAGCCATTTGATATCGAGCAGCCTGAGCTCGAATGGCAGGAGGGGCTAACTACCGAGCAACTATCTCTTGGACTAACCTCATCACAGCGGCGGTGAAAGGGACTTTCACTAGAACTCCTAATAGGTAGGGCCCACACTAATGACTCTCTACTTCGGGTGGGGGAAATAGCTAAGATGGATGTAGGGGCTTGAAATATTGAAACTATAGATCGGGGCTACACAGCTACGGTCATCTCGTATGGTCTTATATCAGCTGGGAACGAACAGTCTTATCTTGTTAGGTCAGGTACCGGTCATAGAGGCTTGCTCACGGTTCCAGTGAGGGCCGGTCAGGTACAGTACGGTTAGGAGTTAGAACCAGAATGAGTCAGTACGACTTAAACCTATGGACAAACATTGATTGCTCCCATGATGTCGGGGGTTCAATAGAGATAACAACCAGTGATTTATTAACCCGTTTATACCCTTTTGATCACAAGTCGCGAAAACTACCTGTGGCCGGTTGAGCGAGACACTAGTGGCTTTATCACACTTAGCTTTATATATGTTTCATGGCTTAACAAGAAGGGGCAGGATCACCAGTATGGGTATGCTGAGTCAGGATGACAGGAGTCAAAAGAAAGGGCGATAGCTTTGTCACCTTCCCTTTATCTCCTTCGGAGGCCGAACACCATGAGTCATTGCCGACCTTCAACAGCCCTCTTAAAAGAGGGAAAATGAAAATTGTTTCCAGAACAACCTCACTTTACCATGATCCCCTTTGGGGGCCGATAACAACATGATGAGGGATTGGACTTCGAAATCCATGGTGAAGGAGAAGCGCATGGTGGGGCAGAGCCAACATACCCTTACTTGGCCTATGATCAGAACATTGTCTCTACGGAGCCAGTAATGCTGCTGGGATGGTCGTGTGGAATGGAACTGCCTTGGTAATAAATAGGCTAGGGGACATAATGCTGTAAATTGAGAGTTCATACTGCTTGTACTAAAAAATGCTCCTAGTTTCTCAACTATGGTACTTTATCAAGGAAATGCCAAGTTCCAATGCTTGTTTTAGTGCCGCCTTCTTGGCTGTTTTGCAACCCTTGAAGTATTTCTTATTGGAATGAATTCTTGGATGTTTTTTATATTTCTTCTTTTCTATTTTGGAACCGATGCATGATCTTACTTACTACTATGTTTACCTTGTTCAAAAATTTGATAAGCCCATTGTGTGTAGTATAATTACATATATAATGCACAATTATAACAACTAATAAAAATTAGTTATATTGAACTACTTCTATTATTTATTCTGGTACTACATAGATTTCAATATCTATGGAGAGGATAGGTAAACAGCAACCAAACAACACCTGCCTGGTGCTGGGCCCAAAGACCTAGTCCCTCGGCCCGCGGGCATATGAAATTGCGGAAAAAAAGACTAAGCCAGATAAACAAACCGGCGGGGTCCTTGTCATACATAAAGTTTTCAGTAGTCATAACTCGCATAGAGATGTGTTACTTACAATATCGCATGGAGACACGTTTCACCTTCCCATGTCAAGTATCACCTTCCACCTTTACTCCTTATTAGTGCAACTTTTAGTTAAAAAAAAGAACTACTTTCTAGTGCTTAGCGGCAAGTGGCTGCATAAGCTCACTTCCTAGCTATACTCTGCAGTAACCCTTGGCCTCCATAGTTCTACATGGATTTCAATGCGCCCATTCCACAGTGCTCCTCTCCCTAGCGGTCGAGCGGATAAATCCCCTATTCTTTAAACAGAGCTCATCTTTCTGTCAATTGAGTAGCGCCATAATGTGCCCCCCCTCCCTTAGTAACATTACTAAGAGCAAGTGAAATAGAAGTAGAAATATTTGATTGTATGCAGATAGACTGGGCTATCCTGGTTTGTACTGGGCGGACTGAATCCAAACTAACTGGCAGGTGTGGGCTGACTGAATGCGACTTGATGGGGCGGGTGGGGATCATGTGGATATAACGTAATGTTACTGGGCAAATAAAGTGTGTGCATCTGCCCTTGCCAACGCCAATAAACATCAAAATAGAACTCGACGACATGCATCGTGTAATCTAACCTCACTTGCATTGTTTACTCTCTTTGTATCTGTAGCTGTAGCCCTATTGAATAGTTCCCATTTAGTAGCTCAAAGTGTAATTGGCTATAGAAACTCTGTTGTCGCATCGGTAAGCTCTTGTGCCATCGCGTATTTTCCTTCTCTCGTTGTATGATCCTAAAATAGTGAATCAATGTAAGTAAGCATTGTCATTCCTTCAATCTAGCCCAGGTAGGAACATTTCATTGTTACGCGATATAGGCCAGCAGGCAGATGGAGGTCCATTCAAAGGTTCCACAGCGTTCATCCTTGTTCGTTCATCCCAGTCCATGATCCCAGCCCAACGATGATGATCGGCTGACAATGACCCCTAACAGTTGGCTATAACAACTCAGCAATGACTTGTGACTGAGCTTGTAGCAATGACTATAGGTTCTTGCACTGACCAGAGCTTAATGCAACTGAGTCTAGTTTGTTGCACTAACAGTATACAGCAAAGACTAGAGCTTATAGCAATGACTGTTAGTATGGTGGCTATAACCTTATGGCTATGACTTAATGGCTATGATACTGGCTCTTACTAGCTGCTATAGCTATGATTGGCTATGTGGCGTGGGTGATGTGTATATATATATATATATATATTCGGAATATTGTGGGCTCTGCTGTTTCCACTTTCACTTATGGGTTCATGGAACCATGTGCCGTCCTGGTAAGTGGAAGGGGCTTATGTATCCTTCAACGACAAGAGATAGCAATACCCCCGATAACCCTTTCACAATAAACGAAAAGCAGGATGAATGCTCTTAAACAACAATCTGGAATTGATTACTGGCCATAGAGTACTGGCCTGTGCTTCTTCCCCAATGCGGGAAAGTGCTTTCCGCTCCTTATTTTGTATCTTGCTCTGGCTGGGTGTCTCTCTGTTCTCGGTGTTCGTTCTTCTAAGGGTGTGCAGGTAGTAGAGGCAGCAGAACAAGCAGCAGTTTCACCTGTAGTTGGAGATTGATATGATGTTCACAGGACCTGGAAAATAAGATGTAATTACTATTATATATGAAATGACGGAACTGATGAGCGTAATTACATATATAATGATAATCTGAAGTAAGAACCCCAGATAGCTAGGGGAAGTGTGAGGGATGGGAGGGCAACATGAAAACAACCCAGGTTCAAACCTCGACAAGTATAGAGCCCTTATGTGCATGTGTGAGGGTTTGACCTCCCAGAGTTGGCTTCACTTCATCAACAAAGGGCCTTAGCAGAAGTTAGACTTGTGTTAAGTGGATATTAATGGGATACTTTATCTCTATTATTATATAGCTTAGATGTATAATTTAAAAAATATATAAATACATATATTGCATCTAATAAAAGACTATATTATTCCGATTTTATATATTAGTTGACATACACAGTGCACACACACATATAATTGTATATTTTAGTTGATATATATATATATATATATATATATATATATAGAGTTCAGTCTCACATAAGTCAGCCATAGAGGTAAATTAAATTGCTTATAGAGGTCAATTAAATTCTTAGATTAACAGGTTTTTTATATGCTCTCAGTAACTTATTTTTGTTATTTTGAGACATGGTTTAACATTATCTTGTGCTGGTTTTCACCAATATTGTATATGCTTTATGAGGAGCGGGGGCTCTTCCTTGAAATAGCTGACATCATTCGAGGCTTGGGGCTTATGATTTTAAAGGAAGTCATGGAAGCTCGCAGTGACAAGATTTGGGCTCACTTTGTTGTTAAGGTAATGCCATGGTTGAAAATAAGATAATTAATTCTTAGACCTTTGATTCCATGTAAAGTTGTCTCTTTTATTTGTGTTTAGTTGCTTCAGCAGACCATAGACCTTTGATTCCATGTAATGAGAACATGCTATGAAATTTATTTTAAGCCTGCACGTGATTCTAGAGTTGGAGAAAAGCACCAGACCAAACAAATTGCTATGGCTGATGCTTAACAACTAACAATTGGAGATTGTTCTTGGGAATTTGATTGTGTAGGATTGAATACCATGGAATACTCTATCTATCAACCTCTATATTTCACCATATGTGCTCATGTATCTTCTTACATATAGAATTCTTAAGGCACCCTAGCTTGATTTGTCATGTTGTGTAATTTGGCAGTTTCACGATATTTTTGCATAGTAGTGGCTTCTTGGATTGGAAGTGAAACTCTAATGATGTAAAAAGATCAATAATTTTCTAAGAACCGCACAAAAAATTGAAAATTGTAATTTTTATCTTTACTGAGCCCTGGACATGCATGTTACTAAGGACAACTTGCACTTAGCATAAGACAGTGAAATCATTTTGGTAGAATTAGTACCCTCACTTGAAGGTGTAAATTAGAATTATGGAAGTGTAGGAAGATGCACAAGGAGAAATAATATAGCACTATATTTTATGGCTTCTCCTTAGGTACATCTGCAGGAGGTTGTGTGCAATCAAGTCAGGATGTAACACAAATTTTAACGTGAGGAATGCAAATTTTCCACCTGGCATGCAATTTTGACACTTTGGGGTGCATTATAAGTATGGAATATGATGTTTCGTGGCATATAGGATAACCCCTTTTCCTTATCATCCATCAGGTTTGTAATTTATGTACATGGCGTGCATTTTTTCATGCAAGTGGACATTTTGGCACTATGAAAATAATAGGTAGAAAACAAAGTTGGTCTTACAGAAAGCATATTTTGGCCCATGGGAGAATAAATCAAGATAGGAGATGGTGTTGGTGAGCAATATCACTAGGTGTCCCCTCAAACATGGCATGACAAAAAATGATCATAGAGGCTAACCTGAAAATTTTCCCATTCCAAAGACCTGCAAGCACGGTATTGGTGATCAATTTTGACTTTGCCAAACTCAAAGATGACATATTGCACGGTAGGATACTTAATGGTTTGGGAACTTGTCTTTTAATGATTAATGCCCATGAGGAGGATTGCCACCTTTGAAATTGTAAAAGAGATTAATGTTGAGGACTGCAAATTACTTCCTTGATTACCAATGGATGAGAGTACATTGCCTTAGTAAGGACATTGCCTTAAACAATATGGCCATGGATTTGCATTCCAGAAGCTCATTCTTCATAAGGACATCGCCTTAAACAACATGGCTACAAATAATTTGATCTAAGCTAAACTCAAAGAATATGATACAGTCCATAAGGGGGAGGATGAATGGAAATTAAGGAGAAAAACTATCATTATATAAAAAACAATCAAGGTGTGCACCCATGTATATGGTTAATTTATCCATTTTTCTATGTTATTAGACTTTTGTGGGAAAATTTTAATGAATTTCCAGCAATAGACAAACAAAAATATGGATGCAATCATGAACCTCATATTACAAAAGAAATCCTTGAACTTTCTTTCTCCAGTAAATATTCAATTAGGCTCATAGGGGAATTTCCCATTAATCCATCCATGCCTTTACAATGGAGAGAGCTTTTGCGTTATGCCTTTTGTCATCCTCCTAGCCAAAATGTTTCCATGAAATGTGCTCATTTGACCAAATTCTATGGTTTTCTATGCCACATGTATGTCTTCTCATTGGAATGCTTTTCAAGGCAGTTTCTTCACATCCACTCTCATTAGAATAACATTATCTGAAAAATCAATGGGGAGCTCTTTAAGATGTGGACTCTCTTGATTAGAGTAGAACAGGAAGGATTATGCACTTGCTTAGGTTTAAACATGGTATGATGTACATTCTATTCCAGTGCTTTATTTGGTACACCATTCTATGCATGGATTGCAGGATTTTAGGCCTAACAAATATAATTTGCAACATGTGCCAAATTTGAACCTTCTTCGTATGTTATTATCCCATCTCTTATTCATTTATTCATTGACATATTCATTCCCTTTTATTATGGTTAGTAAATAAGACTTTGTTAACAAAGTGGGCCTACCTTTGGCCTAAATGCCATGACCAAGGTGTATCTATTTCATCAAAATTATGTAGGGCATTGCCTAGGACCAACTGCCTAGGCTTAGTCATCGAGGAGATATCAGACGATAACGCAAATTGACAACATTAAATCACGAAATCATGTTCTTAAGGGGATATTACACTTGAGTCTCCATAATGATAGCACATTTGATTTACCACTTGATCACAACATGCTTGACAAACATATTTTGGCAGGCCTTAAGGAGAACACGGGGTAGCCTTGGGTCCATAACATGTACACAAATGTAATCACTTCTTGATGGCGTAAGTTCAATGACTACCTCCACATGCTGTGTAAAGGCTATGTGAATGTAACTTGGTCAACAGTGTTTGCCTTAAGGAGAATGAGGGTAAGCTTGGGTTTGCAATATATGCACATGGTTCATCACCTCCCAATGCCATAAGTTCAATCCCTTCCTAACCCCCATGGGTGAATATTGTTAGAAGGGAATCTTGACCAAAGGTGTGAAACTCCTCGCCACTAACTGCTAGTCCCAAGCCTATTGGGCATTGGTGTATTCTTCCCATATCTGGATTTTTCTTTTACATTTTTGAGCAAACTTATTTAGTTATTTCGCCTTTTCTACCAAGGGAGTCACTGTGTTGGGGGGTGCTCAAGGTGATATGACATGGTAGGATGGCAGGGCTGTTAATGAATTGTATCCATTTAGCTTTAAAACATGTTTCTCTTAGAATATTTTGATAAGAATGGCTCTCTGTTCATGAGGAGTCACATCTGGAATTTCATTGCAAGGGAGAATTTGTCCCAAATTTGTTCTTGCGAGTTACATCCTCCCCATTCTAGACTTCATGGATAATTGTGTTTACAGGTTTTGTGGCTCCCATGATACATGTCTGGTGCACTCATCACATGCAAGGACTTAAGGTCAGTTGTGGGCAAAAGATGTGCAATTCAGTACAATAGACTATTCAACTACATCTTTTGTGGATTAGGACATGTGGAAAATTCAACCTATAAAGGTGGTGTGATGGGTGCAACTGCAGTGGTTGCAACTTGCAAAGCCTCAGGTGTGGACAATTCAACCTAAAAAGGTAGTGTGATGGGTGTAGCTGCAGTGGTTATAAAGCCTCAAGAGTTGTTTGTGGGTTGCCATGACTCATGAGGGATGAATTCACATTTTGTGCCCATTTATTTCCAGATGTCCCTCATTAAGTACTGGTTTAAGACTCAAGACTATGTTCTCTAGTGATACACCTCAAATCAGAAAGTTGTATATGATATCTCCTTGTCCTTGACGCAAATATTTTAACTTCGAACCTTGTACTTGTTCCCTAACTCAAAATTTGTCTAATATGATATAAAATGTTAAGTCATGTTGAAGATGGATTTTATTACTATAATTTTTAAAATTTAGAACAATATCTTCATAGTTGCAATCTGATTTTCTGCAAGATTTTTGTAATAATATCTTCATAGTTGCAATCTGATTTTCTGCAAGATTTTGTAATAATATCTTCATAGTTGCAATCTGATTTTCTGCAAGATTTTTACAATAATATCTTCATAGTTGCAATCTGATTTTCTGCAAGATTTTTGTTGAAATATGACCTTGGTAATTTTAGTGTCTTTTCATATGTTTAAGAGAATAAGTAAAATGCTTTAAATTCTGAAGCAACCAATCAAAAATTCTGCCATATCTGTAAATATAATAGCTGGTTAATGAGAACCTTATCATTTTCTTTTTTGGATTCATGTTTTTCATCTTTTCAAGGATTAAATTAGTAAGGCATTAATAATTTAATTATGGTTTTCATTGTTGGCTCATGTTATTTGGGACATGCAGGTCACATTGTAACATCATACTCACAATAAATCTCGAATGATGAAGTGGCTGAGCAAGCCTTTTAAAGGTTCAAGTCATAAAGTGTCAGATGGACACTACGTAGGGGTGCATTTGGAAATGATAATGTAATTTGGCATGTGGCCTCTAATGCCATGGTAATCCCTAATTCATCAGCGTGTATTGTCTTTTAAATTTCAATCTTCTATTTGTTAGCTCTAGCAAAGTTAGCGTCATGCTAGTGATTAATTTGAAACTATATTTTAGTGGAAAAATTCACAGTTTTTTGGTGGAATAGTTCATATTTTATTTTGATCTTTTTTTGCAAGTGTACTAGTCATGATGATAAATGTGTGGTTTATTTCAGAGGGTTCTCAGTTATTTCTAGATACACTTTTCATCATTTGCTTTGAATACTTCTCTAGTGCTTTACCTTCATATTTTATCCCCTGCACAATTTCTTTTGAGGTCCATGTTGTTATGTTTATTGGTTGTTTCTGTGGAAACGTTTTCCTCAGGTTCTGCAAGGTAAATCCAAATGCAAAAATTACTATTTTACATATTGATATTTGTTCAAGACATTGTTGTGTGATACTTGAATTTCATAAATCTAGATTTCTATTTTGTTATCTATATCAATATATAAGAACAGTTTCATGGATTGTTCATTTTTCTCAAACTGTGGAGTTGTTCCTTCCCTGTTGCATGTCCTTTTATATTGTTATGTTGTGATTCAAATTTCTAGTTGTGCTTTCCAGTTATTCTCCTACATAGTACATGCTTTGATAGATTATATCAAAATTCTTACCAATACGATAACATTGATTGTTGTATATGGACATTTTTGTTCAGGATGGTCCATTACAAAATCAATATGAGGAGCTGGATCATGCAATTGCACTTTCTCTTCCTGAAGAACTAACCAAACCAGATGGTATATGATGGCAATTTCATTTTTTTACAGTTACTTTTAGTTTAATTATATCATTTAGCTCGATGCTTTTCATATATTCAACTAAAATTTTGTTGCTTAACAAGAATTTGTCATTTCCATGTTTTAGTGAAATTGTTTATGGTTTGATACTCTCATACAACCTTTATTAAGTTACATGCACCCTCATAAAAAAAAACAAGAGAATTTTGCTTGCCATGACTATCTTTCTTTGTCATTGTTGACTTAAGAAAGTCTTTTAGCTAAGAAACTAGTTTCAAGGTTATGGAATAACTTGTCATATAAATTGAACAGAAGTTATATCCAAAATGTTAACTTGTAAACTACTTAGCTGGTTTTAGGCTTTCCATTTAAAATCTATTTCAATTTGAACTTTGAACGAGTTGAGGACACTGAATTCTTTCAGTTTTCTTGGTTCTTATTCCTTTGGTGTATCTTTGCACCTTTAGGGGCAATTGCTAGTTTAAAGTATAATTCTTTAAAGGGTGCTAGCTCAATGGAAGAGCACCTGCTTTACAAGCAGGAGGTTGGTGGTTTGATTCCATCATGCCCTGATATTCATAGCGAATGACGAAGATCATTTTTTGGTGACGAATGCTTTTTTGACTATCACCAATGAGTTTATGGTGACATTTTTCGACCCTCACCAAAATATGCAATGGTGACGGTCAACGAACGCCACCATATATACGCATCAATAGGGATGACCATTAAAGGCCCGTCACCATAAATCATTGTTGTTGATATGAAATGGTGAGGGTCACTTTTTGTCATTATAGTCATTATTCATGATGGACCTTGATGTCACCAATGAGTTTATGGTGACGGTCAATGAACGTCGCCATATATATGCACTAATAGTGATGGCCATGAAAGGTGCATCACAAAAAATCTTTGTTGTTCATATGAAATGGTGACGGTCACTATCCATCATTATAATTAATATTCGTGACGGACCTTGAATGTCACCACAACACATACTTTCAGCGACGCCACCTTTGGTGATGTTCAATTTTTTGGTGACGGAGGCTATTGTTCGTCACCATTGCTCATATGAAATGGTGATGGTCACTATCCGTCACTATAAATCATTATTGGTGACGAACCTTGAATGTCACCACAACACCTATACTTTCGGCGACGCCACCTTTGGTGACGAAGGCTCTTTTGACCCTCACCAATGAGCTTATGGTGACCATTTTCGCCCCTCACCAATGTGCTTTTTTATTGTAGTGTTTATACAATGGAATATTCATAAATAGATGGCTACGTCCATACTGTGTCTACACATGTCTATACTGTTGATGTATTGAAAACCATTCCTGTATCAGAACAGTTTAAATCAGTTTTCTAGTTAGTTTTGATCTGAGTATGGGAATGCCTACCTTAGCAATGATATGTTTACATATATATGTTTTGCATTAAATGTTTTTATAGGTTCCGACTGGGGTGTCCACAGGATGATCCTTGAAATGATAAAGTACTTCACTCTTCATATATGACAGACTTCATCTTCATCTATTCTAGACTTTGCACTTTAGGGGGCAATCTGTTGCACTGAAAACTGTCACCTTGACATTCTGCTGACTGTATGAGCTCATTGTCACTCATACTTACCTCCTCTGCAAGTCTTACAACCTCTACTCCTCATGTCAAGCCCTAAAAATAGGAGAAACACCCTAAAAAACTCCAAAACCATAGGTACGCAGGTAATGTGAAGCTTACCTGCGTTCCAGAACGTAGTTTCTCAGTGTATTTCCTGCGTACCCCCTGTCAAAGTCAAAAGGGTGAGAAACCAAAGTAAAAAAAGCTGTTTTTTGGTCAATTCTAGAAGCTTCTAGATGAGATTTTTTGGGGATGAGTATGTTATTATAAGGTTCATGCATCCCACACCTTAAGGAGCTAACCCCTTGATGTGAGGAGCATATCCCTTTGAAGGAGGATTCTATCCCTTCATAGGTGGAACCCTAACCTCCTCATTTGCACTATAAAAAGAGGCATTGGGTAACCTCAAAGGGAGTTCAAGCTTTAGTGTGTGATTGAGGTGAAGTACTGTTGAGATTTAGACTCCTTTCTGCTGAGCTTTTGTGAGGAAAGATCACATACCTCTATGTGCTCCTGGAGGAAGAGTGCAAGACTTATCAAAGTAGAGGAAACTCCTGCTTCGGACCCCAAGAAGGCCTGTTCAACATCAAGGCTAAGGTTGTAAGGTTCTTCTGTTATTTTAATATTAATACAATCAAGTTTGTTTTTCTCAATAAATTTTCATTCGATTGTTTATTTCAATAAGTTGTCGTTTGATCGTTTATTTCATAGATTCCTTGATCACTATGATAGGTATGTTTTATAATTATTTGTTATACAGGTGCTACTTAATATTTGCTTGTTTGTGATTGCAGGTCTTTAAAGACGACACTTTTTTGCGACGAAAGATGACACTTTGTTGCGACGGAAGAACTATTGTTGCGACGGATGAACTATTGTTGTGACATAAGAACTATTGTTGCGACGAAAGAACTACCGATGCAACGAAAGAACTATGGTTGCGGATAAGCGTTTGGATCTAAGGTAGGATCGACACCTTTGTAGAATTTACTTGTCAAATGAATATATTTAGAGAAAGATAAACTTAGTTGTTCGTTTGTTGCTAGATTGTCTTCTGACACTAGGGAGATCAATCTTGTCCGCAAGATCGATTTATCCGGCCAACATGTCTTGAAATCAAGAAATTTCTTATGAATGGATTTTGCAAGGAAGTGAATGAAATTGAACATTATGGAAGGCTTGGAATAATTGGAAAAGATAGACAGAAATCCTATAATAGACTCATCTATGTATTGGTCAGAGTAGTAGCTAAGCAGGTAAGATAGGACAGTGGTTATTTGCTTGGTTCTCTCAGGGAAGAGGGATCAAGGATAAGGAGGAATTCTTTTAGGAAATGCAACATCTTGTGCTAGGAATATTTCTAAGTTTTGGGTTCTCTTGGCAAGATCTAATCTCTGATATATTTCAACCAGAGCTTCATGAGAAAATGGGGCACCATTATCAACTGTGGGAGCTAGCATCATCTGTTCAATGGCTTGAAGGGTTATGGTAAACAGAACTTGGCCATTAGAATTGACTATGGCTCTTTGATTGGGCAAGTAAGAGGCATGACATTTCCTGATGAAATTAGGAGCACTGTGGGTTGGAAGAAAGATAAAACGGGGAAGTTTATACTCCCAGAGCTGGATTTCATCCGATTTTTCAATCCATTTCTCTTCTAACCAACATTACATCTCAAGAATGTCAATATCAGAGTGTGTTTCATTGATCCGATAATCTCTATCAGCCATAGGGATGTGATGAAGGTCTAGAGGAGGTAAAATTAAAGGATTAATGTTTTCCTCGGGATCTTTCTCCTTGGGAGGCATAATGGCTATAGCTGACAGTGGAACAGAGGGAAGAAAGAGGGTTTTGTGAGCAAGAACAGGAAAAGAAATGGAGAATGGTATGATCGGGTGTTGCTAAAGCAATGGTAGCACTTCTGGATTAGTAAAAAACCTCCAAACAACGAATTATAATAATTTGTAATGAGAAAAGGCGTTTGCATAGAGATTTAGCAGGTTTAATAGTGAAAATTGATATTTCCGTTGATGGCGCAGGTCAACAGATAGGTAATTAAGTTTAAAACGGAACTATAGAGTAATATCATTTAATTTGCTAACAGGTAATGAGGTGGCAGTGGAGGAGCGGTGTGCAACGATCATCAAGGTGAGAAGTATAGTGGAAACAGTTTTTGGGTGGGGGGTAAGGTGGTTTTTTGTTTGCGCTTGGGGTGCAAGTGGTTTCCCAATATAATTCTTTTCGGACTCCCCTGGTGATAAACTTCGAATGGTGGAGGGGGGCCAAAATGCCATAAGGTCCATTGGATTTCGACAAGCGTGGCAATGATCATTGGATATAAGGGAATGTGGGGATGATATATGCGACGATGTGATTTGTGGGGTCGGGGCTTTATTAAATAATGCGTCGAGAGATATGAAGGAAATTTAATAAGGAAAAGTATGGAAATGTATGGAAATTAGGGAAATACATGGGTGGGGAATGAAATGTAAATAAAGCAAAATGAATGGCGGGGATATATGATATGGTTTAAAACTTTAGTATATGTAATTAATAATCAAGATTTAAACCATACTAAACACTTTTTCCATAGGCGCATTTAGACTAGCAGCCAATCAATATTTTTAAGACGGAATGAAGCTTTCCTTTATATTTTTGCTTTCCTAACATTTTAATTTAATTTGCCTTCTTTATTTAGAGCATCTAACACCTAACATTTTATTGACATAGATGCCTACACAAATAATAATTTTCCTAACATTTTTTAACTTTTTCATTCTTTTGCATCCATATCCTACCTTATCATTTTGAAAGTTATTTAACTACTTATGCTGACTTATCAAAAACAAATAATGTTACAACATTGGCTCCAGTTGGGGACTGCTTCCTCCTGTGGGATGTAGAGAACAAGCAGTTCCATGTGCCTTCTCCTCGGGTTATGGAGTATTTTTTGTAGAAAACAAACAGACTTCAAGTGATAAAAGAAAATGATTGTGTGAAATGATGATGTAGGATCTACATTAGTACTGGATGTAGTGTTTCAAAAATCTGCCATTGACAGGCAGTGTTGAAAACTGACCTTCAAGATTATGTAGAGAAAATGTGTTGTTTCCTTTTACCTCTACAATGTTGAGTGGTCCAAACCATAAATTTTCAAACTTTCCATGTTTTCCTTTATATTCTCTCCTAGCATCCTATCTTAGAACTAGATCTCCTTCTGTAAAATCTCTTTCCCTTGCTTTTCTGTCAAAGATACTCTTCGTTTTATTCTGATATTTGTTTAGTTTGTATTGAATCTCATCTCTATTTTCATTCAGCTCAATGATCTGATTAATCCTTATAAAGAAATAATCAGGTTCATCAGTAGATTCTTGTAGAAACTTGAGAACAGGGAAATCTAAATTTGTAGGAAAAATAACATCTTTTCCATAAACTAATTAGAATGGAGATTTACCTGTTGATCTTTTTGGAGAAATTCTATTTGCCCAAACTGCATAAATCAAATGAATGTCCCAATTTTTCTTGTGGTCTTCTAAATTTTTCTTAATTACCTTTACTAAACTCTTATTTGATGATTCAACAAGACCGTTTCTTGTGGATAATAAGGAGTTGAGTGATGTATCAGAATCTGATATTTCTAGTAGAATTCTATCATTTTTATGTTGCTGAACATTGTGGCATTATCGATGACTATTTTTTGCGGACAACCAAATCTGGATAAAATATTCTCTTCAATGAATTTTATTACAATTGAATCTATAGCATTTCTTACAGGTGTTGGGGTCCTAGTGATTTGATCTACTGGCATACCAAATGACCAGGTAACATTAGAACCGCTTTGGGATCTCAGGATCTAGCCCTCCTTGATCCAGAGAGGGATCTCTCTGTAGAGGTAAAGAATAATGTATCTTTAAAGTTGAATTTAAGGTATTAGGCTAGTTATAGTGCACGAGGGTTTTGGTTTTGTTTGTTTGGTTGGAAATAATTGACAAAAGGGTTCAGTGTAAGGTAAAGGAATGAGTAGTGAAGGATTTTTGGCAATGGGGATATAATTCAAAGAGAATACGAGTCCATTGGGAAATGGGGTCATAAAAGGGTTTACTTGCAATTCAAATATCCAAGGCTTTCAAAGGGCTAGTCATCTAAAATAGAGGATCTTTTAAGATGATTAAATGGGATGAAACACTAAGGAGGTGGATGGGAATAACAAGGAAAACCTTCCAAGGTGACCACTTCAGAGTAAGTCAAGGGACAGGGCATACCTTATACCTCTATGATCAATACTCCTGATGAGGCTAACTTCAAAGACAACAATCCAGCAGTCCTCATGATTACTTTCAGACGGTAGAAAACACTTAAGTTCAAACACAGAGTGAGGCCTAAGATCAAAGAAAGACTTTTAACCTTCTCTGCTTTTGACATTCAACTCAAAGGGATCTTAGCAAAGTTAATGGTTAGAAGGGGAACTTAGGGGACAGGGCTAATCACTAAATCTTCCTACTTTCCTATTCTTTCAACTGAACTAATCAAGAACGTCTAAGAAACAAACTCTAAATTCATACATCAGTAAGCATGGGCAAACCAACTCTTTGACTGGTTAAATTATATTGAATTTGTTCTTAGATACAAAAATATCAAAAAACATAAAGATAAGAATGTGCAAGAAGCATTAGGGTACTTGCAGCAGTATATCCTAAGCTAAAATTACTGTTTCTGATCAGAGAAAATGAAACATAATGTAACACAGAGGGAAAACAATAACAGAGAAGGGACACATCACCAATGACTTAGATTAGGATCCGATGAACATGCTTGTCATATTAGTAGAGAAAACCAGTCACATACATTCTTTTCCAATAGCTTGATATCATCCAGAAATCATATCCCAGCCTATTTATAACAACTACTCACAGAACTCCAACTCAATAAACATCTTACAATCAGTTAATTTCCAACAACCAACCAACATTTTCAATGTAATTTCCATGGGTTCTTATAGGGAAATGAGTGATAGTAGTGGTAGATAGGACTTAAATGATTCATTAAAATAGAGGGAAGAAGTATTCATATGCTCACTCTGCTTAATGGTTTAACATTAACTGTGTGTATCCTTTCAATGAATTAGGATTCTTTGTCAGGTTGACAATAACTCTAAGGGTATGTTCTTTGAAATACTTTTCTGGCTGTAGTACTCTGTTTTATCTTCTGTGACAAGTAAGGTGAAGATTTTGTCTTTCAGGTCTTCCATACTTCATAACCAATGCACTAACAGTTCTAGGAGATTTCTGTCAGAATAATAACTGTTATGGGCTCGATGAGGAATAGAGAATGGGTAGTAAGAATCGATCCTTTCTTTAGTAAAGTAATGTTCTGCTGATATGTCCTTTGCGCTGCTGTAATCAATGATTTGCATTCAACCTGTGCTTCAAACTTCATTGAGTTTCCTTGATCTTCTTTATGGTCTATGAACTACACCTCTGTCTGTAGATGTGGTTTAGGCATCAAATCTCCAATGTACTATGCTAATCCCTTTTATATTTAACTATGATTTTTTGTAGTGGCGGTTGTCATGTCTGGGGGTTTTGTCATGCGATTGAGACACAAAACGTATCCCTGCTGGCCCCCTTTGAATTTACTTATGCCACAGGGTCGTCACCCTGTGTTTTTTTGTCACCTTTCGTGACTGTGGGGCAAACTGGGAAGGACCACCATTAAACCTGCAACATAGCGCAAACATGTTAGGAAAACCTGCGAATTGGGTTAGACTCCTTACAGAAGGCTTAGTTGGAGGGCGAGGAGCAGTGCAGATGGTGTTTGTAGCGGAAAACCAGGAAGAAAACCCTGGTAGAGTAGTTAACCAGGTCCAATGGAGGTTTGGGTGTGATGAGGGATGTGGTCCGTTAGATCAGGACGATCTACAGTGGAGATCTCTCGATGAGCGTTTCAGGAGAGAGATGAAAAGAAAACAGATGAGATTAGGATATAACATGGACCGTGCGATCTCAGACATCGACGGCTAGGATTAAATCGGGAGGGATGCTGCGGAGGGTAGCGGTATGGCAAAAAACCGTGAATGGTTTTTGCATAACAAAATGGGGGGAGGCGGTTTTGGGCGGATGGAATGCGATTCCATACACTAGTTGACACGTGGATTTTCAAAACCACCCATTTCACAAAATTTTGGAACATTAAACCCTGGGCACTAGGATTTTGCAATATGGAGTATAAGCCGTTAGATCATGGGATGTTGATTGGACGGTGTGGGTCGCACGTGATAGGCACAGAGATGTAGGGGCGGAAAGACATGGTGGGCCATGCGGTGACGTGTGATGTTTGTCGCATAGCGGGTGGAGGTCGAGGGACTCGGTGATGCGATGGCCGTAGATATTCTTAGATCAATGGCTAGGATTAAATCGCATGGTCGGGGGATCGGGGGAATAGGAAAAGAACAAAGGGAAACAACTTTTTGTGATTGCGATGGCGAGGGATGTGGGCGGAGCGCGACGCAATCTCAGCCGTTGGTTCTTGTGGGTTTAACGGCTGAGATCAAATCGGCGGATCGTGCCATCGAAGGACCATCGCCTGGGAAAAATACTAATGTTTTTTGCGATGCGATGAAGGGGTGTGGTCCCATGGAAAGGTAAGGAGACCGAGGGTCCAAGAGAAAGGGCTTATCACATTAGTGGGGGAGGAAAAATCAAAGGAAAACAAGGGGACAGGAAAAACTCCGATTGCGATGCGGCGATGAGGCCTAGTGCCTGGTTATGGTTTCGGGTCACATGCAGAGAAAGGGGCTAAGGGCTAAGCTGAAAGGGGCCTAAGACCTTAGTGAGAAAATGAAGGTTTTCAAGGATTTTAAAGGGTTTTTTGAGGAATTTGGAGGTTGTGATAGGGGTAAAGACGATGTTTTAAACCTTATAAAGGGATTTCACAAGGCTTGAAGGGGATTTGAGGCCTTTGAGGCTAAATGGAGGATTAAAAGATGAAAATAAGGCTTTATGAAAAAAGGGGGGAAATAAGTGAAAATAGGCAGTTTTAGAGGCCTTTGGAACAGCTTTATTTGGTGAATCAACATAGTTTTAAGATGGAAACAATAGTGAAGATGAACCTCCAGGATAGGAAAACCATAAGACTTCAAGGATGATATATTTTCAAGGGAATTTATCGCTTGAAGGCTTGATGACAAATTTAGCCACCTGTTTGCTTTGACAAATTATTATAGGTGGCTAACAGTGGCTCCACATTGGGATGGAATCTTCTTGAAGGTGTCAAGAATCTCAGATATAATCTTTGGAAGTAGGCTAGAGCTTGGTACTTGACCATCTTTTCTTCTTTGATCAGCTGCTACAAAGTGATGGGAACTATATCAGCAGCAAACTTTCCCAAAAAGCTACCTACCCATCCTACTGTCCTACCATGTTTTCTTCAAGGTGCATTTAGACTTGCAGACCTTTCACATCATATTTTTTTATTGAAAGAAAAAACTAATCTAAATCTAACCTTGTTCCTCCATGAGACCAGATTAAACAGTTTCACTCATAGCTTCTCTACCTAGACTAATATCTGTCAGGATTAAACTGTCTGACAGATTTTCATTCTCTATATTCTAAAATAGAAATTGAAAAAACAGCCAAACCAGGATTAGGTTGTCTGGTTTGTTGTGGGTCCATGGAAATAAGATAGGTTTCTCATAGACTGAAACTTTGCAAAAAATTGAAAAAAATTTGGGAAGGCTTGAAGTTATGAAAATTGAAAAAATCCTTCCTTTTTTTTGTGACTCAGACTTTGAGATTTTTAGAGTCACCTTTCTTTCTTCTTTTCAGCTCTGCTTTTGATCTTGTTAGAGTTTTTTTCTTCTTCTTTGTCGGTTAAAGTTTTGAGCATGTTAGAACTAGTTCTTTTCCTTTTTCTTTGGCTTAGGTTTTGATATAATTTGAGCCATTCTTTTTAGAACTTCATAGTTTCAAGATTTGAGCTTTTCTGAACCTTTCTTTCTCTGTTTTTGTATTTTTTGAATTTTTTATTTCAGAGCAAAATCAACAACTAACTAAATGCTCACATGCTGAGCTTTATTGCCTTCCTATCTACCCTACTCTAATTTGAAAATCTCTGATGCTCTATATGATACAATAGTGCAAGTGCAGCCAGTTCAGTAGTAACAAAAATGAGGAAGAAATCTGACTGCTGGTCGGAGAAAAACATGGTGTATCCTGAAAATGGACCTTCCAAACCAAAGCCACCACAGGTGATGACAACCTCTGATGTATTGGGCTCCTGCAAATTATCCATGCTTGTAAATTCAGGCCAGATAGGACCTCCACATATTCTGCCACAGGATCAACAAGAACAACATGCAGATCTTCTTCTTTTAGGCCTCTCATGACTGATTGATTGTCTACATCCCAGACAGCTTGGTTCACTACATCTTCAGTGTGGTCCTTGAAAGCATAATCATCTTTCATCTGCACATCAAAAGGCGATGAAATTTCTTCTTGCTTTGGAGGAGGGAGGCTTTCCAAAAATGCTCGGGGGTCTCTGAATTGGTATGACTGATGTTGTGAGTTCGAAATTTCAATTTCAGTTACGTATCTTTCAACTACCAATTCTAGAAATATTTTCATGATTTTAGGGTTCACGTGTTTTAGCTTTGAAAAGAGGAGAATAGCTCTTGGAAGGTCATTAGTTTGAAACTCTGACAGGAATATTGATACTTCATAATGAAATTCTGCTCTTAAATCTGGCTGCATCTCTGTAAATTGTTCAGAGTCTTCTATTGGTTGAGGGATTTGGTCTGCCGCCATGTTGAGTTTTAGACCAAAGAAAAAGAAAATTTAGCCAGATATGACAATCTTTAGAGGCAACTGATCTTCAGACAAAGGAATCCGATACTCAAAGTTTCCTTTAGTATGGATGATGTTGTGATGAAATTGGTCTCCCAGTGGAGTCTTGTGAAAACAGAGATAATCAGCAGGCCTACTGATCACCAGTAGAGTCTTTTGGTCATTTAGGAACTATGGAGTCGCCAGGTGGAGGGTTTTTAATGTTTTGAAACAGGCTGTTGTCCACCATCAGTAATTTCTACCAAACCAAGGCTATTTGGTCTTCTAAGCTCTCAAAGATGTCTAGGGTGTAATTTGCTCAAAATTCCCCAGCGGAGTCGCCATTATGTCGGGGTCCTAGTGATTTGATCTACTATCATAACAAATGACCAGGCAACGTCAGAACCGCTTTGGGATCTCAGGATCTAGCCCTCCTGGATCCAGAGAGGGATCTCTCTGTAGAGGTAAAGAATAATGTATCTTTAAAGTTTAGTTTAAGGTATTACGCTAGTTATAGTGCACGAGGGTTTTGGTTTTGTTTGTTTGGTTGGAAATCATTGACAGAAGGGTTCAGTGTAAGGTAAAAGAATGAGTAGTGAAGGATTTTTGGCAATGGGGAGATAATTCAAAGAGAATACGAGTCCATTGGGCAATGGGGTCATAAAAGGGTTTACTTGCAATTCAAATATCCAAGGCTTTCAAAGGGCTAGTCATCTAAAACAGAGGATCTCTTAAGATGATTAAATTGGATGAAACACTAAGGAGGTGGATGGGAATAACAAGGAAAACCTTCCAATGTGACCACTTCAGAGTAAGTCAAGGGACAGGGCATACCTTATACCTCTATGATCAATACTCCTGATGAGGCTAACTTCAAAGACAACAATCCAACAGTTCTCCTGACTACTTTCAGACGGTAGAAAACAGTTAAGTTCAAACACAGAGTGAGGCCTAAGATCAAAGAAAGACTTTTAACCTTCTCTGCTTTTGACATTCAACTCAAAGGGATCTTAGCAAAGTTAACTATTGGAAGGGGAACTTAGGGGACAAGGCTAATCACGAAATCTCCCTACTTTCCTATTCTTTCAGCTGAACTAATCAAGAATGTCTAAGAAACAAACTCTAAATTCATACATTAGTAAGCATGGGAAAACCAACTCTCGAATGGTTAAATTATATTGAATTTGTTCTTAGATACACAAATAGCAGAAAACATAAAGATAAGAATGTGCAGGAAGCATTAGGGTACTTGCGGCAGTATATCCTAAGCTAAAATTATTGTTTCTTATCAGAGAAAATGAAACATAATGTAACACAGAGGGAAAACAATAACGGAGAAGGAACACATCACCAATGACTTAGATCAGGATCCGATGAACATGCTTGTCATATTAGTAGAGAAAACCAGTCACATACATTCTTGTCCAATAGCTTGATATCATCCAGAAATCATCTCCCGGCCTATTTACAACAACTACTCACAGAAATCAAACTCAATAAACAACTTACAATCAGTTAATTTCCAACAACCAACCAACATTTTCAATGTAATTTCCATGGGTTCTTATACAGAAATGAGTGATAGTAGTGGTAGATAGGACTTAAATGATTCATTAAAACAGAGGGAAGAAGTATTCGGATGCCCACTCTGCTTAATGGTTTAACATTAACTGTGTGTACCCTTTCAATGAATTAGGAGTCTTTGTTAGGTTGACAATAACTCTAAGGGTATGTTCTTTGAAATACTTTTCTGGTTGTAGTACTCTGTTTTATCTTCTGTGACAAGTAAGGTGAATATTTTGTCTTTCAGGTCTTCCATACTTCATAACCAATTCACTGACAGTTCTAGGAGCTTTCTGTCAGAATAATAACTGTTATGGGCTCGATGAGGCATAGAGAATGGGTAGTAAGAATCGATCCTTTATTTAGTAAAGGAATGTTCTGCTGATATGTCCTTTGCATTGCTGTAATCAATGATTTGCATTTAACCTGTGCTTCAAACTTCATTGAGTTTCCTTGATCTTCTTTATGGTCTATGAACTGCACATCTGTCTGTAGCTGTGGATTAGGCATCAAATCTCCAATGTACTGCGCTAATCCCTTTGATATTTAACTCTGATTTTTTGCAGTGGCGGTTGTGATGTCTGGGGGTTTGGTCGTGCGAACAATGGTCATGATCCACTGTTTGAGACACGAAACCTATCCTTTCTGGCCCCTTTTTCATTTACTTATGCCATAGGGTCGTCACCCTGTTTTTTTTTGTCACCTTTTGTGACTGTGGGGCAAATTGGGAAGGACCACCATTAAACCTGCAACATAGCGCAAACATGTTAGGAAAACCTACGAATTGGGTTAGACTGCTTACAGAAGGCTTAGTTGGAGGGCGAGGAGAAGTGCGGATGGTGATTGCAGCGGCAAACAGGGAAGAAAACCCTGGCAGAGCAGCTAACCAGGTCCAATGGAGGTCTGGGTGTGATGAGGGACGTGGGCTGTTAGATTAGGATGATCTACGGTGGAGATCTCTCGATGAGTGTTTTGGGAGAGAGATGAAAGGCAAACAGATGAGATCACGATATAACATGGACCGTGTGATCTCACAGAACGATGGCTAGGATTAAATTAGGAGGGATGCTGCAGAGGGTAGCGGTATGGCGGAAAATCGGGAATGGTTTTTGCATAGCAAAATGTGGGGAGGCGGTTTTGGTTTGATGGAATGCAATTCCATACATTGGTCGACACGTGGATTTTCAAAACCACACATTTCGCAAAATTTTGGAACGTTAAACCCCGAGCGCTAGGATTTTGCGATATGGAGTATAAGCCGTCGGGTCATGGGGTGTTGATCGGACGGTGTGGGTCGCACGCGATAGGCACAGAGATGCAGGGGCGGAAAGACGTGGTGGGCCATGCAGTGACGTGTGATGTTTGTCGCATAGCAGGCGGAGGTCGAGGGACTCGGTGATGCGATGGCCGTAGATCTTCTCAAATCAACGGCCAGGATTAAATCACATGGTCGGGGGATCGGGGGAATATGAAAAGAAAAAAGGGAAACAACTTTTTTGCGATTTCGATGGCGAGGGCTGTGGGCGGAGCACGACACAATCTCGGCCGTTGGTTCTTGTGGGTTCAACGGCTGAGATCAAATCAGCGGATCCAACCATCAGAGGACCATTGCTTGGGAAAAAGACTTATGTTTTTTGCGATGTGACGAAGGGGTGTGGTCCCATGGAAAGGTAATGAGACCGGGGGTCCAAGATAAAGGGCTTATCGCATCAACGGGGGAGGAAAAATCAAAGGAAAACAAGGGGACGGGAAAAAATCCGATTGCGATGGGGAAATGAGGCCTAGCGCTTGGTTATGGTTCCGGGTCACATGTGGAGAAAGGGGCTAAGGGCTAAGCCGAAAGGGGCCTAAGCCCTTAGTGAGAAAATGAATGTTTTCAAGGATTTTAAAGGGTTTTTTGAGGAATTTGGAGGTTCCGATAGGGGTAAAGATGGGGTTTTAAACCTTATACAGGGATTTCACAAGGATTGAAGGGGATTTGAGGCCTTTGAGGCTAAATGGAGGATTAAAAGATGAAAAGAAGGCTTTATGAAAAAATGGGGGAAATAAGTGAAAATAGGCAGTTTCAGAGGCCTTTGGAACAACTTTCTTTGGTGAATCATCATGGTTTTAAGATGGAAACGATAGTGAAGATGAAACTCTAGGATAGGAAAACCATAAGACTTCAAGGATGATAGATTTTCAAAGGAATTTATCACTTGAAGTCTTGATGACAAATTTAGCCACCTGTTTGCTTTGACAAATTATTATAGGTGGCTAACAACAGGAATGGCTTCCACCCACTTAGTGAAATAGTCAGTAGAATTCAAGATCCATCGGTGCTAATTGTTGGAGGTTGGGTGGATTTCACCTATAAAATCTAATCCCCACTGAATAAATGGTGTTGAAGCAACTACTGGAACTAGTGGAAGGGCTGGTAATTTCTACTTTCTAAAAAACATCTGACATGGAACACAGGCTCTGACTTTTGATCCTATTTGTGAAAACAAAGTAGGCCAATAAAATCTTGCCCTCAGTATCTTGTAAGATGTTTCTCTCCAAGCATAGTGGCCTCCACATATTCCTGCATGAAATTTATCAATGATTCCTTCAGTTTCAGATTCTGTTAGTCAAAGTAGTAGAATATTAAGAGGATCCTTCCAGTATAAGTTGGCATTGATAACACAGTATTTGATGGATTTCAACTTGAGCGTTTTGCATTGGTTCTTTGAAAACTGAGATAGACATTCAAAATAAATCATAAAATGAACAATGCATGCATAGAAATTTGATAAAACAAACTTCTCATCAACATGAACAGGGACTTTCTGAGTTGAAGAAGAAGGTTCTTGTGTATTCTTTCCTTGCACTCCATGGGAAGGTTCTTGTGGATTCTCCCCTTCTGCATTCAAGGAAGGTTCTTGTGGATTCTCATTTTCCAAATTTGAAGAAGGTTCTTGTGGATGCTTCTCTGAAACTTCAAAAATAGATTTTATGCCCAAGACTTTACAATTTGATTAATCTAACAACTTAGCTAAACCCTGCCCCTTCACTAACTTGGTAGTTTTGATGGTAATTTCAAACTCAAGGATCTGAGTTATCCATATTCCTCTTCTTCCATCAGTGTTTGGCTATGTGAGGACTATTTTAACAACGTTATTGGGCACATAGGCAATGATAGTGGAATGAAGGATATACATTCTAAAAGACTTCAAGTCTTGAACTAAGGCATAGGCTTGTTTTTCGATAATATCATATATGATTTTGAAATCTCTCATGACCTTACTAAAGAATGCTATAGGTTGATCATGGTAATCCTCGTTCTTTTGCAAAAGGACAACTGCAAGGGTAGTTTCAGAGGTAAAAGAGAACATGCTGAAAGGTTCTGAGTAGTTTGGACTAGCTAAGGTTGGGGCTTCAGAGATGGCTTTCTTTATTTGGTCAAATGAAAATCTTGCAGAAACAGTCCATTTAACTTCATGGTTATTTTTTAGCATATCTGCTATATCCTTCACTATTTCTGCATAATTTGGTACAAACCTTCTTAAAAATTTAATGTTCCCTAAGAAAACTTGAATCTCTTTCTTATTTCTAGGTAATGATAATGATTGAATAGCAGAGACTCTTTTGGAATCAATAACTACTCTATCTTTTGAAATAATATGACCTAGTAATTTACCCTCTTTGATGGCGAATAATGACTTTTTGGGATTCAAATAAATTCCAAACTTCCTGCACCTTTCAAAAAATTTCTTCAAATGCTTGAGATGTTTCAGATCTAATTCAAAGAAAAAAATTAAATCATCAAGATAAATAACAATAAATTTGTTTACCTTCCTGACAAAATCCATGTCCATGGCTCTCTAAAATGTTGCTCCTGCATTTGATAGACCAAAAGGAATTTGGGCATACATGAATGTACCCCAAGGTGTGGTAAAAATTTTCTTCTCCATGTCTTCTAAATTCACCAATATTTGATTATTGTCAGACCAGGAGGTAACTCCACAAAACTAAAGATGCAATAGATGGAGATTGTGTGTGTACTTATACATCGAGGTGAGACTATTGGGATTCACTTCCCAATGTCTCTTGGCCTTCCTTATTTACTAAATTACAATAATATACAATCTCACCCAATCCATTAGGATTAGGTGTCAACATTCCCCCCTTTAATCTGAAGCGATGTTGGTGATTCCAAGCATCGTTCGGAAATTTTCAAACTTTTCTCTTCCAAGCGCTTTGGTGAATATGTCTTTGGTTTGCTCATTTGTAGAACAATGACATAGATGGATAGTTTTGGCCTCAACATGATGTCGAATTAGATGGTATTTTGTATTGATATGCTTTTTTCGATCATGGAACTTTGGGTTCTTGTCCAACTTTATTGCAGAACTGTTGTCGATCATGAGTGGTGTTGAATGCATTGTTTCATCTGCACATCTTCTAGGATTTTCCTGAGCCACATAATTTCCTTTGTTGCTTCAGTTGTTGCCACATATTCTACCTCGGTTGTGGAATCTGTTGGAAGTGGTTGTTTGCATGATGTCCATGAGATAGCTCCTGATCCAAGACTCATGGTATAACCTGAAGTAGACACCCCAGTTTATTTTTCCCCATCAAAGTCTAAATCAGAGTATCCAATCAAGCTGAAATCACCTACCTGTGTATATTTGAGTCCAAAGTCTTCAGTCCCCTTCAAGTACTTTAGAACTCTTTTTGCAGCAGACCAATCTCCTTCACAAGGTTTTTGCATAAACCTGGAGAGGATTCCAACACCAAATGAGATGTTTGGTCTAGTGGTATTCAGGTAGATAATACTTCCTACAAGTTGTCTATACTTTGTTTCATCCACGAATTCCTTCCCTTCAATGGATGTGAGCTTCAAGTTTTGTTCCATTGGAGTGGTTAAGGGATTTCATTCATCCATGCCAAACTTGTTCAAAATATCTCCAATGTAATTCTTTTGAGAAAGAAATATAAATTTAGGATGTTGAGTTACTTCAATACCCAGATAGTAATGAACATAGCCCAAATCAGTCATTTCAAAACCTTTATTCAATTCTTTCTTTATGGATGCAATATAACTCTCATTGTTCCCTATCATCAAAAGATAATCTACATACACCACAAGATATACAATTGTTTTTCCAACTTTCTTAACAAACAAAGTTGCATCATCAAGATCAAAATGTTTGAAGTCAAGTTTTAGAATATGCTCAGTTAATTTCTCATACTAGGACCACAGTGCTTGCTTGAGGCCATACAAGGATTTTACAAGTTTGCATACTTTTTGTTCTTGGCCCTTAACAAAAAATCCTTCTGGCTGGGACATAAAAACTTTGTCCTTTAGATATCCATTCAAAAAAGAAGTTTTTACATCCATCCTCTTGGCCTTCTACTGTAGCATAATGAGGTCAACCGCCTATTTTTGACTCTTCTTCCAAGCAGCCCTGGGCGAGATAAGAGCCTTAGTATATGAAACACATCACCAAAACCAAAGAAGCACATCTGATGGACTTTCCATCCCTTCTGAGCTGTTATGGAAAAGAGTGTCCGGATGGTGGTCCATTTTGTTGTGGGGGAAAAAGTTTCTTCATAATCAACCCCTTATTTTTGTGAAAAACATTTTTCCACAAGCCTATATTTATGCTTGTCAAGTGAACCATCTTCTTTGTCATTGTTCTTGTAGACCCACTTATATCCAATTGGTTTGGTTCCCAAAGGAGGATCAACCAGCTTCCAAGTGCCACTCTTTATCAAGGCATCATACTTCTTTTGCATCACTTCATTCCATTCAACAGGAGAAGCAGCTTCTTTGAAGGAAGTTGGTTCATGATCTGTAGACAAATTAAGTTCACAGTTATAAGCAATATCCATATCAATAGGTGAATCAGAATTATCTATGTCACCTTCATTTTTTATGGTGGAACTTCTTGTTCCTTTCTTTCCAACCTCATTGGGACGAACGTTTTCTAGTGTCTTTGTCAGCCATTTTGGGGAACCTTTCTGAGATGGCCCAGGCTGCTCATTTGATTGAGTTGGAATTGAATCAAGATTCAATCTCTCAATTTTTTCAATCACATCGTTCAAGGTGTCATCCATGATTGGTTATTCATGTGGGGGAGAGAGTGCTTCAGAAAATTATTCCACAGATTGATTCAGTATAGGAATCCCCCCTTTAAGATGTGGAATCTAATTATCAAATTCTTGAAAAGACTTTACATGTGTGAATCTATCCAGGCGATCAAGTTGTCGCTCAACAACATTGTCAGTCTTGGAAGATTCAAGGAATATGACATCTCTTGCTACTACAAACATCTTATTGACTTCATAATAGAGACGATATCCTTTGGAGGTATTGGAATACCCCATGAAGATACATTTTTGACTTATAGCACCAAGTTTATTCCTTTGTACGTTGGGTATCAAAGAATAACAGGTGGAACCAAAGACCCTGAAATGATTTACCGAAGGAATGTGGCCATGAAACATTTCATAAGGAGTTTTGTTTCTGATTGAATTTGAAGGACACCTACTCTTTATGTATACAACACATAGAACTACATCAGCCCAAAACATCAATTTTACATTCTTAAAAAACATAATGGAGCGAACCATATTTAAAATTGACTTGTTCATTCTTTCATCTACACCGTTCTGTTGAGGATTATAGGGCACATTTTTTTTTATGTTTGATCCCACGTTGATGAAGATAATTTTCAAATTCATTTGAAGTGTATTATTTTCCATTATCAGTGCGTAAAGAGCCAATATGAGTTTGTGCATCATTTTCAATCCATGCATGAAAATTCTTGAATGTTTGAAAAGCATCAGATTTGTTCATCAATAAGTAAACCCAACACATTCTGGTGTAATCATCAATAAATTTCATCATATATTTATTTCCATTTGTAGAAGCAACAAGCATAGGGCCACATAAATCTGAATGAATAATCTCAAGTTTTCTATGTGCTCTGGAATGTGAATCATGAAATGGTTGTTTGCTATGCTTTCCTAGAATACAAGCATCACATTGCTTAAGTTTCCTAGGAATTGTAGCCAGTCCAGTAACACCATTTTTCTTCAACAATTGAAGGCAGTCATAGTTTTAAGTGTCCAAATCTAGCATGCCATAAAAGACTTGATGGGAATGTACCTTCATCATGATGTGAACTGAATGCAAATTCTTTTTCATGAGCAGAGGAACCTTGTAGCTTCAGGAGTCTTCCTTCTTCTATTCCCTTCATGACAAGTGAGCGATCTGATGCTTTTTTGACCTCAACCTTGCCATCAAAAATTTGAATGGAGTGTCCTTGTTGGTGAATGTGGACCAAGGACAACAAGTTTCTCCTCAACTCAGGGAGGTATAAAACCTCATGTAGAATATGATCTAGAAGACCAGGAAACTTAACCCTGATTGTGCCAAGCCCTTATGGCTTGAGTTTTGATTTATCTGCGAAGTATACTACTCCATCAACTTTGTCAGTAAATTATTGAAAAAAATATTTTCTAAATTTCATGTGACATGTCGCTCCTGAATCTAGCAACCAATCATTTCTCCAAGAAGTAAAAGAAAAATCAAACAAGTCTTCAGTTACTCTAGTGTTACAATGTGCTACAACATAATGAGTGTATTCAGGTGCTTTACCTTTGTCTTTGTAATGAGTTTCACCTTTTTATTGTTTTATTTGTTGCTCAATTTTATCCCAAGGCAGCTTACATGTAGATGCATCATGTCAGTCTTTATTGTAGCGTATGCAATGAAGATAAGATTTTTCAGTTTGAGTTTGTCTGGCCCCCCTTCCTCTGAAATTTCTTCTTCCTCTTCCTCTTTGGCCTCCTATTCCTTTGGAAGAATCTTAAACATGACTCTTTTCTCTATGTGCAAAACATACAACCTCTTCAGAAGATATAGGGGTTGTCATCTTTCCAAAGGCCTTCTCTCTTTCTGCAAACTTTTTCTCAAGGGAATCAAAGGTGATTTTCGCGAGGTTTCCACTTGCTTGAAATGACTCAAGGTAATGTGAGTAAGTGGGATACAATGCCTTAACATGTGCTATGAGAGGTATGTCAAAATCTACACTAGTGTTCTTAATGGCATGCATGATAGATCTTACTTCTGAAGCTAAAGCAAGAGGGTCATAATTTTTCAATTCAAGACTGAACAGCGTAATCATTAATTAAACAATTTCAAGTTTTGAATGTGAGTCATAGAGTTCTTTTATCTTGCTCAAGGGTTCATAGGAATTTGAAAATGGTGTAATATGGCGACTCACCTCTTCATTTACGGAAACTGCAATCAAGGCATAGGCCTTGCAGTTCTTGTTTTCCCAAATGGTGATCTCCTTGTCTGAAGTGGGCTTTGTTGGTGGATGGTCTCCTTCTCCTTCACAAATTCCTCTCCACAACTCATCAAAAATGAGAATGTGCTTGATTTTCCAAGACCATTCAGGATAGTTCTCCTTGCTGAAGAGAACAAATCCCACAATGGATATGAGAGAATACATTCTTTTGAAGAAAAAAAATACTTTGCCGTCACAGTAAAAAATCAATTCTGGTTTAAATTATGCAACTATTTTTATTTATTTATTTATTTATTTTATGAACAAAATTGGGGAAAAATAGAGGTAGGGAGGTATTTTCTGGGGGAGGCATTTTCTGGGGGGTATTTACCAAGGGAGGCATTTTCTGGGGGGGTCTTTACCAGGGGAGGAATTTTCTGGGGGACGGGTATTTGGTGTAATAAAATAAAATAAAAATTTAAACAGGGAGGTCATACAGGCAAAGGGAGGGAACGGGAATGGAAGGCCGAGGGTCTGTGTGAGATGGATCATGTTTGGGGAGGGGGTATGCGTGAGAGGGGCGGGGGATAGGGTCTGTGTGAGAGGGGGTTAGGGAGCGGATGTGAGGGGAGGGGAGGTAGGGCCGAGGGGAGGGGGTGAGGCAGGGTCAAGGGCTGAGGGCGGATGGGGATGGGGACAAGAGGGAGCGGCGTTGTGAGGGAGGTCCAAGGGGAGGGGGTGAGGGGGATGTGTGGTGAGAGGGGTGCGAGGTGAGGGGACGGGTGGTAGGGCCGAGGGGAGGGGGTGAGGCAGGGTCGAGGGCCGAGGGCTGAAGGGGATGGGGACAAGAGGGAGCAGCGTTGTGAGGGAGAGGATGGCATGTAGAGGTGAGGGGGAAGGGACGAGAGGGGAGGGCTAGTAGAGGTGAGTGCAGGTGAGGGGCTCTATGTGAGAGGGGCGAGCTATGAGGGAGGGATGGGCAGCGTATGGGTGTGAGGATCTATGTGCAGGTGAGTGAAGCAAGGGGCAGCGTGAGGGCCAAGGGATGTGAGGTGCGAGTGTGTGGAGCGAACTGTAAAAATTATTTGCATAGTAAAAAAATTGAATGTGCAGAGAACTTGAGCTGAAATTGCATAATGGTGTGTAGAAAAAATGAGGCAGAATTTTCCAAAAAAAAAAAAAAACCAGAATGCAGAATTATTCCAGAATTGTAGAATGCGAGGAGCAGTAAAAAATCTGAATGCCAGGAGTAGTAAAAAAATCTGAATGTACAATGATAGTCTGTAAAAATGCAGAACAGGACGGAGTTACAGCAAGGGTAGGAATGCCAAAAAAGGGACTGGCTCTAATACCATGGTAGACCAAGAGGTAACTCCGCAAAACTAAAGATGCATTAGATGGAGATTGTGTGTGTACTTATGCATGGAGGTGAGAATATTGGGATTCACTTCCCCATGTATCTTGGCCTTCCTTATTTACTAAAGTACAATAATATACAGTCTCACCCAATCCCTTAGGATAAGGTGTCAACAATTATAACCATAAAATCTATCTAACATAAAGAGTCTGTTAGCACCTGACACTTTTTGAAGTAATTGATCCATCTTTGGGAGTGGGTAATTATCTTTTAAGGATTATTTATTAAGGTTTCTAAAATCTACACAGAGTCTTATTTCACGTTCTTTTTCCTCACAGGGACTTAATTGGAAACCCAACTAAAGTATCTTAATGGGACAATAATTTGGGCATCTAAAAGTTTTTTCAATTATTTTTCTATTGTGGGAAGCAGAATTGGGTTCATCCTTATTTTTCTATTTGTGAATTGTATTACACACAAAGAGGATTTGTGTATTGTAGTAGCCCATGGGCCACATTCCATAGTTTGTAATTGTAGCCATATTTCCATACAAAGAAAGAGAATAGAGCGACCTCATCTTTGAATTGGGTTTTTCACCCGAAAGGGTTTCCCAAAGAAAATATTTTGTCTAATGTGTGCATGAGCTTTTATTTTACCATTCCCAACTTTCTACATAAGTTCTATTTGCATGCATGCACTATATACAATAAAATCTACAAATATAGAAATCTAAGAAAACTGTTATAATGTAGAATTTTAAATTTTAAATATAATATTATCATATTTATTGTGATGCACTGTCCAATGGAATATCCATGTCAATTAACAGATCATATTGGTATCAAAGTAATTTTCTTTGGGTATATTGTGGACATTTGTAAGGGATCCATATCAGCGAGGCTGAAAATCGTAAAACCCTAATCATGGTTGTGTTGATGCCTCAAAATTCGCTACAAAAACATCAGGGAAAACCATCCGATTGGGGACTTGAAAATCGTCCCTTATCCGTTTGAGATAGTGGCTTTGAATCGAGATTATGGGACAATTTTCCCAATGAAATAAAATTGAGTGGATAGGTGGTATTTTATAGTTGTGACTTGATGAATGAGAGTAAATGACAAGCATAAAAAAATATATAAACCTATCTCTATCCTGGGATGAATTATCTTTCTTTTATATATTTGATTTAAAATATGATCTTAAGTGTATGTAAATGAATATTTATCAAGCACTTATATAAATGTAAAACAATTTAAGATAATTGATTTGATTAAATGGTTAAACAAATCAATTGTTTAAATACATACCACATTTATTATTGTGTGTATTGTATATGTATAAAAAATGGCAATTAAAGCATGTTCAAAAGTGAATTAATGTTGGATTGTGTTAAAAAGATACATATAACAAAATATCATAAGAAAATTTAAATATTTCTCATTTGAAATAGAATATCAACATAAAGATAAAATTACCATATATATGCTAACTTTGCTCCTTTGAAAAACAGTCTATGGTCGAGCCTTTTCTATTAAGAGAAACTTTAAGAGTAAAAAAGTGAAACTTCTATAAAGTCTTCTTTTCAAAATTTTAGGACCATTTCTTTAAAGACATGAAAGGGTTTATATACTAAAATAAAAAGTACAAAAATAGAAAATACATAAAGGGTTGAGGAGGTTTAAACAATTCTCATTAAATTAAGTGAAATAAAAACATAAATAGATTTTGGTGGGATGACTCGCTTCAAGATTGCATTGTTATCTCTTTTTCCATTCGTTCCTTGAGCTGAAGGATGTCAATCATAGGCTGAACCCCAGGAGGTTTCCCTAGCCTGATGCGTTGTTGTCCTATGTAGATCGCATCTGATAGTGGAGGCAGCATGTAAGAAGAAGTGTTGGTTAGACAACAAAACATCAGCCATTGGCTATGTGGCTTAACTAAGTACTTACAGTACTTATCCCAATCAATATTTGCCACTTTTTTGATGTCTTCTTCTTTCATCTTAGATATCTCTTTCCATTTTTCATTAAATGCTGCACAATAGGTAGAGACCCAGGTGTGGATTCATCTATTAAATTGGCAGAAATCAAGTTATGGTTGACTATCTCAATAATATTGTTGGAAACATCTCTTGCCCTGCATATTACTCTTTCTCCATGCATTAAGTGTATATTCCAATCGGTGAATAGGATTTCCTTTTTTGAATCTTCGATTCTAAGAAGATTGTACTTTCGGCCTTTTGCAGAGTCTTGCCAAGTAATTCATCAAGATCATCAAAACTGATTCTTTGGTCTTCCACTTGATTCATCAGCAAATCACTTATTTCACATAACTCATTTATGTCAGAAATTTTTTGACCAACTACAACTTGTTGTTGTGCCAATAAAGTATTGAGTTATAGAGCTTTCTTTTTAAACTCATCCACTTTAGGATTGTATTTTAATTGTTCAACAGTGAATTGTAGTTGGTGTATCTAAGCATCCTTAGCACCAGCAATAGATTGGTGCTACAACTTTAGTTGATCCATGCTTTGTTGGAACTGTGTAACTTTTACTTGTAATTGTTGATTAATGCTCTTCTTTTTTTCCAGCAATTCTTGTTCTAATTAAGGGATTCTTTCATCCTTCTCTTTGATTAATTTTTGAACTTTGGTGGCTTTATAAATGGTGGCGAATGCATAAGCACCTGCAAACTGAGTCAATCGTTTTAAATCTTGAGATGGATCTGCTTGTGGGTCTTTCCAAACTACTTCCATAGGCACATCCCTAGTAACCAAAGCCTGTGATTTATCTACTCTTATCCTTTTCACTTATCTTCTCATCGTAGCCTTGTGCGTTGGGATGTAGAATATATATAAAGGAGTAATCTATTATATTTTTAACGTAATTTCTGATGTTGGGTAGGTCGGGATGAAATCAACCCCTTCTGTATTAAGATATTTGTCAGTGGATCCAGTAATGAACAGATTCTGACCTTTATCTAGAGGAGTTTCTTCTGTCTTTGGGGGATCAATGAAGATCACATTTTGGGTTCCTTGAGTTGTTGGTCAAAGTATTTCCAAACTTCATCTAACTCACTGGAAAATAGTGGATCCTTACTTTTAGTTTTAGTAGACTTATCTCCTTTTTTTCCATTCAAGACTTCAGTATCCTTAGGGCTTTGTTCCTTTCCTATTCTTTCTTCTACTACTTTTTCTCTTCTGTTTGTTGTTCTTTCCATGAGATAGGTTGGGATACCTCTAGAATATCTAGAGAAATACCTTCCAACCTTTTATTCTTGTATTTCTTGAACTTTTCTAGTTGCTGAGGATTAAGGCGTGATGCTACCAATTTCTCCATTGTTGAATAAGTATCAAATCACTCAAATAAATCATCAAAATCATCATTTTCATGAGAAAATGGCCCGATTTTCACTTGAGTTGTGGAATTGAATGCAACTTTGTGTGTGTCATATTTCCTATTAGGAATTTCAAATAGTTTCAAACATTGGATTTGATTAATTTCTAACCCAACATGTTTGAAATTGTCTAATGCATAGACACCACAGTAAATATGAAAGGAAGGTCATGCAAATTTGTTTGCTACTTTCAAAATTTTGGTCAATCCACACCCACTATCTGATAATAAATTTCTCTTGTGAGAAGTTTTTTAGGAACATATAATTGGAGGACATGTGGTATGCTTCCAAAAACTCTGACATAAGTAAATAATTCTTCCCTAAACCATTTCCAAATGGATGTGAATTAAACTTGGGTTTCCTTAGATAATATTGGGGCCTTTTTATCAAACACATCTTGAAACAGTGGGAGCATGAATTTATGGAAAATCTTGTAGAAATTGGTTTCATATGTAGATTCCCATAGAATATCATGATAAATATGAATGGGAATGGGGTCTTAGATAGTCCATTTCCAACCCATGGTTGGAAAATATGATGCACAACACACTGCATCCATAATGTAGGCACTCATATAGAATGGGGGGAGGATCTTAGATGAAAAGGAATTATTTTTTCTATACTCAATAATATGGGTAGCAATAATGTTTGACAAAATGTCTCCCCAGTCCATGATTTTGGAGTCTGTGACGACATCCATAAGGGGAACCCATTCAATGGAGAATTTACTGGTGTTGGATTTGAAAAATAGTCTAGAAATCATAACATAAATATAACATTAGGGACCATCAAGTGAAGCAATGGAATACATACCCTTTTCGTCGTGTTTATGCTTGTTAGGGTTACTCCTCCATTGCTTTATGGGATCCAACTGTATCTTGTTTTCCTTTGCGAATTCCACTAGGAAATATTTATCATATTCCTTCTAGGGGTCTGGAATGTAGTACATTTTCTTGAAATAATTTTCTCTGAACGACCCTATCACTGTGCCTTTGCTTGTTAGGAAGGTTCTATCTCCAATGTTGAGGTTGTCAATAATCAATTTCACCATATTTGAATATGGTAGAATCTTGGGGTGTGTATAAATTCTGTGTAGAAAAGAGTTTGTAACGTCGACAATAGTATCTTTGGAGGTATCAGGGTGTTGTATGGATTAACCCGTCTTGCGGACAAGACTGATCTCCCTAGTACTAAAAGTATCTAGCAACAAACAGCCAAATAGACTAATCTTTCTCTAAGCATATATGATCTATGAAAAGCTCTATATAGGTGTAAAAGACTTACCATTTTTCCAGTGCTTGTTTGAAGTTGTTGTTATCCCTCGCGCGCTTGAAGGAGTTTCGCTTGTAAACCTGCAGTCACAAACAAGCAAATTATTACATAGCACCTATATAGAAATCATCATAAACCATGCTTATCATAGTGATCAAGGAATCTATGAAATAAACCATTGATTGAAAGCTTATTGAGAAAAATGAGTATATTTGTATTAATTTCAAAAGAAGAAAATCCTTACAACCTGAGCCTTGATGTTGCACAGGACTTTCCGGGGTCCGAAGTAGGAGTCTCCTTTACTTTGATAAGCTCTGCACTCCTCCAACCAAGACAAATAGAGGTATGCAATCTCTCCTCACAAAAGTCTTAGTTAACTGAGTCTAAATCTCAACAGCACTTAACTTCAAATATTCTAAAAGCTTGAACTCTAATTCTCAATCTCCAAAATCTTAACCCTTTGAGGCTACCCAATGCCTCTTTTTATAGTGGAAAAGAGGAGGTTTTCTATTCCAAATATGAAGGGATAGAATCCTCCTTCAAAGGGATAAGCTCCTCACATCAAGGGGTTAGCTCCATAAGGTAAGGGATACATGCACCTCACAAGAGCAGTTCTGCCACCGCAAGATCCATTCTAGAAGCTTCCAGAATTTACTTTAATTGAGCTTTTTGGAATTTACTTGCGCCTTTTTAATCTTACAGGGGTCCGCACCTATAACAAAGATAAAGTTTGTTCAGGTACGCAGGATAGCTGAACATTGGGTGCAAGACCGCAGGCAAAATAGAGAGAAAGTGCGACACCAAAGTTTAGGAGATTTTTAGGAACATTTCTCTGATTTTCAAGGCTTGACATTAGGAACTGATATGTTAGACTTGCAGAGGGGGAAGTATGAGTAATAATGAGCTCATACAGTTAGCAGAATGTCAAGGTGACAATTTTTAGTGTAACACAGGGGCGTCTGCAGTAGCTTTTCTTTCAATTCTGCGGGGTTTTTCATCTTCAAACAACCTATACAATGCTTCTCATGAAGCGGAACCACTTTCTATTTGTAGGTTTTAACCTTGTACAGAAATTTTCTGCAAACGAATCTTAAAATAAGAAAATAAACAATATCAAGGGCATAAAACATAAAAAAAATATACACAAAGATTTTCCCCTAGATCCCAAATCGGGACAACTAGCTTGATTTTTTATTATATTCCTTTTAGTGTTACTACACATATATATACATGTTGAAGCATACATAAACCCCAAGCCATTAACCCTAGATTAGAACATAACCGTAGTTCCCTTGACTGGATCTACAAAATACCAGGTTCCGAAAACCATCATGCCCCAAAACCATGTGCAAACCCATGCACAAAACCATGGGCGGGTCCGCCCACTGAAAAATAAGGACCAAATTTTTTTTCTTGGGGCTCTGCCCTAGACCCTTAACAGGGAGGGCTATTTCCCCCCCTGTAACCCCCCTACTATGCTCGGCGCAACATACAAGAGGGTTTATCGCCCCCCCGTGACCCCCCCACGCGTGACTAGTCATGATACACAACATTATCCCACTTGTTTTTTTATTTCCGCAACGGGCCACAGGAGAGCTTAGTCATTAGCCTAGCTCTGCAACACCCATTGTTTCTCTACACCAAGAGAACTTCTGAGTGCTCACAGACTTCGTCAATGCATCTACAACATTCTTCAAGGTGTCCACCTTTACTGGCAACACCCTTTTAGTCTCAACCATATCTCTCACAAAGTGATATTGAACATCAATGGGCTTTGTCTTTGAATGATAAGTAGGGTTCTTAGCCAAGAAAATTGCACTTTGGCTATCACAGTCTATCCTTATAGCTTGTTGCACCAACCCAATACTTGAACACAATCTCTACAACAAAACTGCTTCCTTGCTTGCATGAGTGGCTACTATGTATTCTGCCTCTGTAGTTGAAAGAGCCACTACAGACTGTCTTTTACTCATCCAACTGATTGCACCTCCAAATAGGCTAAACACATACCCACTTGTAGATCTTCTTTGGTCTAGATCTCCAGCCTAGTCTTCATCAACAAAACCATGAATGTCCAACACTCTTTCCAATCATGGTCTTCCCTGGTAGCACAATCCATAATCACTAGAGCCACACAAATATCTAAAAACTCGCTACACTGTTGTCCAATGCTCCTTCTCTGGGTTTGACATAAACCTACTCAATACTCCCACGACATGTGCAATGTTTGGTCTAGTAAAGACCATTGCATACATCAGGCTACCCACTGCACTTGCATATGGAACATGGGACATATCCTCATCTTCTTCTTGTGTCATGGGACACTGTTCAGCAGGCAGATTTGTACCTACAGGAATCGAAACATTCACCGGTTTACTATCTTGCATATTGAACCTCTGCAATATAGTCTCGACATTATTTTGGTTTAACCAGAGATTCCTCTTTGCCTGCTCTCTCTTAATTTCCATGCCCAAAATATAGTTTGTAGCACCAAGATCCTTCATGTCAAATTTGGAGAACAATTGGGTCATCAATCATGGATAATTTCTTTGTCATTAACATATCATCCACATGCAAGACCAAATAAATAACACGATCGCCAATTAATTTAAAATAAACACAGTGATCCTCCTTGCTTCTGGTGAAGCCAAGTTCCCGTATATAGGTATCAAATTTATGATACCACATCCTTGGTGGCCTTTTTAACCCATACAGAGACTTCTTTAACCTGCATACTAGTTCTTTCTTCCCCTTCACCATAAAGCCTTCAGGTTGTTTCATGTAGATCTCCTCTTCCAGATTCCCGTGAAGAAATTTTGTCTTCACATCCATCTGTTCTACCTCAAAATAAAATGTAGCAACAACAGATAAAATTAATATAATAGAAGTAACTTTGGAAACAGGAGAAAAAATATCACCAAAATCAATTCCCAACACCTGGGAATAACCTTTTGCTACCAACCTAGCTTTGTATTTCTCCACCTTGCCTTCTACATTAATCTTCTTCTTAAACACCCATTTTCTCCCGATGGGCTTCCTTCCAGCTGGCAACTCCACCAGATCCCATGCCTCATTTTTATGCAAGGATTTCATTTCATCAACCATGACCTCCTTCCAGAGTTTTCCATCCTCTGAATCTACGACCTCCCTGACGTTTTTGGGATCATCATCAGTTATAGTTAAAGAAAAATTTGAACAGAAAGCAGATGGACTATACCTTTCTGGTTTTCTTGTTTCTTGAACTGATCTTCTCACAGTTGGAGTTTGTGGCTCTTCCTCTTCTAAGCCTTCTTCTGTTGTAGAGTCTGATTCATCTTCCTTTATCTCAAAATCTATCTTTTTAGGTTCCTTTGGTAGGACTTCATGTTTAACAACATCTTTCACCTCTCTAAACACCACATCTTGGCTGTACACAACCTTCCTTGTTTCCGGGTTCCAAAAATTGTAACTGTTGATCAGCGGTTGTCATTGATGTCAACCCAAGCAGCACCAGGGGCTAACCCAATATTGCATGGGAATTTTTACCTACCAAATTAATATATTTTGGGTCAATAATGGTTTTGATGGTTTCTACTTGTTGAGATGTTTCCGTTGATATATGGCATGCCATGTAATTCTTCACGGTTTGAGAGATATTCATGTTTGAATTTTGTACCCCCAATTAGTGGGCTAAAACCCCATGGGGTTGGGGCATGGGTCATTGAAAATTCATAATTAATATTTTTTAAGCTCCTAAAATACCTCCCACGTTCACTTGTTGAAGCCCTTCTCAACCTAAGCATTTATATAAATTGTGATCCTCATTTCCTCCTTAGGCAAGGGATTTCTCCATCTGAAACAGGTCATCGTGGAATTTGCGCTCTAAATTTTTTTCTACGAAGGTTCAGAAGCTTTAATTTTTATGAGGAAAATTTGAAATCCTGAGGAAGCTGCTGTAAAAAATTTAGATCAAGGTACGAAATAGTTCTGGATATATGATCTGTGGAAGTCAGGGTTTTTGCAGGCTCCTGAAATTCATCTCAAAGAAGTGACCCTTCTAAATTCGTCATAAATCTCTCTCTGAGTATCGGATTGGAATTTCGTAAAAATTGGCAGATAGTGCATAGTTTTTACTTGTTTCTCTATCAATTTCAGAGCCAAATGAAGAAACAATGATATGTGGCACGCCGTACAAGTGCGCTTTTCGGAAACAGTCCATAATTAGGGCATTGTGAGAGATTGGGTATAAATCTCTCTTTAAGAATCCAAATTGGGTCAGACCTACGACATTGGAAAGATGACTCAAAAGACTACTACAAGACCAAAAATCAGATATTGAGGATCTGAAATAACATAGATACACCAGATTCAATATTGAACTCCTAGAAGGCAAGAAAAAGCTAGATCATGTGTTGTCAAGGGTTGCAAAGGACCAAAATTTCTACGGCAGGAAAGCAAAGAAAGGTGCAGCAGATGGTAGCATGACAAGAGCAGCAACCAAAGCGCATAACAGTAGCAAGAAGTTCATCATATGAAGTCTTCAAGTGGGCAGCACTGCATACAATCATTGTAAAGGTATCATTGTACTAAGTCATTGTAAATACATTATTGTAAAAATTGTACTAGTGTCTATCTACAAAGGGTTGAAGAGGCAGTGTTGGGAGGTCTAGGATCATCATTAGGTGGTTGTGTCAAAGTTGGGGTTATGGTCTAGTATATCTTATTCTTCTACATCATTCTATATCATTGTAAAGTGGACCATTTTCCCTGGTACGGGAGTCCATTCTTCTTTTATTCTTCTATAGGGTGGTAGGGTGGTGCTAGGGTGAGTTGTAGCTCATTGGGTGTTGGGGCATCCATTCAGTTGACTACTGAAGAATCTCGGGCGTTGGAGTGTCCATCTAGTGGGAGCTGGAGAAGAATGCTTTTCTATATTCTAGGAAGTTGGAGCTTTATTTTCAATTGGAGTTGAATATTAAAGAATTATTAGAAAAGCATTAGGTGGTTTTTGTCCCAGAGTGGGTTTCCACCTTAAAAACTGTGTGCATTTGTGTTCATATTATTTGTTGTTATCATTGTACAAACAACGATAATAATTGAAGATTAACTAATGCTCTAATTTAAAGGAATCTTTGATTCATAGCCCCCCCCTCCTAGTATTTCAACAATTGGTATCGAGCTTGGTTCCTTCAACCAACGGTTCTTGGTGAAGGAGGTCATGGAACATACCAAGAATGGTGTACCTCTATTCAATGAAAATAATTATGCACTCTAGAAAGGAATAATGGAGGTCTATCTCTTGGCGCAAGGTTACGAAATATGGGACACTGTTCAAAATGGATTTACATCAGCCATGGATGAACAAGGTAAGAAGAATTTGGTAAATGATGCGAAAGAAAAGAATATTATTATCAGTGGACTTATTGAATCTGCTTATCATAAGGTGTTGGGTTGTAAAACCACCAAAAATTTATGGGACAAGCTTGAGAATATATATGCAGGTGACTCAAATGTGAAAGAAGAAAAGCTTCAAATCTAATCCAATGATATTGTTTATGGCAGAGCACAATAAACAAGAAGTATCAAAAAATGAAGAAGAAGGGTTGACAATAAAGGGCTAATTTTATGAGGAGGCAATCAAGCTTATAAAAGAGCTCAATGCTGAGAAGATCCGTTCCAATACTCTCTCTAAATAAGATAGCTCATCATCCGATGAAGAAAGTTACATAAAAAAAGAAGCTAATGAGAAATTATTGTTTATGGCCAAGCATAATAAACAAGAAGTATCAAATAATGAAGAAGAAGGGTTGACCATAGAAGAATTTTATGAGGAGGAAATCAAGATTATAAAAGAGCTCAATACTGAGAAGATCCATTCCAATACTCTTGAAGAACAAGTTCAAGGTCTCAAAATTGAGGTTGAAGAACAAAAATGTATTGAAGAGTCACTTCAAAAGAAGTTGGAAGAAAGCAACCAAGAAAGGGAAGCATTAGAAGTCGAAAGAGGTCTTTCATTGTATGTAAGGAAGTAGAAGGAAAAAGCTGTCCAAAACTATACCAACAACTCAAGGGCATTGAACTCATCAACAATCAACGATCTTACAACGACATAAGCGGCCTCGGTTGCAAGAAAGCAAGACCTTCTAAAACAAAATACAATGAACCTATGAGATCCCAGCTTATACATGAAAGCCCAATGGACAAGATTCTAAACTTCATCCTTAGAAAATGATTCTTCGACAATGATTTTTATCCAGGTAACAACATGTTTTTCATGGCTATTGTTATTCATGTGGAAAATTTGGTCATAAAGGTACGCCCAGAGATGTCACACGTCTCGTAGGAACCAATACAATTGCAAGAGATCCTTCAAATATGAGCCTCCCGAGGCTCAATGAAACATCAATAAATTTGAACATTTAAGAAATAATATGGAATGTTACAAATGTTAAAACTTTGGACATATAGCCAGAGACTACATATTTGAAAATCCTCTAGAAGAATATTCAAAGCCATAGAATGAACGAACATTGACGGAGAAGAAGACTAATAATTGTGCTCTCCCTCTTAAGGCTCAAAACAACAAATATGTGTGGTATGCTGACAACGGTTGCTCAACGCATATGACTGGATATAGAAGGAAATTTGTATCTATGAAAGAGAAGAAGGATGGAATTGTATCCTTTGGAAATGATGGATCTTCAAATGTTATAGGATCAGGTACCATCACTCTCGGAAGCAAAGATGTTATAGCCAAGAATGTTTTATTGGTTGAAAACATGAATCACAATCTGCCGCAGTGTAACTTGGACAAATGTGTGATCGAGGACACACAATGCTATTCAACTCCACAAAATGTGAAATTAGGAAAGGCAGGTATGATAAAATTGTAGCTACATCTAGTCGAGCTCCAAACGACATATATGTTCTGGATGAAGCAACTAAAGCATCTCTACTAGCTAAAGAAGATGAAAGATGGTTATGGCACAAATGAATGGGTCACATAAACTTTGACAATCTTGTCAGGATAAGAAAAAAGGAAGCAGTACGAGAAATGCCGAAAATCTCAAAACCTTCCAACACACTATGTGAGGCATGTCGGCATGGCAAGCAGACAAAAGTCCAATTTAAAGCAAAAGAACACTTTTCATCACATCCATTGGAATTGATACATACTGATCTAAGTGGTCCTGTGAGAACAAAAGGCTTAGACAGAGAATTATATTTCATGTTAATGATAGATGACTATACCAAGATGACAGCCATCAGTTTCCTAAAGAAAAAATCTGAAGCATTTGATTGCTTTAAGATCTACAAGGAGTTGGTTGAAAAGGAAACTGATTTGAAAATAAAGTTTTTAAGATCAGATAATGGTGGAGAATTCACTTCCAAATTAACTCAATATCCTTGTGATGAAGAAATGGAATAAAAGGATCTTTTCAGCAGCCTGGAAACCTACAAAAAATGGGTGCTGAAACATGATAAGCCAAATGCAAGGAAAATGGGTAGAACAATGTTAGAGGAACTCAAATTGAATGAAAAATTAGGTTCAAGCAATTGACTCTAGCAGTCTTCATTATCAACCAAAGTCTTCTTAGAAATAATTGCAACAAGACCCCATATGAATTATGGAAAGGAAAACTAGCTAATGTAAAATATTTCAGAATCTTCGGAAGCAAATGTTATATCAAAAGAGAAGATCAAAATTTCGGTAAGTTTGAATCATGTGTTGATGAAGGTATCTTTGTTAGTTACTCACGCAAAAGAAAGGCCTATAAATGTTATAATCTAAGATGAAAACAGATAGTGGAGAGCATAAATGTTACATTTGATGAAGATGGTGTTCTAATGCATAATGATGATGATCTGGAATCTTTGAAACTTGAGACAGAGGCTGAAAAAGACACAGATAAAATTCTAGAACAAGAAGCAACTATCGACCAGGAAGAAGTAAATAACGATCATCAAGATATACTAAACAAACAGCTCCTCCAAGGAGAACAAAGAGTAAGTTAAAAGAACCATCCATCCAAATCAAATCATTGGTGACATAAATGAAAGTCAACAACACGTCATCACAAACAGCTCACGTTGCTTTTCTAGCAACCTTTGAGCCTAGTAGTTTTGAGGAAGCCAGCCAGAATGAACATTAGGTAGCAGTTATGAATGAAGAATTGGATCAAATTGAGAAGAATAACACCTGGGAATTAGTTCCACGACCAAAAGATAAAAATTTCATTGGGACTAAATGGGTGTTCAGGAACAAATTGAATGAAGATGGGAAGGTTACCAGAAACAAAGCAAGATTGGTTTGCAAAGGCTATGCACAAGTGGAAGGAATTGATTTTGACGAAACATTTTCACTAGTTTCCAGAATGGAAGCCATCCGAATGTTTCTCGCCTATGCATGTTCAAGAAAAATCAAAGTCTACCAAATGGATGTTAAGTCAACATTTCCCAATGGAGAATTAGAAGAAGAAGTTTACATCGAACAACCTGAAGGTATTCTACTATCACAAAAACAAGACTATGTCTGTAGGTTAAAGAAGGCTCCATATGGTCTCAAGCAGGTTCCCAGATCATGGTATGCTCATCTTGATGGATATCTATGTCAACAAGGGTTCAAGAAAGGTACTGTTGGTAGCAATATTTATGTACAAATAGATAAAGATAATTTAACAATCCTTGAGGTATATGTGGATGATATAATATTTGGTAGCAATGGTGATCGACTAAGTAAGAACTTTTCTACAAATATGAAAATTGAGTCTGAGATGTCTTTACTTGGTGAGCTGACATACTTCTTAGGGCTTCAAATATCTCAGCAAGAGAAAAAAATATTTATATGTCAAGCCAAGTACATCAAGGAAATTCTCAAGAAATTCAAAATGGAATATTGCAAACCCATCCTTACTCTGATGGTAACAGGTTGCAAATTGAGCATAGACGACTCATCAAAGGATGTGGATCAGAGGTTGTACAGATTTATGATTGGTAGTCTTCTATATGTAATAGCCTCTCGACTAGATGTTATGCAAGCAGTTGGACAAGTAGCAAGATTCCAAGTAGCACCAAAAGAATCACATATTATTGCCGTGAAAATAATTCTTCGATATCTAAAATGCACAGAAGAATATGGCTTGTGGTATCCTGAGGGTAACAATCTCATTATTCAAGCCTTTACAGATGCAGATTGGGCAGGAAGCGCTGATGATCGTAAGAGTAATAGTGGAGCAACATTCTAACTAGGTGGTTGTCTCATATCATGGTTGAGAAAAAAACAAACTTCAATCTCATTATCTACAGCGGAAGCAGAATACATTGCAGCAGCATCATGTTGTACTCAAGTCCTTTGGATGAAACAAATTTTGCAATATCTTCAAGTACAATTCAGTGAGCCTATTCCCATATTCTATGACAACACTAGTGCCATCAACATCTCCAAGAATCCTGTCATGCATTCAAAAACAAAACACATTCCGTTCAAATACCATTTTGTTAGAGAACAAGTCGCTGAAAATAATATCAAAATTGAGTATGTTTGTACAAAAGAACAAATTGTTGATATCTTCACTAAACCTTTAACTCGTGAAGCATTTGAATATCTTCATCAAAAGTTTGGGATTCTCCCAAGTTATCATTAGATTACAGGTCTGCAGGACAGTTGTGTGTCAGGGGGAGTGGAAGTGTGTACAGGTCCGCAGGATGGTTGTGTTTCAGGGGGAGTTACCCTTTGCCATTGATGTCAAAGGGGGAGAGAATATTGTAGGAATAGGTGTCATGATTGCAGGGGGAGTACTTGTGTTGCCATGAATGTCCCGAGGATATTGTTGATCGGGTGTCATTGATGTCAACCAGCACCATGGGCTAGCTTGATATTGCATGGGAATTTTTGCTACTAAAAGTTAATATATTTTTGGTCAATAATGCTTTTGATGGTTTCTACTTGTCGATGTGTTTCTAGTTCCATGTTGCACGCCATGTAATTCTTCACAGAGTTTGAGATATTCATGTTTGGAAGTTTGTGCCCAGGTTAGTGAGCTAAAAAACCCCATGGGGTTGGGGCATGGGTCATTGAAAATTCATAATTAATATTTTTTAAGCTCCTAAAATCCCTTCCACGTTCACTTGTTTAAGCCCTTCTTAACCTAAGCATTTATATAAATTGTGATCCTCATTTCCTCCTTAGGCAAGGGATTTCGCCATCTGAAACAGGTCATCCTGGAATTTTCGCTCTAAAATTTTTTATACGAAGGTTCAGAAGCTGAAATGTTTATGAGTAAAATTTGAAATCCTGAGGAAGCTGCTGTAAAAATTTCAAATCAATTTATGCAATAGTTTTGGAGATATGATCTGTGGAAGTCAGGGTTTTTGCAGGCTCCTAAAATTCATCTCAAAGAAGTGACCTTGGTTAATTCGTCATAACTCTCTCTATGAGTATCGGATTGGAATTCCATAAAAATTAAAGGATAGTGCATAGTATGTAATTTTTTCTCTATCAATTTCAGATCCAAATGAAGAAACAGTGACACGTGGCACGCCGTACAAGTGCGCTCTACTGAAACAGTCCATAATTAGGGCATTGTGAGAGATTGGGTATAACTCTCTCTTGAAGAATCCAAATTGGGTCAGACCTGTGCCATTGGAAAGATAACTTAGAGGACCACTACAGGACCAAAAATAAGATATTGAGGATCTAAAATAACAGAGATACACTAGATTCAATATCAAGCTCCTAGAAGGCAAGAAAAAGCTAGATCATGTGTTGTCAAGGGTTGCAAAGGACTAGAATTTCTACGGCAGGAAAGAAAAGCAAGGTGCAGCAGAGGGTAGCATGACAAGAGCAGAAACCAAGGTGCATAATAGCAACAATAAGTTCATCATATGAAGTCTTCAAGTGGGCAACACTGCATACAATCATTGTAAAGGTATCAATGTACTAAGTCATTGTAAATACATTATTGTAAAAATTGTACTAGTGTCTATCTACCAAGGGTTGAAGAGGCAGTGTTGGGAGGTCTAGGATCATCATTAGGTGGTTGTGTCAAAGTTGGGGTTGTTGAGCCCCAAAGATGTCCTTCTCTTTCACCAAATTTCACTTCATTTCCTTTGTCCTTTATCAGTTGCAGGCTTAAAAGATCAATAGGATTGATTAAAGTTACTTTAAGAATGTATATAATGACTGACTTGCTACACTTTTATGGTTTGTTGTTGTAGTAATTTTTTACTAGGCTTAGCTACAAAATGCAGCCATTATGTAGCTAGACGCCTATTCCGCAGCTATCTTCATGTTCACACAGGTTACAGGTGTCACTTTAAGGAAAAACGTGTATGGTTGAATTCCAGACCTCATCGACATCATTCCTTGTCCTCTACGAAGTCTGAGCAAAAATCTCCAAGTGGTTATGCACGTGGAAGAAATCAAAACTAAGAGGTAGACTTCTACCGGGACCAGAACTCTACAGATGTCTTCAGCAAAGGTACGAGGCCTCCACAAGAGTTCTAATTTGATTTTAATTTGGAAAGACACTTATCCCTATTTCTTCTCAAGGGAAATTATGTATTTCTCTTATAAGAATGACTCAGGAGACTGAGAGACAGTTAGCTAGATTCATGTTTTATTTTTAAACTTGTCCAAGACCGTAATACTCTGTTTTTGAAGCGTTTTCCTTTAATGAAAGAAGAACAACTTTAATACATGATCTGAGGCAATCTTGAGGAGATTCGTATGCTAATATGGTGGTAGAGGGCCCCTACTGCTTGAGAAGCTCTGTGCATATTGTTTAGATAAGTAACTTTAGCTTTGTTTTGTTCCTAATTTAGGTAGTTTTCTGAACTTCATGTTTTATGCTCACTTACACCGAATGTTACAACCAACCTTGTTCTTGGGTTGTTGGTTATCGTATATCCCTCTCAGGGCTTTCCAGTGCCCGAGGCAGACAGTAATATTAGATGTACAGTTCAAAAAGATGGCATATACATGTTCATATTAACTTAAAACAACTTGATGGAATGCGATAGAAAATTACCTCTTTGACAATCTCGGAGTCCCTTGGAGAGCACTAGGCAGCGAAGCAAGAGTCCTTCTTCACCGGCTCCAAATCTTAGTCCTGAAATCAATCAAAGCACTCGTGTAATTTCTAACACAACATATATCCTATCAATTAAGCCAATATATAATGAACATCTAAATTATACTCATCTGATCCATTCATATCATAATATGTAGATATTCAAACAATAATGACAATATTAAGCATCGAATGGACAAAACAGATACAGTTCTATTGATTTTAAAAGAAGGAGGTTTACAACCGTCAGTTGTACCAAGCCCTCCTCAGCCTTCCAATCTCTCTATCCCTCAAGTAGTGAAGTCTTAGTCAAGAAGCTCTCTAGGAACCTCTTTGACTCTTGGCCTTCACACTATAACACTATTCTCTACTTCACAAGTATTCAAAACATTAGCAATCCTTCCACCTTCAACTAAGAGCCTTCAGCTCCTTTTTATAGGAGAGGGAGAAAGCCATTGTTGCCTTTCTCTTTCCACTAGTTTGGAATCGAAAAAACTAAGATGTTTCTTTAATCTCTATGCTTTTGCCTCCTTGGGAGTTCAGTATTTTATGGCAGTGACCAATAATGAATTGGTGCTTTGTAGTTACCTTTGTGAACTGACTCTCTTGTGAGGAAAAGCCAGAGATTCAAATCATTCTCCACGCGTTTTTCCCATTTCAAACTCAAAACACGGGTAACACTGCCCTCTAGTGTAAACAGAGCGTTGTCCTAGCCACTAACGCGGCACATTTACTGGTCTCATGCGTTATAACGCTCTTGTTTTGTTATAGAAAGGCGTTACCTTGGCAGAAATAGGTTTGATTTAGGTCTTTGTATTCCTTCCATATTTGTCTTCTCCTCTGAGCTGATGAGGAGGTATTTTGACCTGTAACAGTTAGCATTCTCTGTTCTTAGGTGTCATACATAGTCTAGATTTTACTTTGTTTTTAGTGTGACCAATAACTTTTCTTTTCCAACAACTTACTTTCCTCTTAGCATAAAAACACAAAACCAAAAAAAAAAAAAACACTAGAAAACACTAAACACAACGAAGTAGGAAGAAGATACCTAGGCACATATAGTGCACTTCACTTCAACAGTTTACTAGCCCTGGTTGACAATTTATGACATCAACTTAGGAACACTAGGTTGACTAGACTGGGGTTATGGTCTAGTATATCTTCTTCTTCTACATCATTCTATATCATTGTAAAGTGGACCATTTTCCCTAGTACGGGAGTCCATTCTTCTTTTATTCTTCTATAGGGTGGTAGGGTGGTGCTAGGGTGAGTTGTAGCTCATTGGGTGTTGGGGCATCCGTTCAGTTGACTACTAAATAATCTCGGGCGTTGGAGCGTCCATCCAGTGGGAGCTGGAGAAGAATGCTTTTCTAGATTCTAAGAAGTTGGAGCTTTATTTTCAATTGGAGTTGAATATTAAAGAATTATTAGAAAAGCATTAGGTGGTTTTTGTCCCAGAGTGGGTTTCCACCTTAAAAACTGTGTGCATTTGTGTTCTCTTGTTTGCTGCTATCATTGTACAAACACTGATAATAATTGAAGATTAACTAAGGCTCTAATTGAAGAATCTTCCCGATTCCACGAGCCCCCCTCGATATTTCATGATAACCCTTTAAACCATCCTTATACCCAATAAAGATGCACCTTTCAGATTTATTATCCAACTTGGTCCTTTTCTCCTTTGGAACATGTACATATACATCACATCCAAATACCCTTAGATGTGAAAGAGAGGGTTTCTTACCATTCCATACCTCATGTGGAGTCTTATCCTCCACCACTGATGAAGGTGATCTGTTAACCAGATAGCATGCAGTCTCCACTGCCTCTGCCCAGAATTCTTGCCCTAACCCGGTACCACTGAGCATGCTTCTTGCCTTTTCCATCAGTGTTCTATTCATTCTTTCTACAACTCCATTTTGCTGAGGTGTGTATGGAGTAGTCTTCTGTCGTGCTATACCACACTTCTTACAGAACTCTTCAAATTCCTTCTTGCAGAACTCCCCACCATTATCTGTCCTCAACGCCTTTATCTTCTTCTCTGTCTGGTTTTCCACCAGAGCCTTAAATTCTTTAAATCTGTCAAAGACTTCAGATTTATTCCTCAATAAATATATCCATGTATTCCTTGAGAAGTCATCTATGAATGAAACATAGTACACAGACTTACCCAGTGATGGAACCGACACAGGTCCAAACACATCGCTGTGCACAAGCTCTAATATCTTATTTGCCCTCTTAGCACCAGAAGGAAAACTCACCCAATTTTTCTTCCCATATACACAATGTTCAAAGAAATCGAAATCCAGAGAGCTATTAGACATACCTTCTACCATACCATTTCCATGCAGTATCTGAAGGCCCTTCTCTCCAATATGTCCAAGCCTTTGATTCAATAGCATGGTCTTTTCTCCAGAGACTGATAGGTTTTCTGCTCCACTTTCGAGAACCATAGAACTGTTGCACCCATCAATAATAGTGCTGCCCTGAAGCTTGTACAAAGTTCCAATCCGAACTCCCTGCATTAATACCAGTGCTCCCTGAATCATCTTACAGGTATCTTTCTTGAACACTGTTTTTACACCTGCATCATCCATCTTGCTTACAGAAATCAGATTTCTGGCCAATGTAGGAATGTGTAGAACATCAGGAAGTGTTCTAATCCTTCCACCTTGTAGCTTTAGCTTAAATTTTCCACGTCCAACGATTCTGGCCTTCCTATCATCCCCTGAGAAGACATCACCGCCATCATATTTCTCATACTTGCAGAACCACTCCCTATGGTGAGTGAAGTGAAAGGATGCACCCGCGTTAATCAACCATAACTCATGATCTACATGTGTATTTGAAGAAGAAGCCAAATACACATCCCCACCTTCGTCCGAGGTGGTTTTTTCCTCTATAGAAGGAGCATCATCAAATCCCTTTCCTTTCTCAGGAGCTTTAGATTTGTAGTCCTTTTTGTAGTGCCCTTCCTTTCTACATTTCCAACACACCTTTACAAAATTTCCAGGAGATTTAGATCTCCCACTCGAAACCTTATTCTTGTTTCTGTTTTAGGACCTTCCTCGTACAGATAAGGCATCTCCATTTTGACCCTCCATATTTCTCCGTCTCATTTCCTTCGACAGCAAGGCTGAGACAATGTCATCTAAATTCAAGGTGGTTGTATTGCTACCTATTGCAATAACCAGACTGTCCCACGAATCTGGTAGAGAAAACAACAAACTGATGCACTTATCTTCATCTGAGATTTTAATATCAACAGATGATAGTTGGCTTACCACAGTATTTAAGGTGTTCATATGCTCTGTCACTGAGTCTCCATCCTTCATCCTTAGGTTATATAGCTTTTCCGCATGAACAATTTATTCACCAGAGACTTAGATTGGTACAAAGTCCCTAGCTTGTCCCACAAGTTCTTCGTCATAGCTTCCCCAGATACATTCAACAATACTAAATCTAAGACACACAACTGTATTGTGATCTTTGCCTTCTAATCCATATTCTTCCAGTCTTCATCTGACATTGTCACTGGTTTAGTACCCGGATCTACCGCGATCCATTGATCTTTACCCACCAGTAGATCCTTCATCTTGAGCTTCCACAACTCAAAAATCTTACCATTAAATTTCTCAATCTCTATCTTCCCGCCACTCGCCATCTTCTTTCATTGCAAGAATCGATCCCGAAAATCTCCCACTGAACAGGGTCTACCTCAGGCCTGAACAAAAAACCCCTCAGCAACAAAGAAATCCCCTTGAAGCTGAAACAGATTTGATACCAAATTTAGGTTTTAACCCTATACAGAAATTATCTGCAAACGAATATTAAAAATTGAAAATAAACAGTAACGATAGCATAAAACATAAAACAACTATACACAGATATTTTCCCCTGGATCCCAAATCAGGATGACCAGCTTGATTTTTCATTATATTCCTTTTAGTGTTACAACACAACTATATATACATGTCGAAGAATACATAAACTCCAATCCATTAACCATGGTTTAGAACATAACCGTAGTTCCCTTGACCGGATCTACAAAATACTAGGGGCCTAAAACCATCATACCCCAAAATCATGTGCAAACCCATGCACAAAACCATGGGCGGGTCCGCCCATCGAAAAATAAGGACCAAAAAAATTTTCCCGAGGTGCTGCCCTGAACCCCAAACAAGAGGGGCTACCGCCCCCCCTGTGACCCCCCTACTACGCCCAACACAACGTATAGGGGGGTCTATCACTTCTCCTGTGACCCCCCCGCCCGTGACTAGTCGTGGAAAGGATATAACACATACCCAACATTATTGCGCATGTAGTATCTGTGAATAGGGGCAGAATTTTTTTTACTTAATTAGTAGGAGGCACAATATTAGGGGGAGCCATGGGTTTATTGGACTTCTTTGCGGCCTTAGACATTTCTGAGGATTTCTGTTTTTCTGGACTTGCCTGCGAAATAAGAAGAACACCAAGTAAAAGGGAAATTTTGTCACAATACGAGAACAATGTAACAATAATTGAAATGATGGTGAGTAAAACTTGGCATGCGGAGTAATCTAAAACATTAATTCTTATGCGTTCAAATCACATTCAGAGGCTCAAGGTATTATATCGTTAAGGTGTATAATTAATTGAAAGTGTGGGTTCACGTGCCCGAATAGACATTTAAACGTTTTTTAATTAGATATCTCTCATCACAGATTCATTTGTATGGCAATGTTCTAAAACACCAAGCACATTTGTTTTTTCAATTGCGATTAATTCCTTTTCGCGTTATAAACATATTTTTAAGTTAATAGATCAAAGGTTTTAAGAGCTTTCAACATTAGTAGGGAAAGGTGAGATGAAAATCTTGTGATGCGATATCGTAATCACAATCTCAGAGAAACTAGATGGCGGAAGGAAATGGTCGATGGAAAAAGTGTGATGCGATGCAATGTATCACATTGGGGAAATGAAAGTTGGGGCAGATTGAATGATGGGGGGATGGAAGTGCGATTTACGATTGTGATTGGTGATGTGGCAAAGGTGGGTCCCGTAGTTTGCCTTTTATGAAACATGACTTAGTCGAAAGCCTTTTTTCCTTTGTTAGAGCCTTTTTTTCTTAGAAGGTCCTTTTGAGTGTTTTTAAGCCTTTTATTTATATTGCATCAAAATATTCATATGGAGTGGCCTAGCATGTCATGTGCTGATTTTCTATTTGCGATTGCGATATGCAATTACATTTCTTTTGAATTTTCCGCTTCAGTATTTTTTAAGCTAATAGAAAATAATGCCTTTTAACTTTTCAAACTCCTATTTCTATTTTAATCAATCACTTAAGGGTCTTATTTGTCTTATTTAAAAGGGTCCCAATTATTTTTCTAAGGCAACTATTCTAAAATAATGGGGGTTGTTGAATAACAAAACAATTGGTGATTTACTGGAAGAACCAATTATCTCTGAAAAATGAAATTTCTAATATTTCAAATAAGTAAAAATAATTAAGGAAATTAAAATTATCTTCGAAATATTTGGATAAATAAAATTAATCTAAATTATAAAAAAACTCATCTTAGTGTGGCTCTTTAAAAACCTTTCATAGATAAAAATATTTGTTTCTCTATATCAGTCATTAGATAGTTAAAAAGATAAATTAGGTGCCTATCTACAACTTAGTCTTTTGATATACTCATTTTTTTATTGGTAGAGCCACTGCTTCCTGCGGGCATTTATAACCTCGACAGGGTTACCCTTTAACCATCAATAATCTAGTATCCCATCCATCTATCATTACAATATTTGGAGAAAAATTCAAAAATACTTTTTTTTTCTTATTCTTAAAAAGTCATTGTCCTGGTTTGGTGACCAGATAGTGACAATGCCATTCATTGGCTGTAATTGGACTGAACAAGTTGGCTCCTGATGGGACCACTTGTCTTATGGTTATTTAATAATCATAAGCCATTACCCTGGTTTGATGTGCATTAGTGGCAATGTCAGTCTATTATTTTCCTATGATTATGGTAAACAGGCTTGTGATGAGACCTCTTATCTTTTTAAGTTTTATATATTTTTTAATTACACTCTAAAAAAAGCATACTTAATGGATGAGGAGAATCATTGACTCCTTAAGAGTTTTGGATGAAAATTTAGAGTTAAAGATGCTTATTAGCAAATAGTATTTACTTTGTAAAAGTGAACATTTCCTGACTGATAATATAGTAAAAAGACTTTATAAAGTTTGAGGTTTACAAGAATTTACAATTTCAATGAAAAAATATTTCAGAGTTGTATGATAATTATCCATTTTTTCTAGTTTGTAATCTTTTTTTAAGAATTCGCATTCTTAGAAATGAAAAGTCATAAAATTATTCAGAGGTTTTGGAAAAAATCCAAAAGTATGTAATCAAAAATTATTCTTTCATTAACCTAAAAATGTAAATATAAATATAATACATTAGAAGAAATGTTCTTCTAAGAAAATATTTTTTTCAAAATCATCCCATTGAGAGGAAGTGAATCTTTCTTCCCTTCAAGATCTTGCAATATGAAGGTTGATGGGCCAATTTGTTCTGCAATTTGACATGGTCCAAGCCACATTATTTGGAATTTGGTATGCTTACCTTTTTCCTCATGTGCCTTGTCCCATTTAAGAATGAGGTCTCCAACTTGGAAAGATTTTTGGATAACAGAATTTGCATAAAAATAAGTTTTAACAATATGTTGTTGTCCAGCATGTGTTAATTTGGCATTTCCCCTTTCTTCTTCTAATTTAAGGATTTGGAAAATTCTTAGTTGTAAGGAGGAGGAAGTTACTTCATCGATAATTTGAACTAGGGCTAGTGATGGAAGAGATAAATTTGATGGAATTACAACTTCTTTCCCATAAACTGGAGTGAATGGAGGAGTGCCTATAGAGGCCTTCTGAGTTATTCGGTCTGCCCATATAGAAAATGTTAAATATTTATGCCAATTCTTTTGTCTCTGATCAATAGTTGTTTTTATGAATCTTATGATATTTTTATTGGTTCTCTACTAAACCATTCCCTTGGGGATAGTAATTAGCAGAGTATTTGAGCTTAAAACCTCTCTTGAGAGAAAATTTAGTCATACTATTACCTGAAAATTAAGATGCATTGTCGAACATAAGTGCGTTAGGTATGCCAAACCTGGTAATGATGAATTGATCGATGAATTCAATAATGGCTTTAGAATTAGCTGCCTTTAATGGAAAAAATTCCACCCACTTAGTAAAGTAGTCTGTTGTAGTGAGAATGTATTTATGTTTTTTGGAAGAGTTAGGTATAATCTCACCTATGATGTCCAATCCTCTTTTCTCAATGGGTTGTTCAATGTTGACTGACTGCAGAGGTAAGTGTTATCACTGGAAAATCGGACAAGCAAATATGACATTATTAAATGTCAGGTAGAAGGATTTATAGGGCTGAGGCACATTAGACGTTCTAAAAATTTAAAAAAAGCCCTAAGGTCAAGAGGAAAAATCAAATTGCGCACCAAGTACTCAGGAAATGGGCCTTTTTCGCACATTTTTCTTCGATAAGCGCACCTTTGTGCGACTTCCCCTTGAAAATCCATGCGGTCATGAGAGTGGCAGAAGTCACTTTCCGAGACCACATGGCACACTCCAAGAAATGATCCCACACTTGAGGCCTCCCAAGAACAGCCACCTTGGGACCTCAAGGGAGCACACAAAGGAATCAAGTTGCACATAATGGTATCAACCCTCTCTCTTGGGTCACCATCCATCAATGTACCAAGAGAGGGAAGAAGAATTTGAATTCATCTATCAAAGCCACCAAGAGATGACCAAAGGGAGAGCACATTGTTATGTGGGCCAAATTGACCATGAGCAATCCAATAGTGTGTAGTCCAGAGAAGAAGTAGAGAGGAGATTCAGTTGTTGGTCATCAAACAACTTCAATCCTTTGGATTATAGAGAGAGACCTTGCACAAAGTAGCTAGAAGGTAAAAACGTCCTTGCATCGGGTCTTAGAACTCCATAGTTCTAAGGGCCCTTTGGCAAGAGTGTAAACGTATTATCTTTCAACCTAATATCAAGAAAAAAGAGGGGACCTTGATGCCACTGTTAGTATTATTTTTATGTTTGACTCTTTATGAGATTTCGTGTTTATGTTTAATTTAATTTTTTTATCTCTATATATGCATACTATATCATGATTTAGTGTGTTCAATGTTTTATAGAAAATTCACTAACCTGCTATCTCTTTTGTTTTTCTGCCTATGAACAAGGCTTAGAGGTAGCGACCACTCATCTTAAGAAATTGTGGATTGGTACACTTGTGCACCAAAACCACAACCACAGGATTGGCGACTCCACTAGCTTTAATTTTTTAGTTAATGTGGTTGCGCTTGTTGCAGAGAGCTTCTCTCTGATCTAGAGTGTTGCTTGGACATCTCCCCTTCTTTTCTTCTCTTCTCATTCACCCTTAGTGAAAGTCTGAGGTTCAGAAGCTCTGGAAATTCCATTCTCAGGAAAACCATGTGCTATTTTCTTAGATAGACGTGGAGAGTTGTGCACGTTCAGCTCTGACCTGCGCGCAGATTTCGTGCCTGTGTGAATATTTTGTGCGCGGAAACCAGAGACCAAAATTCTTTGTTGTTTTCCTCAATTTCCCAATTGTAAAGTGGTTGGTAGCCCAAAGAAAAATTTCCAGCACTGTATGAGGTTTCCCACGACTGTTTAGAACTTGCTTTTGGTTACGTTTGAGTATTGCTAGTTGCTAGTTTTAAATTTCAAAGTTTATCTTCACAAAAAACCACATAGTTTAAGTAGGGGGAAATTTACTTGCAATCTAAAATAAATTATTTTTGTGAATATAGGCACCAAAAAACACATAGACAATTAGTTGGATTAAGTGGCCCTAATCCACATATTCTTAGCTAGTTTTCATTTTTCCTAGTTAGATCATTAATTTTAGTTTAATTTTTTGCACTAGGAGTTGGGACCAGGAATTAATTAACTTAAGATAAGAAAGTAATATCTATTTCCTTTGCACCTTTTGGTGACCCTAGGCAAGCATATGAAAGCTCTCTTTTAATAATTTTCCATCTCCCTTTAGTTGATCACTTAGATTAACTAGGCAAAATTGTAAGCGGCCCACTATCCACACATGATTTTCTTATAGCAAGCAAAAATCAAACATAGATTAATAGGGGCCGTGTAAAGGATCACTGCATATCCACATCTTAAAATTGTGCGATTGTTCACTATTTCCTCACACACTTCCACACCATAAGTGAAGTGAAGACTCTTTAAAACTAACCTAACTGAACTCACTAAGTTTCCCCACAGGGGCCACAAAAAAAATTATAGTTCAACTTAGGAACATGAGGGTAGGCATCCAATAAGCTGTCATGGTTAGTTTACATCTTGAGATATAGAATTTTATTGAATAGGGAGCTTTAAAATCCGTTTATCCGCCCACGGAAAAGAAAACCCGAGCACCACAGAGACCCGATTCAGAGGGGGTTAAGCTTAGGCCCAGTGCATGCGATAATATTTGGGGCTACCTGACCCATCTAATGCTCGGTATCGGTAGCTGATTTACCAAGAAGCTCAAGACTCGAATGCTCATGTGGGATGACGGTACTTAGTGGCCAATCTAGGGCATCCTTCCTTATAGGTGACGGTGCAGGCAGCACTAAATCCTCTACCTATTATCTTGGTCGATTATTCGGTTGCTGGAAGTTGTCGCCAGTTCTTTCGGGACTTAGCCCTAGTACCCATTAGAAGATATCTTTGCAAGGCCCAGTTACAATTGAGAGTGTGAGGAAATTTTAGGTCTCTAGTATTTTAAGTATCACGCGCAAAAACAACCATAACCTCCTTTTGATTGATTGATCACATAGAAATTATTTAAAGGAAAATTAACTCTTTTTTCACTTTGTTTTATATATGTGGTCACCATTTTTTCTTTGATACTTCACCTCTCAAATAATTGAATATTTTTTCCAAAACCATACCTAGTCAAAACCATAACGAACCCAATGGGACCTCATCAATCTAGACGTCTTTTGGACCTCCACCCATTACCGGGAGGGGTTCCATGTCTTTCGCCATTTAGGCATCAAATACGGAACACTTCCACCCTTATTGGTTCATTCTTTATCGAGGCATATTTAGTTGGGAACCCCTAAGGGTCACCCAATGCCACACCAGTGGAAACCCCCACAAGGTCACCATATACCACTCCTCCCATAACCCCTAGGGGGCAGAGGAGCGCTACCCATTCGGGGAGCCAATTGAACAAACAACCGGGTATGTCACAGAGAAACCCCATATCCAACTAGGACGTTGTGTCTTCATAGTCTGAAATGGCTCTCAATCCACAATCACCATTCTTAGCATCGTTGAACTTACCCGATCTAACCAAGTTAACGAACAACCCTATTTAACACAACCCAACATGGCCCCCGATGCCCACAAAGCTCCCTTCAGACACTCCAAAGTTCAAAGGGAAGTAAGCGAAAGACCCAGGAAATCACATAATGAATTTCCGCATGTGGTGTTCATCAAACATTATCATTGATGATTCTATTTGGCTGAGACTATTTCAGCGCACCCTAATTGGACCAGCTACGAAATGGTATATAGAGAAACCTTCTACTACACATGGAACCTTTAGCACCCTCTCTACTACATTCCTCATGTATTTTTAGTTACCCATCCACCATGATTCTGGAATGGAATTAATGACACTTTTTAAACAGACACCATTCATCCATATCTCAGACCATCTCCATGAATGATGGTGACATCATAGTTTTTTCAAAGCCAAACTCGACGATCGAGTTCTACTGGATCCGTTCCTGAAAACTTTCACTGCATATATTTCAAAAGATTGAGCAACCCAAAAACCTACATCTGAAGAGGATGCCATCAGTAAAGCCCAACAGCTCGAGCTGATTTACACATAGTCAGGATACATTTACAACATCATGCATAACACCCTACGCCTACAAAATTATAAATAATTTCTAGGTGCGTTGAACTCTGCAGACTGTTTTATTGGGTCACTGACCCAAAATCACCTAGGCAATAGTAGTCAATACCTCGATTATTTGTATGATCCTAACCATAACATCCCACAACCTAGCTACCAAATTCATCATGCACCTTTGCAGAATATGACGAATAGGGCACAATCGTACCATCATCAGCAAGGATTTCCATACCCTCCAGCTCAGGGGACCCAGTACGTAGCTAGAAATACTGACGGAAGAGCTCCCCCCCAACAAAAATTCACAAACCAAGGACAGGGACCCCAATATTCTCATTCCCCAACACAAAACTCACCCATCATATAATCAGGAAAATCCTAGTTATCCTCCTAACGTGGCAACAAAAAATTAAAAAAAAAACAAAAGGGAAATCTTGGACAGGGTGACAACAATCAACAACACCCTACGCGATCTCAGGGTGGAGGTAACTCCAATTGAAATAAAAACTAGGAGCCAAATAACTCCCAAGGGAATAACAAGAGGGTGAATCTTCGTACTAACCACTCTTATGCAATTTGTGGTGAATATGGCCATTACACTCACTGTTAGGACCCTGTAATGTACCTTTTTTTTCATACACTTTACATCATTCCATCCTTTTCTAGTTCATATTTAAAGCCTATATCATCACTTTAATCTATTCTTCCAAAGGTATATAACATTTCTTCTCTTTACTATATGTTTAACTTGTTTTAAATGTAATTTTACATTAATTTCATACTTATTCATTAATCGTAAATATATAGTTGCTAAAACAGTTTGAAGACTACAGTTAATTCATCATTGTTGTCTGAAGACCGCGTTGCTGAAACAGTCCAAGAGTACGCAAATCCCGTTGCTGAAACAGTCCATGATTTGCGATGCAAAAAAAATATTTCAGGCACGGCAGCAATAAGAAAGGATAATTAAGGGAGTTGTTACACTGGCTGCAACAACTGCACCTCGAAGCTAGCACCATCATAACCATTGTAACAACATATTTTCTATGGAAGAATAGAATATCCTATTCCAGCATAGAAGATCAGATCAGGTTAAGAATAGGGTTTGTATGATGTAATCAAATGTGTAATAGATGTATCCTCTTTAAATAGAGGAGACATCAGCATTAGGGGGATTACAAAAGGTTTAGCTGAAAGGGAATTACAGAGAAGGAACATGGATCACTATGTAATATGTTACATTTGACAAATGAATAAAAGATTTTTCTGAGCATTTCTTCTTAATTCCTTTCTCTAGGGAATCTTGTGAGAAGGAAAGGGCCCACCTTCCTCACAAGATTCACCCATTAATTTCCATAGTGTGTTAATTGTTATTTTCATTTGCGCCTTGTTAAAACTCTATTTTTCTGAAATCTTTTATGCATTATTGGAACTCTGTTATCTATTGCTGAAACTCTGTTTCCATTGGTTGTCGCATTGTTTTCATATAATTCATTCCTAGGTAATCGTTGATTATTTCAAATTGGTAATCTTGTTTACAGAATGAGTTTGTGAAAGCGTGGTAGTCAGAAACAGGTGCTGAAGATTCCTACTTGGGGAATAGGGTCCCGTTCTCTGTTATAGCATAATTGGTCATTTCCTTTGCAGATTGGTTTCTTTTCCTAGATTGTTGTTTTCTTAATGTAATCTGAGATTCTTCTCATAATTTTTTGCAATAGAAAGATTTCTTTTGGTGTAACTCAAAGTAGAAATTCAGTTCATTTGAAGCAAGATGTGATTAGTGTAATTTTTACTACAAACTTTCATTGCTTTTGAGATTGAGCATATACAGTGTGTGATTGCCTTTGAAATAAACAAACTTCCCTGGGTTGACAATTTATGTAGCACTTGATTGTTTGAATTAATAAGCAATTAAAGTGACCAACATTTTGGCGTTGTTTCCGGGGAAGGCAATTATAAGTTTCAAGAGCATTAATTTTTTTCTTTCAGATGTGCAGATTGCATGAGAGGATGCAGAGCCCATAAGAAAACTAACCCTACAGGTGGCAAGGGAAAAAGAAGGGGAGGAAGAAAGACCTTTATTGAAAAGATCATATCAAAAGCTGAATCTTCTCAGAGGCTAAGCTCTCGAAGGCCAAAGCCTCAACATTCTCCTCAATCGAACTATGAAACAGAAGAAATTGTGAGCCCTGAAAAAGTTGAGGAGCCAGCAGAAAACGTTGACGAACTAGCAGAAAAAATTGAAGAGCTAGTAGAAAGCGTTGAAGAGCTAGCAGAAAACATTGAAGAACCAGCATAAAACATTGAGGAGCCAGTAGAAAACATTGAGGATCGAGCAAGTGCAGTAGGAGATCAAGCAATGGAGGGGAACAATGAAGGATTCTTCGGCGGAGGACAAGTAGATCCTGAAGGAGAGGGAAAAGATGAGAATTCTCTCTCTACCTTGGGGTTCCCTATTGGTGATCTCCCTAGAGGAGGAATCCCCATGAAGAATATCCCACTTTCAGCTTTACCTAACTTTCATGGTTTATCTTCTAAATATCATAATGAATTTCTTTTCAAGTTTTATATATTATGCAGAAGTTACGATTAGATTAGCAATGCCCAAAAATTGAAACTATTTCCAGCAACATTAAAAGGAAACGCACTAAGGTGGTTCATGAGTCTTGGAGGCCATGTAATCACAACTTGGGATCAGATGAAACAGAAATTTCTGCTCAAATATCAAGACTACTTCCAGACGAGAGAAAAAAGGGAGGAACTATTTAAGATGGTACAGAAGGATGACAAAAATATGGAGGACTTTGTGGAAAGACTACAATATAATTTGCAGAGATCCAATCATCCCGATGTAAGTAAATATATTCTTAAAACAATATTATTAAAAGGAGTAAGGGATGACTGTATAGATATGCTAAATATGCTTGGTAAAGGGGACATATCTAAAGAATCATATGATGAAATTGTTAACCTCTGTAAAAGATGTTCAAGAGGAGCTGCAAGGAACAGGTCAAACAACAGGGATACCACATATTCAAGAGTTCAAAAATCAGGCAGTGGAGGAGAAAAAAGAGCTGAAATAGGTAATTTACTTGAGGAATTTAAAAATCAAATGTTAAGTTCTTTTGCTTCACAGATTGACACCTTGCAGGTTAAGAAGAAACAAGCCGAAGCAGAAGCGGCTTTGTCTGTCTTTTGCCCCAAATGCAGAGATAAACACCCACTAAGGGAATGCCCATTGGACAAGGTACCAATTTGCACCCTTTGTGAGAAGGATCATGAAACGCAACAATGCCCTTATTTACCAGGAATAAAAGCAACATTGCATCCAACCGAAGAAGAAGCTGAAGCGGTCTATCTGTTGACACAGAGAAGGAAATGGCAACCACGAGGAAAGGGTATGAACTCTAATATGACATTTACATCTTCTAATCATTGGAACAATTATCCTTCTTTTAGTCAAACAAATTACCCTCCCTTTAATCAAATGCAATACCCACCCTTCAATCAAATGTTGGCAATATGATGCTGAGTGTTGTCCTTGATGGAAACCCACTTGATGAAGATGATGGCAACCTACTTGATGAAGTTGTCCCTGATGGAATATGTCTTGATGAACTTGTTAAATGATGTAAATCTAATGTATATACAATGAGTACAGAAGGTAATGATGGAAGGAATGTCATTATGTGCTAGAACATGATGAAAATAGTATGTCTCAAGGCATACGCGGATTTGTCTAGACAAAGTAGCGTATGCACGCGGGAAATAACGTGCCAAGTCGCGTATGGGCAAAATCGCTCTAAATATGTAAAACCAGGGGTAACCACCATGGTATTGACCCATTGTATTGAGTAATGATTTGTATATGTGACCCCGTCCAGGAATACCATCGAAAGTAATGTGGTTTTGGCTCATGGTATTGATAAAGGGTAAACCTATATAAGGAGAAGAAATTCATTGTGCAAATGTGATCAAGAAGTCTGAGCTTGAATGAATACTTCTCTCTGAAGCATATCTGAATGGAAAGGGTTACAATTGAATGAAAGATCTGAATGTATGATGCACCAATGAAGAAATGATGAAGAAGGGAATCTAGATCTGGAATGTATTTGTATCTGCTAGATCTGTTTATGGAATGATTAGATCTGAGATGAGGCGAACATCTGTCTGAAGTAAAGGGTAAAATCTGAGTGATGTATCTATTCTGAAGAATTGCAATGACCTAAATGTCTGAAGAACTATACGCTAGTTCGCCACAGAGTAAGCGCATATATACGTGGGTTTTCTGAAGAGAAAGCGCGTATGGGAAGTAAAATTAGCTCTGTAATATGTACAGAAGTATACGCGGGTTTGTATGGTCGAAGGCGCGTATATACGGAGGATCAGTGAAATGAAAGCGCGTATGAAGATTAGGGTTTGCTGAAGTATGAAGTATCAAATGTCTGATCTGTTCTGGTGTGTTACTGCTATCTGTTGATGATGTATGATTGAGCTCAAATGTATAGAGTGGGTCCAGTCTGAAAATATGATGAAACGTGGCCTACAAGTTGTGTTCTAAAGGAAGCTTTGGATCCAGTGTGAAATTGATGAAACGTGGTCCATGGTGGTGCTGAGGGTTGTAGCCTTCAGTCAGGGGGTTGTAGCTCCCTTCCAGGTGAGGCTGGTAAACGAGATCAAGGGGTCGTAGCTCCCTTCCAGGAGAGGCTGGTAAACGAGAGCAGGGGGTCGTAGCTCCCTTCCAGGAGAGGCTGGTAAACGAGCGCAGGTGGGTGCCTGCGTGCTGGTAGGAGGCTGCGCCAACACATATGTTGTAAGATGTTTTCTCTATAAGAAAATATTGAAGGCTGAGACAACGACAGCAGTGGTTTTCTCCCGACTTGGGTTTCCACCTAAAATCCTGGTTTTCATGTGTGTTGCTTATGTGTGATGATTTATTATATTCTTACTGCACATGTTTACAGTTTATTGAACATCTAATGAATGAATGATGGAATGATATAAGTGAAGAATTAATGGCATAACAAGATCTCTGTGTATACGCGAGTTTTATGAAGGATATCCGCGTGTATACGCTAGTTAGCTTCAGCAAAGTAGCGTATGGGTTTTAGTGAATGGAAAAGTAAAAAGTTTTGATTAAGTCCTAAATACTGATTCACCCCCCCCTCTCAGTATTTTTCCCAACAATTGGTATCAGAGCAGGTCCTTCTGCAGAAGCTTGATCGCTTGAAGGAGATCCGTCGCAATGGGAAGTCATGAAGGGATAATGTCTATAAGGCCACCTCTATTCAATGGAAATAATCTGTTATTCTAGAAGATACAAACAAAAGCATATCTGCAAAGTCTTGGTGCAGAAGTATGGGCAATCGTGGAAGGAGGTTATCAGTATCCGGCAAGTATTCCTACTGATGCAGCAGAAAGGAAGAAATATGAAATCAATGCCAAAGCAGTCAATGTCTTATTAGGAAGCATGTCTGAACCAGAATTTGCTAAAGTGATGCAGCTAAATTCAGCAAAAGAAATATGGGACAAAATCATTTTGAGCTATGAAGGAGATACAAAGGTAAAAAGTGCAAAACTCCAAACTCTCCGAATTGAATATGAAAATTTAAGGATGCATAGTGATGAGAGTATTGCCAGTTTCTTTTTACGTCTAGATGATATTGTAAATCGTATGAGAATTTTGGGTGAAATCATAACCGATACTACTATGGTGGAAAAAGTCTTAAGATCTTTAACTTCAAAATTTGAGTCAAAAGTGTCAGCTATTGAAGAAAGGCAAGATCTGCAAACTCTTACTATTGTTCAACTACATGGTATTCTGACTACTTATGAAATGAGACAAGGAGGTCCCTTTCAAATCAAAGAATTTTCTTTTAAGGCATGTGCAAAAGGAAAAGAAAAGGAAGTTGTCAAGGAATCAAGTTATATATCAGAAGAAGAAGAAGCAAATTTTGTAAGGAGACTCCAACCAGGTACTGGAAGATTCAAAGGTAAGCTACCCTTCAAATGTTTTGATTGTGGAAGAGTGGGTCATTATGCTGCTAAATGTCCTTATAAACAATTTGAAAAGGGAAAGATTTATTATGCAAATGAAGATAATAATGAAATGTCAAGTGAAGATGAAGAAGATTATGACCAAGATCTGCTAGTGCTCATGGCAAAGAAGCAAAAGAAGAAGGCTACTCAAGAAAAGAAGATATCTCAGAAAACATGTGCAGCAGAAAATGAAGAAGAGGAAACAGGTATTGATTATTGTTCTTGTAATCCACTCACTTGTGCATGCAATGATGAAGATAGTGAAAGTAACAGTATAATTCTAGAAGCAAATCTCAAGATCAATGATGAAAGTAATTTTTGGGATCAATTTAAAAGGAGGGAATCTATCCTCAAGGATGTGATCTCTAGATTGAATGAACAGATAGAAACAATGAAGGGACAGATAGAAATGTATCAAAGAATACAGGACAAAGTAACCAATCACAGTGAAGGACTTGAAGCAGAAATCATCTCTCTGAAAGCAGACCTTGAAGCATCAAATAAGAAGAATGAAGAACTTCTACAATCATTTGAAAAGGAAGGACGTGAAGTAGAAATCATCTCTCTCAAAACAGATCTCGAAAAATCAAATAAGAAGAATGAAGAACTTTTACAAATCTTTGAAGAGCAAGAAAATGGGTTGAAAGAAGAGATCTTAAATTTGAATGATCAAGTAGAATAAGGAAAAACGGTTGAAGAAAGCATGATGAAGCAATGCCAAAAATTGGAGGTTGAGGTAAACATTCTCAAAGGTAAATTAGAAGAAAAGGATAAACTCTTGAGGTTTCAAGATAGTACTAAGACTCTTGACAATATTCTTAGTAGTCAAAGGTCTCCTTCTGTTAAAATTGGTCTTGGTTTTCATGAAACTGTTAAAGGAGAATCTAGTTCACAAGGAAGTGCTAAAGATTCAAAGGATATCAATGCAAAGCCTGAAGTGTTGAAAGAAGCAAAAGGTCAACCGACAATCATGAATTCTCAAAGGAAATCATTCAATAATGTTGAATGCTTTAAATGTCATAATCATGGACATGTTGCAGCCAATTGCAGAAGCAGATTGTTTCAGCCACAAACAAACAGATCCCACATAGAAAGGTACTCTGGTTTCTTCAAGGGATATTGTTTTTCATGTAACAAGTATGGACATAAAGCAGTTGATTGCAAAAGAAGGAAGATCAGAAATACTCATTATGATTCTTATGCTTATTTCTCTAGACACATGAGATGTTATTCTTGTAACAACTATGGACATGTAGAAATAGAATGCAGGTTAAACAGATCTGAGAAAGTGGACAATTTTTAGCACACAATTAGAAAGTTCAAGAAAATTTGGAAAAAGAAGGAGGACCGGTCAGAAACGTAGGGAATATTGACCCTACTGCAGTCATCAGCTTCTGAAGCTTACTTCTCTTAATGACTACAGAAGTGATGTGAGATACATTATGGAGCTTAGTAATGTATCGTCACAGGGGGAGCGATGTATGATGATTCTCATGGTTGATTTGGAAAATCTGGTTATGATTATTGCTGACAGAGCATCTGACATGAAGAAGATAGGTACAGGAAGGACAAATTCAGGGGGATATGGAGGAATGTGAAATTTTCTATAATTCACTTTCCATACGCGGGTTCAGTGAACTAAAGCCGCGTATACACGTGAGTTCCAGCAGACACAGTCGTGTATGCATTGATGATAAGAGAATTGGGATGACAGCTGAAGATCAGGAGCAGAGGTTCAGGGGGAGCATCAGTCTGACTGCTAATGATTGTACTGTTAGCATTATTCTGGTTATACTCATGCTAATGAAATGATACATGGTTTCTTATGTTGAAGATTATGGATGAGCCCGGATTTCTTATTTGATGAAGAATATCTTTTGGATATGATGGAAGTCTTATGATTCGGAGATCCGGACAGATCATGCAGAGATTGTTGTTGATGACTTGCTGTTAAAAGTATTCAGATTGCACAAGCTAAGGAGGAGACTTGGACATATGGAAAGGATGTTTGGATGCACATTTTCAGGGGGAGCACTAATTTTTCTGAGTATAATGAATTGTTGGCATTATGATGATTCTGAAATATGATCTCTCTCTTGAGGTCTTTCTAGTATTGGTCATAAAAATTCATACTTGTAATTTGATAAAAAGGTCTTGTTGAGACCCATGATGTAAAATTGTAATATTCAGTCATGTAAGGACTTGTCAAAATTTGTAAACCCACTTGGTTGGGTAGCTGAGTCAAATTTGTAAACCCACTTGGTTGGGTAGTTGAGTTGAACCCACTTGGTTGGGTATTTGAGTCTCATATGTAAATCCACTTGGATGGATCTTTGATGTAAGTATGAGTCATTGGTGATAGGAAGGTCATAGAGTCATGTACTTCATTGAAAAATATGTTTGTAGGTTCAGCATGAACTCAGGGGGAGCATGGTCACTTTAGTGTACATCAGATCTGCAGAACACTTCCTTCTACAAGAGGAGAAAAAACCTTGTGTTGGTTTTGGTCCGCCCTTTGCCCTTGATGTCAAAGGGGGAGAGTGACATGGTGTTTGAATAAAGAGAAAGAATGGTGTCAAGAGTGACATGGTGTCATTGTATTCTTAATGTATCTATCTTTTGTGGTGATCAAACACCATCATGGTTGCCATCAAGTCCAAAGGGGGAGATTGTTGGCAATATGATGCTGAATGTTGTCCTTGATGGAAACCCACTTGATGAAGATGATGGCAACCTACTTGATGAAGTTGTCCCTGATGGAATATGTCTTGATGAACTTGTTAAATGATGTAAATCTAATGTATATACAATGAGTACAGAAGGTAATGATGGAAGGAATGTCAGTATGTGCTAGAACATGATGAAAAGAGTATGTCTCAAGGCATACGCGGATTTGTCTAGACAAAGTAGCATATGCACGCGTGAAATAACGTGCCAAGTCGCGTATGGGCAAAAGCGCTCTAAATATGTAAAACCAGGGGTAACCACCATGGTATTGACCCATTGTATTAAGTAATGATTCGTCTATGTGACCCCGTCCAGGAATACCATCGAAAGTAATGTGGTTTTGGCTCATGGTATTGATAAAGGGTAAACCTATATAAGGAGAAGAAATTCATTATGCAAATGTGTGCAAGAAGTCTGAGCTTGAATGAATACTTGAATGAATACTTCTCTCTGAAGCATATCTGAATGGAAAGGGTTACAGTTGAATGAAAGATCTAAATGTATGATGCACCAATGAAGAAATGATGAAGAAGGGAATCTAGATCTGGAATGTATTTGTATCTGCTAGATCTGTTTATGGAATGATTAGATCTGAGATGAGGCGAACATCTGTCTGAAGTAAAGGGTAAAATCTGAGTGATGTATCTGTTATGAAGAATTGCAATGACCTAAATGTCTGAAGAACTATACGCTAGTTCGCGAAAATGTGACGATATACGCGGGTTTCTTGAAGCGCGTATGGGTAGTAAATTAGCTGCAGCAATATGTAAAGAGAAGTATACGCGGGTTTGTATGGTCGGCGTGTATATATGTAGGATCGAGTGAAAAGGAAAGTGCGTATGAAGATTAGGGTTTGCTGAAGTATAGTATCCAAATGTCCTAATCATTTATGACATGTTCTTTGCTATACGGTGATGATGTATGATTGAGCTCAAATGTATGAGTGGGTCAGTCTAAAATAGATGAAACGTGCTTTGCAAGTTGTGTTCATGGAGTAGCTTTGGATCGGTTGAAAATGGATGAAACATGGTCCATGGTGGTGTTGAGGGTTGTAGCCTTCAGTCAGGGGGTTGTAGCTCCCTTCCAGGTGAGGCTGGTAAACGAGATCAGGGGGTCGTAGCTCCCTTCCAGGTGAGGCTGGTAAATGAGATCAAGGGGACGTAGCTCCCTTCCAGGAGAGACTGGTAAACGAGCGCGGTAGGTTGCCTGACGTCTTTGGTAGGAGTAACGCCCGGCACATATGTTGTAAGATGTTTTCTCTATAATAAAATATTGAAGGCTGAGACAACGGTAGCGGTGGTTTTCTCCCGACTTGGGTTTCCACCTAAAATCCTGGTTTTCATGTGTGTTGCTTATGTGTGATGATTTATTATGTTCTTTCTGCACATTTTTACAATTTATTGAACATCTAATGAATGAATGATGGAATGATATAAGTGAAGAATTAATGGCATAACAAGATCTCTCTGTATACGCGAGTTTTATGAAGGATATCCGTGTGTATACGCTAGTTAGCTTCAGCAAAGTAGCATATGGGTTTTAGTGAATGGAAAATTAAAAAGTTTTGATTAGGTCCTAAATACTTATTCACCCCCCCCCCCCCCCTCTCAGTATTTTTCCAACATCAAATGAATTACCCACCCATGCAACAAACAAACCCTCCCTTTGTAGACCCAACAATGTGGACTCCTTGGACTCCACAACAACAATCTTAACTTAACCAATGGAATCCAAATTGGAGGGGTCAACAACTCCCATTTCCAAATCAATTTCCTCAATTTCAGCAACCACTCCCTCTACCATCAGGTGCTCCACCGAATAATCAAATGATGAGACCCCAGCTACCTGTACAACCAAACCCTAACCCCAATAATAAAGCTGTGCAAGTTATTAATATTCCGAACCAATCTATACTTCATGTTTTCACTGCACAATGTAATGATATTCATTTACGATCTGGGAAAATAGTTGAACCCATTATTGACGACGTTACCTCTTCTGATTCTGATAAGGAAGAGACAGAAAAATGTGACTCATGTGAAGAGGTACAACTACCCTTTGATAAGGGTACTGGAACAACAGAACTGCCATTCCCTGAGCGTTTAGCTTTAACTAAAATGCTTGAGCCACTTGCTTTCAATATTCTAGGGGAATTACAGAACCTTTATGTTAAAATTCCACTATTACAAGCACTGAGAGATGTACCAATTTATGCTAGAACTATGAGAGATATTTGTGTTAAGAAACCTGGTAGGAAAGCTAAAGATCCCCTTATAGTTCATGTTATGGGTGATCTATCTGCATTAATGTCTGGTAAAGCTCCCCCAGTTAAATATGGTGATCCCAGCCATCCTACTGTCACAGTGCAAATTGGAAAAACAATAATTCCTCGAGTTTTGGTAGATTTAAGTGTTTCTATAAATATTATGACCCTTGAAACTTCACAATTATTACTACTGAAGAACGTAATTAGAGATACACCAACCATTCTAGAGTTAGCTAACCATTCTACAATCAAACCGGAAGGAGTTATTGAAGACCTAATCATCTCAGTTGAATCCTGGAATTACCTAGCCGACTTTGTGGTGTTACAAACTAAAACAAAGTTGGGGGGACATCCTCTAATTTTGGGAAGGCCCTGGTTAGCCACAGTCGATGCCTTTATCAGTTGTAGATCGGGTTCAATGACAATTTCCAATGGATATGAAACTAAGCAGCTTACTCTTTACCCTCATTCTACACCCATGATTAATAATGATAATTCTATGTGGATGGACTATGATGATCATGCTACTCAACCAATTTTGACTATCGGACAAGATTTAAGCCTTAAAGATACCGCTGAGGATGAGGTCATTAATAATTTTATTTGTGAAACCTCCTCTGTGATTCCAGAAACACATAATCAGTTGGCACACTTTTTAAATTAGATACCCAGGAAAATCTTAAACCTGAAGATCTTCCTCAAACATCAACCACCATATCTTCTAAAAGTATACCAGTAGAAATTGAACCTGGCAAAGCACTGAACATAAACCCCAACTTGACAATTGCTGAAACACAGCAATTAATGAAGTTACTTCTTGAAAATAAGGAAACATTCGCATGGGACTATACAGATATGAAGGGAATCTCTCTTGAATTATGTACTCATCGTATCTATATTAAGGAAGGTTGTCGACCAATTTGTCAACCTAAACGACGAATGAACCCTAATTTAAGGGAAATTGTTAAAGAGGAACTTCAAAAATTGCTTAATGCAGGGTTTACATATCCTATATCTGACAGTGAATGGGTTTCCTCGTTGGTAATAGTTCCTAAGAAAAATGGGAAATGGACAGTGTGTGTAGATTATAGAGCCTTAAATAAAGCCACTCAAAAAGTTCACTTTCCTTTACCATTCATTGATCAGGTATTAGATAGTTTGTCAGGGAAGAAATTATTCTCCTTTTTAGATGGGTTTAGTGGATATAATCAGATCAAAATTGCACCCCAAGACCAAGATAAGACCACTTTTACTAGTCCTTGGGGAACTTTTGCTTACAGAGTTCTCCCATTTGGACTATGTAATGCACCAGCAACCTTTCAAAGAGCAGTTATAGGAATCTTTTCTGATATGCTTAATGACTCTATGGAAATATTTATGGATGACTTTACCCCTTATGGCATGTCTTTTGAGGATGCATTAAAGAATCCTGAGAAAGTACTTAAACGATGTGTACAAGCCCACCTATCCTTAAGTACCGAAAAATGTCATATGATGATGAGTGAAGGAGTAGTACTTGGAAATTTTATTTCATCTCAAGGAATTCAGGTAGATCCATCCAAAATACAAGTCATTTAGAACCTTCCTATTCCTATAACACAAACAGATGTGAGAATTTTCTTAGGACATGTAGGATATTACAGAAGATTTATTATAAAAAAATCCAAAATAACTTCTCCTTTGTCTGTGTTACTTATGAAAAATGTTGAATTCAAGTGGACTAATCTTTGCCAAGAAGCATTTTTTGAAATCAAGCATCAGTTATCTACAGCTCCTATTTTAGGGGGACCTGAATGGGCACTTCCCTTTCATATATCTTCTGATGCTTCAGATACTGAAATCGGAGCTGTCTTGGGACAAGAGGAAAATAATCTTCCTTATGTTATCTACTTCATTAGTAAGAATATGACTCCTACTGAGCTTAATTACACAGTTACCGAAAAGGAATTTTTAGCAGTAATTTATGCTATTAATAAATTTTGACATTACATTACTGGTTACTCTACTTTTGTCCATACTGACCACTCGGCTATTAAGTATTTAATGAAAAAATCTGTCACAAATGCTTGAGTCACCAGATGGTTATTGTTATTACAAGAATTTGATATTACAATTGTAGATCGACCAGGAAAAGAAAATGTAGTTATTGATTTCCTTTCTCGGTTAAAATTTGATGATAATTTACTCACTCACCATGGAATGCAGAGATTGCCAATTATCTGGTTGTAAGGAAGATACCATCACACCTATCCCATCGAGAGAAAATAAAAATCATTCAACAAAGTGCTCGGTATAGCTGGATAAGTGGGTGTCTTTTCTACAAAAGACTTGATCATGAAATACGAAGATGCATTAGAGAAGATGAGGTTTATGATATACTAAAAGCTTGCCATGATGGCCCTTGTGGAGGGAATTTTGCTGATAAGAGAACGACACATAAAATTCTTAGGATGGGTTATTATTGGCCCTCACTATTTAAAGATGCAAAGAAATACGTCCAGGCTTGTGATAGCCATCAGAGAATGGGTCAACCCAATCATAGAGATGAAATGTCATTAAACCCCCAGGTAATACTTGAACCATTTGAAAGATGGGCCTTAGACTTTGTAGGACCCATTAATCCTCCATCCAACTAAAGAGTTTATATATTGGTCTGCATAGGTTATATGACTAAATGTTGGAGGCTAAAGCACTACTTAGAGCTAATGAAGAATCTATCCTAGCTTTCCTATTTGAAGAGATCTTTGTTAGATTTGGAGTACCTAGAGAGCTAGTTACAGATGGTGGACCTCCTTTCACTTCTCATGGCTTTAAAGCCACCCTTCAGAAATATCATATTCATCATAGAATGACTACACCATACCACCCCCAAGCCAATGGGCAGGTGGAAAGTACAAACAAAGTAATAGAAGCCATTCTAACAAAAATAGTGAAGGAAAACCGGAAGGATTGGTCTCAAAGGCTCCCTGATGTGCTATGCGCTTACAGAACTACCTGGAGAAATACTACAAGATTTCCCCCCTATGAATTGGTTTATGGTAAAAGTGTTGTTTTTCCTATGGAATTTGAAATTAAAACCTTAAGGATTGCTTTAGCTATTATCCTTGATTTGATTGATGCACAGACAGCCAGGTTGCAGCAGCTTCATCAATTGGATGAAAAAATATTAGATGCCATTCATCAGACAACTATGATCCAACAACAGAGAACAAAATGGCATGATAAAATCATCAAGCATAAGCAATTCCAAAAATTTAATTGGGCTTTATTGTATGACTCTCGGTTTGAAAAATTTCAAGGGAAGCTATGTACAAGATGGCTGGGACCCTACGAAATAGATACTTTTTTTCCCAATGGAACAGTAAGGCTCTTAAAAATTTATGACTCTAAAACACCATTATTAGTAAATGGTCATCGGCTCCCTCTGTACCAGCGCCCCATTTCCAAAGAAGATTTTAAGGCTAGTTGCATGGCAGATTCACATAGTCTCTTTTTAGGGGAGTCTCCTACCCCTCATTGCACTTAATTTTTCTGAATTGTATTTTTTGCATTAGAATTATATTTTTTTAATAATCCCTGTCAAGGGCTGGCATGTTACATTTGGTTATTTTTCAAATTCTCCATTTAGGAAAGGCTTACTAAGGAAGGACAATCTCACTACAAGCAGATCCAAGCTTCATTTTGTGAAGCATTGATCCTCTTACTTCAACCCATTCATATTTCATTCCCCATCTTCCAGTGCTCTTTCAACATTTCCATCATTCACTTTCCCCCTCATTTCTTTTCCCCTTTTCATGTCATTCTTCCCTTTTTTCCCATTGTTGAAACAACACTCTTCAGCAATATTTTTCCTATTTCTCCCATTACTGAAACAACACTTTTCAGTAATATTTTCCCCATTTTTCCTATTGCTAAAACAACACCCTTCAACAACATTTTCCCTATTTTTCCCATTTCTGAAACACCACTCTTCAGCAACACTTCACCCACTTTTCCTGTTGCTGAAACACCACTTTTCTTCAAAGACATGACCATGTAGCATTGCCCGTCATGAAATCATCTTCTTCAGTTCTTTCATTCTCACTTCTCTTATTTCTCATGCTAATCCTATCCTTTCACTGCCTTCTCCTATCATTAAACAGACCTCTAATATAATCTCCCTCATGTTTCAAAAATCTTCCAAAGTTCTTCCATAACTATTGCCGATCTATTATGAGCAAGCACTATATTTTTCGAAGTACCAATTAAAGGTAAACATGAGGTATGTAAATTTTATATGTAAGTACAATTAAACTATGGTTAAAAGAGAAGATTTTGTTTATTATTACCACAATCCCCACACACTTAAAGTTACCATTTCAGCCGTAGTTGGGGGGAATATCGAAACTTTACGCCATCATTTCACAAGTCAATACCGTCATTTTTCTTACTTATCACCTCGTCTCTCCACCATCATCCCATGTTCTCATACATAAAACTTAGTTTGTTCGAGTGCGGTAACTTGGCTCTTTGACTGTGCATTTTACCAAAGTTGATTAGCTATGGGAGGACCTACTATTCGACATGAACCTGCCACGATAACCCTGCTCGAATTATATCCAGAGGTATACCAGATTTTTCAGCAGGTAGGATGGGTAGGATACTTTTAGAGGCTTCAAGAATTTGATCCACAATAGGTTCTTGAATTTGCTAGGAATCTTCAGGAAGATCATTCTATAGTTCAAGGAGTTTGGATTCCAGTCTCAGAGGGTGACATAGCACAGGTTTCAGGCCTCCTGGTCACTGGCATTCGATGGTTCAGCTAGAAACATATAATTCTTAATGCACAACAGGATTTTCTCCTGCCAGGAGAACAAGTTGAGCCTAAAGGCCGGGGTGTTCGACTCAACTCGTTGCCGCCTCCTTGACCGAAAGTTGCAGAGTTTGTTAAACATTACCTCACCTGTGAAGGCCACTACCAGGTATTTTACTAGCATGATTTTGTCTTGTTAAATCATTTACGACATGGTATTTTGTTGAATATTCCCTATTATTTACTTGGATGTCTTAGAAATATGTCGTGTTATTGTAGACGGGTAAAATTCACCCTCCTTTCCCTCACCCATCACCGTCTTGTCTAGCTACTAATCTAAAAAGTTTTTGCTCAAAAAAACCTTCCCTTAAATAATCCACCCATAAACCCTCAACAAGCTGCTGAAAACCCTTAGAAAATTGATGAAAATCCCCAAGAACAACAACCATAGAACACCCCTGACCCTGCAGAGATTCCACCCACAGAACCAACTGATCCAATTAAATCTTCTACCATACCAAGTCCATCCCATAATTTAGCAGAATCATATGATCCTACGGTTCATATCTTTAATGATGATTCTCAATCAGATAACCCCTCCTCCTCTACTCGTAGAAGAAAAATTCAAACCACGACTACCTTTCTATCAAAAAGATGAATGAAGGCCTCAACCAAAGCAACCACTACTTATAATAGCCCTTCCCCTCAGGAAAAATCCACTCATAAAATAAAGCGAACCACTACTTTTCCTGCCTTTTTACCTAGAAGACAATCAATGGCATCAACTTAAGCAGCCACCATTGCCACTACCCTAGACTCTCCACCCATCCTTTTAAAATCCCATACACCACCACAACCCCAAATCCCAAAATATTTACCTGTCTCACCCAAGGGCACTGAAACATAAGAACCAGATGCCTAGGGTACTGTGACATCATTTTCTTCAGAACAAGTAGCTGTCACACAAGAACCAACTACTCGTTCAGTAGCTGCCACACAAGAACCAGCTATAGCTACCACAAGAACTAGCTACAGCTGAAACACAAGAACCAGATGCTGACAAACAAGAACTAGATACCCAAGATGTTGCACATCACATAGCTATTACACAAGAACCAGCTACTCATTCAGTAACTGCTACACAAGAACCAGTTACTAAGACTGTGACTGTTACACAAAGCCCAGTCACTCTGGCTTCCCTCCTACAAGAAAATGAGTTTTTAAGATCAGAACTGGAAGCCTACAAGAAAGAATTGCTAATGGAAAGGGAAGCCTATGAAAAGGAGCTTAATTTGTATACCCTAGCTCATGCAACATCCATGGCAGAGAAAAACAAAGAAAATGATCAGTATAAAGAATACATGTGCAGCCAATGTGGGAATATTTATCATCAAGCGGGATATAAAGTAGTTCAAATTCCAATGCCAAGAGCATCTCCATCTTCTGCAGTCAAAGAAGAATGCCTCACTGTTACACAAGAACCAGTAGGGCCTTCGAAAATTCCAGAAAAAGAACCTAAGTTACAAGTACCCTACCCTACTGTAACTGTTAAATCTGAAATTCTTGTTCAGACTATACCTCAGCCTACCACTTGCAATGCCGAAACACAAACTAAACCATGGGATGAGCTGGAAATAATGAACAAGTGGAGGAAAGAATATGCCATTTCACAAGGTAAAATATTGTAGGAGCATAAATTATTTTTGCAGAACCACATATATTCAAACTGGGAGGCTTTGGAGAAAATACTCCAACAGTCTCGTGCTCATAAGAACCAGAATAAAGAGTTAAAAAGAAAATTGATCCTGATGTTTGATTTGGTACAGAAACTATTGGCTTCCAGAAAACCATCTTTAAATTACTCTTTTTTCCTTGCAGAATGCCTTGCATTCTTCCAGATAAAAGCAATCAAAGATGGAAGGCCCTATAAAGTGTTTAAATCTGAAGATTTTGTGCAAACTTTTGCAGAGGCCTCTACTAGTGATAAACATTTATTGTGTGAATTATATATTCATAATGAAGCCATTCCAGAAAACAGAAACCTTAATCTTAACCCTCTTGTTGGAAATATTCAGATTCAGGAATTTTCCTCTTTTCTTGCCAACCAGATTACGTGGCAGACTGCTTTTCTAGCGGCCAGGCATAATGAAGATAACCGTCTCCTTTGGATATGGCCAGAACCACAGAACCCTGCCACTTTTGTTGTAGAATATCATCAATTTCTGCAGAAATGAGGAATGACTCAACATATGTGGCAACTACAGGCAATAGTACTCTAGGACTGTCAACACTTCATTAAGGCCAAATAAATTTCCGCCTTAAGAGAAAATAACATGTTTTGGCAACAATATTCTAGGGAAAAGCAGAGTATAAACCTTTCAGTCCTACTAATCTTGAAACAACAATTTCCAGGGTACCAGACTACATCAACTATGTTCAACAATGTGCTGCAAAATGGATAGGGTATCACTTTCATTTTCCTATTCTGTGGATGCCAACAAAGAAATATCATGCTCATCATAGGTTGGCCGAAAAGGATGAAGCAGTAACTTGGAAAAAGCTGAAGAATGTGCAAGGGTTCAGAGCTTCAATAGACAATACCTTCTATAGCTACTGCATAAGTAACTTGCACGCCAAGAGCCAGTATCCAGATTCTGATTCAGATTGAAGTTGCCTGAGGACATGCAACCTTTTTAGTTGGGGGGGATGTTAGGACCCTGTAATGTACCTTTTTTTTCATACACTTTGCTATCATTCCATCGTTTTCCAGTTCATATTTAAAGCCTATATCATCACTTTAATATATTCTTCCAAAGGTATATAACGTTTCTTCTCTTTACTATATGTTTAACTTGTTTTACATGTAATTTTACATTAATTTCATACTTAGCCATTAATCGGAAATATATAGTTGCTAAAACAGTTTGAAGACTACAATTAATTCATCGTTTTTATTTGAAGACCGCATTGCTGAAACAATCCAATAGTAACCAAATCCCGTTGTTGAAACAGTCCGTGATTTGCGATGCAAAAACAATATTTCAGGCACGGCAACAACAAGAAAGGATAATTAAGGGAGTTGTTACACTGGCCGCAACAACTGCACCTCGAAGCTAGCACTATCATAACCATTGTAATAATATATTTGCTATGGAAGAATAGAATATCCTATTCCAGCATAGAAGATCAGATCAGGTTAAGAATAGGATTTGTATGATGTAATCAAATGTGTAATAGATGTATCCTCTTTAAATAGAGGAGACATCAGCATTAGGGGGATTACGAAAGGTTTAGCTGAAAGGGAATTACAGAGAAGGAACATGGATCACTATGTAATATGTTACATTTGACAGATGAATAAAATATTGTTCTGAGCATTTCTTCTTAATTCCTTTCTCTGGGGAATCTTGTGAGAAGGAAAGGGCCCACCTTCCTCACAAGATTCACCCATTAATTTCCGTAGTGTGGTAATTGTTATTTCCATTTGCACCTTGTTAAAACTCTGTTTTGCTGAAATATTGTATGCATTATTGAAACTCTGTTATCTATTGCTGAAACTCTGTTTCCATTGATTGTCACATTTTTTTCATGTAATTCATTCCTAGGTAATCATTGATTATTTCAAATTGGTAATCTTGTTTACAAAATGATTTTGTGAAAGCGTGGTAGTCAGAAACAGGTGCTGAAGATTCCTACTTGGGGAATAGGGTCATTTGTTATAGAATAATTGGTCATTTCCTTTGCAGATTGGTTTCTTTTCCTAGATTTTTGTTTTCTTAATGTAATCCAAGATTCTTCTGATAATTGTCTGCAATAGAAATATTGCTTTTGCTGTAGCTCAAAGTAGAACTTCATTTCGCTTGAAGCAACGTGTGATTAGTGTAATTTTTACTACAATATTTCATTACTTTTGAGATTGAGCATATACAGTGTGTGATTTCCTTTGAAATAAACAGACTTCCCTAGGTTGAAAATTTATGTAGCACTTGATTGTTTGAATTAATGAGCAATTAGAGTGACCAACACTCACCACTTTCCCGACCTCCCTGAGCTGAAGAAGCTCTAGGGTAACCGAGGAAAAGTGGAATCCTCATAGCAGACAGCTATTATGTATTATCCCTTCCCCCGCCAAGGGATAGTTAGCACCCAATAGCAGCAAAAAACTCCCAACAATTCCAAGAAAAACAGCCACGAAATCTACATGATCAGTGATGAAATGTTTTTTCAGACACAGAACCAAAATTACGATACCCTACCAGACACTAATTTGTTAGGGGCTAGCACAAGTTCACCAACAGCACCATTGACTATATCAAAAATACCTATTGAACCTTTGCCAAAGATGGCTAAGGGACCAACTAGGCGAGTAGTAAACCATTCCAAAGCGGCCCATAACTATAACATTGTGTACGATTTAGCCCAATATCCCACCACCATGTCAACTAATTTGGAGGTATTATAATCATGCCCAAAGCAAAGGAAAGCCTTACTTTATGCGTTAGGCACCATCGACCATGCCGATTCGCGCCTAATGGCTATCGATTTAGATAAAGCCACCCCTAGGCTTCGTTCGATGATCGCCTTCCAGATACCGGTGTTAGTTCAAAACATTACCATTCACCATTGTATCATTGACAAGGGTGCAGCCACATGCGTTATGTCAAAGAATCTCTAGAAGAAGTTAGGATCTCCCAAACTAAAGCCATCAGACATCACACTCATAGCATACGACGGGCGACCATCTTCTCTCGTCGATCTCTACCAAAATGTCCCGGTCTGCTTGGCTAGAAAGACGATCCTTATAGACATCAAATTCTTGGATGCTCAACTATATTACAATATACTCCTCGAATGGAGTTATATGTATGCCGTGTCAGCCATAGCCTCCTCTGTCTTCCGAGCCATGAAGTTCCCCCATGAGGATCACATCATTACTATAGACCAATTGACATACCATGATAAGGGAACCCTAACAAATACTAATGTCATTATACCCTATGTAGACACATCTACCGAGACGCTAACACGGTATCAAGAATATGGCCCCAGCCAGTTCAAACCATCATTGATCCTAGGGTCATTTCTAGGAGATCCCCCTGTTATACCAGAATCATCTGATATCGCAGAGGCTCTGGTGTGAATGATATCTACATCAAGCACCAAAGCTAGCCAAGAGATGGATACGAGCAGTAATGACACCGAGACCTCGGCCACAGCAACATCTCTATCCAACGCTGCCTCCCAAACTAAGTTTCCTCTATCCCCAATCTCATTTTTTATCGCAACAGGTCTTGGCCACAGTGGTGTTTCCAAACTTATCATTTGCAAGTCCAGTTTGGTACCTAGTCTCACCTACCACGACGGGAGTCACAAACATCACCTCTATAGGGTTAATCACCCTCAGCCCTGAGGAGGCCCCATTTGTTAAGGAGATTGTTGCAACCATCCTATCCAAGGAAATTTCCATCGCAAAATTGATGATTACGACCAAGAAAACCAGTAAAAAAGGGAAGAAGGTAGAAAATCCCACCTTGCAATAGGAATTACAACCTTGCACCATATCCAACATAGTAGGGCACCATACCCACATCTTCCCAGAGCTGGACAAGCTAAAACTGCTCCTTAGCTTTGCTGTAAGTATCGCAGCAACAAGTTCCCGTAAAAAGGAACCAGGCACCAAAACTCAAGGCAAAGCATTGCGTACCAAACACGCATGCGCTATCTGCGGACATTATGGGAATTACACCCATCACTGCCCAAAAATTCCGCAATACAGGGACACCTTACATGTCATCGAGAAATCCTACCAAGAGGATCCCTCCATCCAGTAAACTTGAGAGGAACCTTGTGTCATTTTATACCTGCAGGAGGCACGGTGGTCACCAGAAAGACTCTCGTTCATCCCCCATCCCCCTATTGAGTGATGTGCACTCTGCGACGAACGAGATTATTTCATCGCTAAATGCCTAGCCCTAGAATTGTTTCAGCGATGGTATCCAGTTCATGTAGTATACCGTGCTGACCTTCTAGCCACCCAGTATTCCTGTCAAATATGTGGTGGCAATCACCCATTATGTCATTGTCACTATATCCCTAGATTTCGTGCAGCGCTAACTAGTTTATGCACGTTCACAGTATGTCTCTCCCTTGAAGACAACTCTGATACAAAATCCATGGATAGCTCGACAACACAAGAGAATGTGACAAGTAGATCCATCCTCTTCCTGTAAGCGGAAAAAGTGAACAATTAGGAAACCCTTAGTCACCCCCAATTGCCCTCCACAGAGAATACCAACATGTGCGTTATGTAACACACACAATCATGTGGTTTCCACTAAATAGACCTAGAAGCACTTCGCCGCTAGTATCGATCATGTCGCCAAATGAACAAGATGGGAACACGCATGTAAGGATTTTTTGCCTAGTATGTCAGGGAAACCACCATGAGTAGCTTTGTACGTATATCCCGCGAGTGCGACCACTTATTGACATGATACATTTATTAGAAACGCACCGCTAGTATCTCATCAATCTAGAGCTCAAAACCATAATGGAAGGCAGATTGCCTCCAGGATTCCTACCCCATTTCCACACTAACACGTCAGGAAAGTTAGAAAGGTGCATCGACCTAGCACAACCCATATCCAGACTAGGATAGCATGCGGACTATGCGATAGAATCGACCACGAAGTCAACTAGTGTAAAGAACTGAAGCACCACACGAATAGCTTTCACATGGTCTCCTCCCTACCTCAGAGGCACCTCTATAACCAGGAAAAAACAACACACTACCATTGCTGGATCTACTCACATTTTCACCATACTATGAAATGTGAACACCTCCCCAAGCTTCGAGTAGCGAGAGAAGCATTAAGTCTACACTCCCCAAAAGAGTTATACATACCCAAGCCAAAAAATCGGAAATGGTAGAAGAGGACTCTCTCCCCTACGCATGATTCCTTCCGAGCATCCACTTCAAGGAGAAAGAGTAGTGTTGGTTCCCACACAGTCTACTCAGTTGGCATAGTGGTACCATGCACCATTTTCACTGGCCATAACCGCGAACCAGGGGTATTCCCATTAATGGAAACTTTCAGGCACCTCTGTACCAGGCACAACTTCCAACTCCCAAAAAGTGCCCAGCCTAACGAGGAATCTAGCCTTGCTCTCATGCAAGCTCCCATGATGGAAATTCCTCCCCCACCAAACGTTTACGACATGATATACCATATACGATTCATATCATCATGTATCAGAACCATGACCCGGGTTGTTTTCTCATTTGTCATAGGTGTCGAGTCAGCTACAACTACGAGTGTATTTGTACCAACGACGGTGCAAACCCAATCCATATGCACCCTGTCAACTGCATTTGGTTCCACCACATCGACAATGGAATCCTTTTCGTGTTTGTCGACCAGCTTTGTTAGGACTAAACCTCTTCCTCACGGCCTTGCGCAGATTCAGTCCCCCGTCGCATCCTTATTTCATTCAGATGACGACATCCTTGACGTCATGACGGTGCCAGATTATCCATGGGATGCAATGCATCACCGCTCCTTTTTTCTCCCTAGAAAAAAATTCAGCCCTGACAAGATAGGAGAACAAGAGATTTATGCGAATGAATCAAAATATTTCCTCCCATCAAAGAAGGTTTATTGGTTCAAGAACCCCATTTGGGCACCCAATGCATTTGAGGAAGGAAACATGTCAAACATTTCACCTACCATCAAGGTGAATATAGCTCAAAATATTGGAAAGGTAGAAGAAATCTCACTAGGGACTGCATGTTCACTATAAGAGATAACCTCTTACACCCACTTGTTGCAACCAAGGCGGAAGTAATAAAATGAGAAATTGACAAGCTTCATAAAGCTGGGTTTATCTACCCCATCGCTTACGCATCTTGGGTTTCCAACCCTGTTCCCGTCATGAAAAAGCAGGGCACCATACGCGTTTGCACTAATTTCCACGATTTGAAAAAAGCATGACCCAAGGAAAATTACCCTACCCCATTCATCGACCAATTCATCGATTCTTGTGCAGGTCACGAGGCCCTCTCCTTCATGGATGACTTCTCTGGGTACAATCAAATTCAAATTCTCCACAACAACCAGTACAAGACCACATTCACTACCCCCTGGGGCACTTTCGCTTACAAGGTAATGTCATTTTTCCTAAAGGACACTGGAGCCATCTTCCAGAGAGCCATGAATTATATCTTTCATGACTTGGCACACCTTATCATCACTTACTTGGACAACCTGACCGTCCAATCCATGAAGCTATTAGACCACCTCAAGGATCTGTGACTGGTATGCCAACGATGTTGGAAATACAACCTATGCTTCAACCCCATCAAGTGCATCTTCTGCATCACAGCAGGAAGACTTTTAGGTTTTATCGTGTCCCAACAAGGAATTAAAGCGCACCCCCTCAAGGTCCAAGCTGTCAAAGAGGTACCTCCACCTTGAACCCTTAGGCAACTACAAAGCTTGCAGGGAAGGGCCAAGTTTCTCAGACGCTTCGTCCCAGATTACACCACTTGTGCTCAAGGATTGTTGCGTCTCCTTCATCAGGACATCCCGTTAAAATGGGATGACCAAGCCCAACAAGCATTCAACACATTGAAAGACACATTGTATTCAACACCACTTATCAGTCTCCCAGACTAAAGCAAAGACTACATCCTGTAGCTATCAACATCCAAGACCGCTTTGGCTAGAGTATTGATCCAGGAGGGCCCATATGGGAAGGAGCACATAATATATTATGTTAGCAAAACCTTATTGGGTGCTGCATTAAGATATGAGCCCAAAGAAAATACTGCCCTAGTGCTAATTCACACAGTCCAAAAACTTCGCCACTACATTATCTTAAAGACCACAACGGTCATCACAATTATTAATCCCATCAAATATCTACTCACGTGCCACCTAATGAACCACAAATATGTGTGTTGGATATTCATTCTGCAATAATACGACTTACAGTTTCGCTCCCCCAAGAGAAAAAAGTCGCTAATTTTAGTAGAATTCATTACGAACCTCCCAAGTCATACAAAAGGATCACCAGTCAACAATTTGCTATTGGACGAACATCTCTTCCTTGTAGCAACCAATGACCCTTGGTACATAGATATCCTCCTATGCTTATGAACCAAAAGTTCGGACCCCATCTTACTCGTGACGACCGTCGGCGCATTCACCACCAGGCCCCCCGATACCTCCTTATGGGAGATATCTTATACTGACAAGGCATCGACACCATCTTATGTCGATGCCTTACCCATGACCAAGCAGAACAAGCCCTTAATGACTGCCACAATGGAGCTTGTGGTGGCCACCTCTCTGAAGTGGCCACCACCCAAAAAATCCTACGTGTAGTATATTTTTGGCCCACTTTATTCCGCGATTACATTTCAGCAGTCAAGAGGTGTGAGTGATGTCATTTCTTTGCTCACAAGGTGAGAGCCCCTCCCACTCCCCTACACCCTCTCATCGTTGCTAATCCATTTTTTAAATGGAGGATCGACTTCATGACTTCCAACCCAGCATCGTCGGGCAATCACAAATACATTATTGTAGCTTTCGATTATTTCACCAAGTGGGCAGAGCCTATGCCCACATACAACAACACCACAGAAACTGATGCACGATTTTTGTCTAACCATGTCATTGCATGGTTCAATGTACCCAAGGAGTTAGTCTTTGACAACGGGAAACACTTGGAAAACGAAGTTTTCCAAGAGATATCTCACCATCTCGGATTCATACTTGAATTCACATCACCATATTACCCCCAATCCAATGGACAGGTAGAGGTTGTGAACAAAGTACTCAAAACAATGTTACATCGTATGGTGAATAACCACAAAACAAACTAGCACCACATGCTTTTCTCCACCCTATGGGCATACCGCATGGCAGTGAAAACATCAGCAGGGTTCACACCCTTTCACCTGGTGTACAGGGTCAAAGCCGTGATTCCCATAGAACAAGAAATCCCAAATTTACACACCATCATCGAACTCCTCGATGACACCTAGCCTCTAAAGCAACGCTTAGTACAACTAGAGTTCGTTGATGAAAGTTGACGAAAGTCACTCCAACACAACGAGGCCCATAAGAAGCCAGTGAAAGCATTGTTCGATCGCAATATCAACCCTTGTTCATTTACCAAGGGAGAGTTAGTCCTCCACTACGAAGTCACAAAATAAGCCCTAGGGCCACGAAAGTTTGAAACATTGTTGAAAGGACCCTACGTCATAAAACATTGTCTCCTCAAGTGGGCATATATCTTGATAGAGCCAGACGAAACATACCCGAGCAACCTCATCAACGGTCTTTACCTCAAGAAATTTTACCCATAAGGTCCAGGAGGGATCAGCCCTAGAGTCAACATACAGGCACCCAAATTTAATTTTTGATCAAAGACTTGTCACAAAAAATGCTCTTGTGTCACAAATGGATTTTCAACCCAACCATTAATTTGGATTCATTGATGGAGCATCAAGATGGTCTCAAAGTTTAGCAGCAGCCACCTGGGTCATCTATCACCCTGATCGATCACCATTCTTCACCAACGGAGTATGCATTGGTTCAACAACAAACAATCAGGTAGAATATGATGTCGTCATTGGGCTCATGTGTGATGCCTTCAATCAAGGCATTCGCCATTTGCATATCTACCTAGATTCCCAGTTAGCGTTGTCTCAGATAAAACAAGAATTTGAGGTACGAGATTCACACCTATTTAGAAAATATTTGTGTAAAAAACGATTAAGCCGTCAATTTGATCACATTATATTCACACATGTGCCTAGAAATCAAAACCAGACAGTAGATCACATAGCTAACCATATCCTAAACTGGAATGCATCTCGGATAAACCATCATACATAAAAACAAAAAAACATAAAAAACATAGATATCCATCGGCACAACACATTATCCATAAACTCATATTAACATGGGATACACCATACAGATTCGTAAAAAATATATCTCTCTCATATATATATATATATATATATATATATATATATATATATATATCAAAAATTGTCTGAGTACAAAATAGGAGTCGTGTATCTGACTCATAATTTAGCCAAAAAATACATATGTGCAAATCAACAAAAATAAGGGAAGCATGCTCATAACAGGTGCTTTCCTTGTGTATAAAAAGCCTCTAGGGCTATGCCCCTCCGAATTAGGAACCTGGACCCACGGCTTCTCCTGGTACCAACATTGGGGCAATTTTCAAGACTGAGACCGCCACCCAGTGCAAATTCGGTCGATATCCCCTCTCATGGGCCATCAACGTCTCCAACCAGACGTCATCCAGGTCATCCACAAACCCTCGGGTCAGCATCCCCTGGGTAAGGCGGTTCACTCTTTCCTGCGCATCCTCCAGATCACGGGCCCTAACCTCCAAAGCGGCCATCTTCTCCGTCACCTCTGCAACACAAGCCTTCATCGCCTCGACGCGAGAAATCGCCACAGCGAACTCGGCAGTAGCCGAGCTGCTACCCTCCCTAAAGGGGCTAGCCTCAATGCCAGGTACTCCACCTTGAGGCTATGCCAGATCCCCTCCTTGCCCCCCAACTAGTAGCGGCACGCCTCAAGGCCTCGAGATTGGATGGTGCCCCACCAACTGAGCCACAGGAAGCCCCACCTCGCCAACATCTACAAGAGTAAACACAACTATTTCACTGTCATCATAATACACATATAAATCATAAATACTCAAAAAATGCAGAATAAAACATAAAAAACATACCTGCTGGCCCCCATGCATATCCCGCAGGAAGACCTATGTCTGGGTCTCCATGCAAGTCCATCCCAGCATACAGGTAAGGCAGGAACATCTAAGGATTGGCCTCAAACCAAGCCTCTATAGTGGCATTCCAATAACGCCCAACCTGTCCTCCCACACTGTGAGGCATCATGGGGGCCCACCTCCTCATATGAGGCTCATGAGGACCCCTAGCAGGCACTTCCACCACAGGCCTCAGTAGCACCACTCTCTTGTACAAAATGCTACAAAATATGCTAGCATATGTGAATAATTTAGATCCATCATGGACCTTAGAGAGCTAAGCCAACATCCCGTCATAGCAGTGATGGGAAAAATCGAAGAAGTTTCCGGCCCTCAGCTAGTGCAGAACACCAATCTGCGGGACCGATGCCCGATTGGGCGAATATTACCCATCAAATGCATAATCACCACCAAAGCACACCGCTCCTCTAGGTCATTCACAAAGGCTATCTGAATACACCCCTTCATGAGAGGCGCCCCACCACAATGGTTAGCCGTGAACCGTTGAAGATCCACCCTCCCAAGGGGAAGCAGATAAGGGAGTGCCTCGCCCTAAGGTAGTAGCCTGGTCACAAAGTATATATCCGTCTCAAGATGGATAGCCAGATCGGACCTCTGCAACACCATAACCTTGCATCACATGTTCCAACATCGAATCACGTAGCACAAGAGAAGATCCTCTGATCACAAGAGGTCATTCTCCAAGAAATTGAGAAGACCCCATCTCACCAACTGTTGTGGTACGTTGACATCATGTGCCACAACGATCCAGAGGTCATACCAGTCTCTCTCCCTCCATAAAATCCTGTCATCACAACATGCACACATCAACAACATAAAAACATTCAAAAATTAAAAAAAATTCACAAAATCTTTCGCTTCGTCGCCACGCCTGTTTCGAAAATAGGCACGCCTTCCGCATGCTTGTACCTTGTACAAGTGCAGAAAATGCATGCATAAATCCCTCACAAGCCAATAATTTCATGCAAAACCCTCATTTCTATGCAAAAAATACGTGTATGTTCCTTGATCGCCCGTGCGGTCAAGGCCAGAAAAGGCTAGGAATCTGTACAAACTTGGTTTGTACGGACACCTACCTAGTCACACTGAAATAAAATAAAAATAAAGAATAAAAAAATAAAATGCAGGACGTTAAGGGGCTTTTACCTGGCTCAAGAATCACGAGTTCCGAGTACACAGGTTGACTGCAACGGCAAGAACATCTCTGCAGAAGCCTCTGACCTCTCGAGACCTAAAACACTCAAAAGTCGCAAATGAGTTGAAATGAGCCATATTGGCCTATATGTTGCCCATTTCAGATTGTTTGGAGGACCATAACAAGAGCTCAGAGGGCCCAATTTCATAACCGAAATCAAAATAGTGATCAGCACCTCATAACACCCAAAGGAGGGCCCACACATTCACACCTCCGAAAAATAAATTTTCAATGCAGAAAATTATGCCCTCTCTCATCTTCCTTTCATTCAGTGCATGTTTTTCAATAATATTTGAATGAGGAAGATGCTTTCCCATGGGGTATGTTTGTTGCAGGTATTGTACAAACCATCCATCGCTCCATCCATCGAAAGTTTCGGATCAGGTATCATTCTACCCTCAGCATGATAGAGTCCCAGAAAAACTCTGCATATCCTAACATCATTTCTCCACAATAAATTAACCATAGGTTCCAAACACCCAACCATGTTTATCATCTCCCCACCTTGCACATGATAAACATCCTTGTTGGTCGGTAGAGCCTCCCCTCCATGGTGCCCGTCACCCAAAGTAGATCATACATCAGAAAAATCATGACGCCATGACCATACCACTTCAGTTTGGGAAGCACTTCATGCCCATTCATCCACCATGCATCAAGTCAAGTTTTACCATATCGAAATAAAACCCCTTTCTCAGACTACCATTTTTTGCAAGAAGATCAAAATCGTGCCACCGTGCCTCGCATTTGGCCTACCATACCTCCATCAGCATAGCCTATCTGTGATATTTTTCATCTACTTCATCACCCCCACACGAGAGACCAACCAATGGGGCCCCCACACTAAAAAAAACACCCTCCTCACATCATCAGTGAGTGAGCACTCTCATGTTTTGGGGCACCCATCTCTGTGTTTTGTATAATTCAATCCCATTGTTTCATTTTTTTCGTAAGTGTACAAAGATCGCAAACGGTGAACAAAGTCCCCCACTCATCCATCCATTTTTCTCCCACGACAACATTCCATAGTCACCCTTGTTCGGAGTATCACACCTTTCATGCATAAGCCACCATGACATTCATAACCAACATATAACCACCCTGGATGTCCTACCGACTCCGGGGATTTCCTCATAAAAAATAGTTATGATTGTGACCAGGCTGCTTTTTTATAATCCGACCTAGGACCACTAAATCCCCACCATCATTTTTCAGCCACCCCTCGCTATCATACCTATGTTAAACCTATAAAATCCCATACCTTGGTCACTTGCATCAGTCTCTAATTTTGGTCGAGGCTTCCTTTTTGTGAACTTCAACTCACATCCTCCAAAAAGGAAGCAGTGTTGGAACGGGGTCTCCTAACAAGCTACAAAACCGGCCCATTTTGGTTATTTTTGTTATATTTAGTATAGCGCAGGGGTTTTTGGGTGGATCAAAGCCTCGAAAAGCATTGTAATGGGGTTAAAGGGTAAACTAGGGGTCCAAAAACCATGGGTTGTGGACCATAGGAATGTTAAAGCTAGATTGTTACAAATAGAGAGGCATTTCGGATTGTGAGGGGTAAGAATTGGCTAAGCTATTGATGCGATCTGTTTTGTAAGCAATCTATTGGGGTTTTTTGGGAACGGACTCCTACTGGCTGTGTGTGCAAAGATCCTAGTCCAGCTGTGTGCGGACCCTGCTGGTGTGTGTGCAGGTTGGGAAGGGAATTGTAAGGGTAACGAATGAATGAATATGAAAGATTGTTGGATCTGAATTTGTGATTACTGTTGAATGGATTGCTACTAATTAATTTGTTATGCATTTCTCTATCTTTGCGCTGCGAAGGTCTGTATATTGAATGCTTGAATCTATTCTGATTTGGTTATATATTGCTGCGAAAGAATGTGTATTGAAATAGATCTAGATCTGTTCTATTCGGATATATATATTTTTGTGGTAAGGTTATGAAAAGCATAGAATTGTAGATCTAGTATGCAATTGGACCTATACTTGATCCTACACAGAGATAACTTGAGCGGAACGCAGCCCTGCTTGCCTTACCCTTCCTTTCTCAGGGTGTGGAAACCTAGTTCCAGCACCCACCCATACTACTTCGGGTGAGACTGTGACTTGCGCAAGTAGGTCACTGCCGAAAGGGCCAGTAGTATAGGGGTTTGTTGGCAAACCTTGCACACCGAACCTGGGTCAAGACCCCTCAAGCCAACAAATGGTTCCGTTGTCGGGACCTGAAGAGATCTGAGAACGAGATTGGGTAGTGGCATCAGAGATCTAATGTAGGGTTGAATGAGCCAAGGTACAAGGGGTGATAAGTGATACGGTAAAAAGAGCACAGTTATCCTTGGATTTTGATGAAAGGGCGTTGGATTGGTATATGCGTTACATATCCCAAAATGGAAGTGCCATGCTTCAAAATATTAGGGATGCCCTAAAACAGCAATTCCGGAAACCAAAATCCTATTCCCAACTGGTATCATAAATAAAAGAATTCAAGCAGGGAGCAACAGAGTTAGTCTGGGAGGCTGATCAGCGGTTAAATAAAGAAAATTGGGAAGGTGAGTTCAAGTACGATGACAAACAGCACATGGAATGGTTTATCGCTATTCTGCTACCTCACTTGCGTACACCCATGGGCCATCAGAATTTTGAATCATAAGAAAAAGCCTTGGAAGTTGCCATGAAACTTGAAGCAGCACCTAAGGATGATACAAGGGAAGGGGTACAACAAATTCAGGAGCAGCTTGGGGCCATGCACATGGAAATACAGAGCCTACGAATGGAACAAGGGAAGGGGGTAAGCACGGACCTTTGGTGCGAGGATCGTCGGGTGGCAGGACTACATGACACAACCCAGTGTCTGTGAGTCAATAGAGGTGAAGTAAAGCAACAATGGTGCAGGTTCTACCAATCTATAGGACACAATGAGCATAAATGCCACACATATGACTTACTAGTAGATCGGGGAACCCTATATAGGGTAAAATCTAATCCTGCATCTCCGAGATCCCCTGCAAGCTTTGGTGGTTCCCCTGCACAGGGCAGGGGCGGCGGGGAGGAAGTGTTGGGCGAGGACAAGGCCAACTAATCTACTACAACTGCAGATAAGTAGGGCACTTTACCTGAGACTGCTCAAATCCCACTGAGAAGACCTGTAAATACTGATGATAGTTGGACCATGAACTTGAAGATTGCCCGATTTTGCTAACAAGGATGAAGGACAAACAGTTTACTCCCACACGAAATATACAGAGAGTCAAAATGGAGCTAAGAAGCATAATGCATAGCATGGTCACCCAGAAAGCAGTAGAGGGGCTCGCTATTCAGAAGGAACTAGCTCCCAGGAAGCAGGAACCACTGGAAACCCCTGTGCAGTTCCTAGAAGAAGAAGTTGAAACCTTTTTTAGGGCATGCTTGAAGCTCATAGGCAGTCCGCAGGCGGGGGAAAGTCTTCAAGTATTGTTGCAGGACTACACAGTTCAGCCGAGCATGATGACTGAGGTTAAGGAAATACACAAATTACACAGCTATAAGAGGCGCACTGGGGGAGAGATGCACTTGACTGCACAAATTGGTGACTATGAGATAGATCAGGTTATTCTTGATCTTAAATCTGATGCGAATGTCTTACCAAAATAGACCTAGAAACGAATGGGAGAACCTAAACTAAACTGGTCCTCCATCCAGCTGCGAATGGTGAACCAACAAAAGATCATCCCTCTGGGACGATTGCCAAGGGTTATGGTTGATATCGCAGGAGTAAAGGTTTTGGCTGACTTTGAGGTCATCGAAATTGTGGAAGATACAGACCCCTACCCTGCGCTCCTGGGGATAGACTGGGCTATTGACGTAGGAGGTACCATTAATCTAAAAAATGTAGCATGGTGTTTGAGAATAATGGGACATGTGTAATAATACCACTGGATCCCGTTGAGGGCGCACGGTATACCGAACCAGTGTATGAAGACGAGGAGCTCGATCACATCTACAGGATGACAGCACAAGACGAGGACCGGGATAACCCTGCATTGGGCAGAGTATCCCACTAGGAAAATATCAGGGAATACTTATCTAATCCAGATGAAGAACTGGAGAAGTGGCAAACCCAGCTACACGATGTTTCAACTCTACGATACCCTCGAACGGTAAGAACCCTCTACTGCATCACTTCAGAGGTAAGGGATCTCCCCCACTTTGATGGGTCTAGTACTGTCTAGGACTTCATAAGAACATTAAAAGCTAGGGTACCCAAGGATCAACGACTCTGGGCACTCAATCTGGCGCTACGCGACACTCTAGCCCGATAGTGGGATACCCACAAGAAAGCTTTTCCGAATTGGGAGATGTGTTGGGATAGGAGTGCTGCAATTCACACCCCCTGCTGACGTACGCACGAAGATATTCCTGGAGCCCGGAGATCCCCATGTGCATCTGCATGCATGGACTACCAAGTGGGCTGACTGAACCCCAAATGAGTGGATCCATATTTTTATACATGCCCTGGGCCCCATCCCCACTACTTGGTACTTAGATGTCGAGTTACATCAGTAGACCTGCCATTGGGATATATTAAAAGAGGATTTCCTTGGAACGTTTGGACTCATTGGGGGAACAGAAATGCTTGACGAAGCCCTGCAAGACATTGATGCGTTCATATTTAATAAGCCTCGTCCTCACAACCCGCCAGCCATTCTGACATGGGAGGCCCAGATGCAAGACATAGTCAACTGTCGGAGCTTGGCCATTAATGAAGAAGAAGAGGACCCACGAAATCTATCTGTTTCAGAATCTGAAGGGGAACGTGCCATTCTTGGACCATCGCTTGTAAATAATTATGTGATCCAACCTCTCCGGCTACGAGAGTTTAATATTGGGACAGATGAACACCCTAAATTGGTGAAAATTGGGGACTATTAGGATGAAGGCACTGTGGGAAAGTTTCCGAGCTACTCACGGAGTACTAGGACTTATTCCCTACAAAGTTCTCTGAGCTCAAGGGAATCACGGGGGACCTTGGCATTATGCACATCACTCTGAAAGCGAGGGCACGACCCATCAAGCAATGGCCCTATTGATTGAATCCTAAATATAAACAAAAGGTCAAAGAAGATCTGGACAAAATGCTGACCGCTGGTATCATCGAACCAGTTGAACAGTCAGATTGGATCAGCCCAATGATCGTTCAGGAGAAGAAAAAAAAAGGAGAAATACGTATCTGTGTGGACCTTCGAAAACTAAATGATGCCTACATTCACGACCCCTTTCCTACTCCCTTATCCGGTGAAATCTTGGATAGCGTGGGTGGCCAGGAGGCCTATTCCTTCACAAATGGATTCTCGAGATACCATCAGATCAGAATTTCCCCAGAAGATCATAGTAAGACCACCTTTGCTACTGAATGGGGCTCCTTCCAGTACATGGTCATGCCCTTCGGTCTTAAGAATGCACCTGCTATATTTTCAAGGGTCGTAGTGGTCATCTTCAAAGAATTTATCCACAAGTTTCTGGAAGTTTACTTTGATGACTGGACGGAGTTTGTCTTAGTGAAATATCATCTCTCGAACCTACGATCAATGTTGGATGCATGTCAAAAGCACCAGATCTCCCTGAATGTCAAGAAGTGCATCTTCTACGTACCGTTCGGAATCTTGCAAGGGCATATAGTCTGTTGACAGGGTATGATGGTTGATCCTACAAAGATAGCTGTAATTATTAACCTGGAAGCCCATACAATTGAGAAATAGCTGCGCTCCATTCTCAGTCACACAGGCTATTATAGGAAGTTCATTCAAGGATATGCCCTAATCACAGCACCCATGGAACAACTACTAAAGAAGGATGTCTCTTTTTTTTGGAATGATGAATGTCAGAAGAGCTTTGAACTGCTCAAAGAGAAGATGGTTTCTGTGCCCATACTGATATTCCCTGATTGGTCCAAATAGTTCCATGTACATGTTGATGCATCATGAATCATCTTGGGTGTGGTCCTTACGAAGCCTGGCGAAGGGGATATTGATCATTTGGTTGCCTTTGCCAGTCGAAAAATTTCAGGTGCCAAACGGAATTACTCTACTACTGAATGCGAAGGACTAGCTATGGTGTATGCGCTACAAAAATATCACCACTATCTACTGGGGGGGCACTTTAAGATTTTTACTGACCATTCGGCTTTGAAATACATGGTCAAAAAGCCTGTGTTGGGGGGGGAGATTTTCCACTGGTTGTTGTTGTTTCAAGAATACGATTTTGAGATCATTGTGAAGCCTGGAAGGTTGAATGCAGGCCTGGATCATCTGTCACGTATTGAGACAGGGGAAGAACCCACTAACTTGGACGAATCTTTCCTGATGCACAACTGTTTACCATTAAGATGGTGGATGACCACTTTGCTAATATCCTTGAGTTCCTTACTGTGTATTCGGTGTAACAAAAAAAGGAGTTGGTCACTCGAGCAGAAGACTTTAATATCATCGCAAGATAGCTATACAAGCTGGGCGCAGATGAAATACTCTGCAGATACGTATTAGAACATGAATGACCCACCGTCCTCGCAGAAGCTCACGAGGGAGTTGCTGGCGGCCACTATGTAGGAAGGGCTACAACACAAAATATTTTGAGGGTTGGCTTATGGTGGCCTACCCTACATCATGATTCTTACACCTATTGTAGAACGTGTGATACCTACCAACGAACCGGCTGCCCTTCATGCCGTGATCATATGTTGTTACAGCCCCAAATGGCCCTACAGGCTTTTTATAAATGGGCCATTGACTTTATAGGACCCATTAATCCACTAGGAAAGAAAACTGGCACACACTACATTATCACTGCCACTGACTATGTCACACAATGGGCTGAGGAACAGGTCGTGAAGGATTGTACCGACGATACTGCTGCACATTTTATCTTTGAGTAGATTTTGACCAGGTTTGGCTGCCCGAAAATCCTGATGAGCGACCAAGTTTCGCATTTCGTTAATCAAACAATTCAAGCTCTGAACGATGTGTTAGTATGAATCTTTCATCGTAAAATATCACTTTAGCTACGCATAACAAGTAGCCCTAACATCGATTATGGTTTCCAAATATATTTAAATCTGCAATTAGGTGATCCAAACGATACTGCAAAAATCTAGATCTAAGCATAAAAGATATTAAGCAGATAAAGTAAAATATGGCTCCATACATCCAATAGATAAGACAAGAACAATGTATTTGAAAGAATTTTTATATTATATTAAAAAGGGGCACCTGAGAGGAAAACAAGAAAGGTGTTTTCCGGTTCTCCTCCATGGGATGGGTTCTTGAAAGTCCTCAGCGTTTCAGATCTAAAATTCCTCTCTCTTATTGGTGTAGAAAACCCAGACAAACATAGAACTCAATGGGAGCTCGCAAGGTAAAAATGAAAAAGGTGACCAAGGGTAGATCCAGAGTGATCTAATGCAATGGAGGTGACTAATGAATGGGGAAAACCCTTCTATTTATAACAAAATATTAGGGCGGTCTAGAACTTGGTGCATGAATAAAATATTATTAATCGAATTCTCGAACCACCCTTTAGGAATATTTTATTATATTTGTTGGAGGGAAAAGGATTTTTGACTTGGGTAAATTCCTTTATTTATAAATAATAAATAAATAAATGATTTATTTATCATTTTAGGGAAATTATGGGAATATAATTAAATAAATAATGGTTTATTTAATTATTTATGGATGATTTAGTCAAATTTAACTAAGAATATTATTTAAATAATGATTTAAATAACTTATTCTTAGGAAATAATTAAATAAATAAGGATGTATTTAATTAATTTCCTTGTTTTGGGTTAAATATGACCGGGAAATATAAACAAATAAGTTATTTCACATGGTGAAAGCAATTTTACTTAGGGTAAAATTGGTCTTACATGGTGTACTTGGGTTCATCTAATAATAATAGGTTAGATGACCAAAAAAATGGTGTAACACGATGAATTCTGGATCCACCATGCCAAGAGTACACCATACCATCCCCAAGCTAATGGGACGGTGGAAGCTTTCAACAAAATTCTGGAATAGGCACTAACGAAAGTTTGTAATGGAAATCGAAGTGACTGGGATATTCGCATCCCTTCGGTCCTATGGGCTTATCGGACGACCTGCAAAAAGCTATCTGGTAGGACATGTTTCCAAATGCTCTATGGAAAGGAGGCCATCATGCCCATAGAATACGTTGTTCCTAGCCTATGCATCACAACATTTACAGATATGGCAGACTCTGATATCATATAAGAACGTCTGGCACAACTGGTAGCATTGGAAGAAGATCATTCTATTGCTCAGTTTCACCAGCAGGTACAAAAAGCCAGAGATAAAGCCTAGCATGATCGACATATTCGCCAAAAGACATTTTTCGTAGGTGATCTCATCTTGTTATATGATAGCCAATTTGCGAAACATCCTGGCAAATTTCGGCAGCACTGGCTTGGTCCCTACATAGCTCAGAAGGTTACGAATGGTGGCATAGTCCAGTTAGCTACCCTGCTCGATGACCTCCTCCCTGGTTTTGTCAATGGAGGATGACTCAAACCATACCGGGCTACGAATTAGGAGGACGCAACAGTACTGTGACTCAGGACGAGTCACAAGATTGTGTTGGGGGACTATTGGAACGAGGTCTCCTAACAAGCTACGAAACAGGCCCATTTTGGTTATTTTTGTTATATTTAGTATAGCACAGGGGTTTTGGGGTGGGTCAAAGCCCCAAAAAGCATTGTAATGGGGTTAAAGGGTAAACTAGGGGTCCGAAAACCATGGCTTGCGGACAATAGGAATGTTAAAGCTAGATTGTTATAAATAGAGAGGCATTTTGGATTGTAAGGGGTAAGAATTGGCTAAGATATTGATGTAATCTGTTGTGTAAGAGATCTGTTGGGGTTTTTGGGGAAGTACTCCTACTCGCTGTGTGCGTGGAGATCCTAGTCCAGCTGTGTGCGGACCCTACTGTTGTGTGCGCAGGTTGGGAAGGGAATTGTAAAGGTAACAAATGAATGAATATGCAAGATTGTTGGATTTGAATCTGTGAGTACTATTGAATGGATTGCTGCTAATTACTATGTTATGCATTTCTCTATCTTTGCGCTACAAAGGTCTGTATATTGAATGCTTGAATCTATTCTGCTTTGGTTATATCTTGTTGCGAAAGACTGTGTATTGAAGTAGATCTAGATCTGTTCTGTTCGGATATATATAATGTTGTGTTCAGGTTATGAAAAGCATAGAATTGTAGATCTAGTATGCAATTGGACCTATACTTGATCCTGTGTAGAGACAACATGAGCAGAACGCAGCCCTGCTTGCCTTACCCTCCCTTTCTCAAGGTGCGGAAACCTAGTTCCAACACCCACCCATACTACTTCGGGTGAGACTGTGACCTGCGCAAGCAGGTCACTGCCGAAAGGGCCAGTAGTATAGGGGTTTGTTGGAAAACCTTGCACACTAAACCTGGGTCAGGACCCCTCAAGCCAACAAGCAGTATCTTGGATGACCCCTCACCATAATAGGGGCATTCTCGGATGGCATTGTGGGAGTCATCATTTCCCATGGATTTCATCGATCCTCCTAACATTCGACTATGACAAAATATTTCATGTCAAGATGGTATAGTACTTTACAACCATTGCACTTTGCTCAAATTCATCAAAGACCTATGCAATTATAAGTATCTCTTTCAGCAATGCTTACATGGGAAGGTCCCATCCATACACCCATGCTTACAATGAGCATTTATATGCCATACCAATATTACGCATGTGGGCACCACGTTCCACCTATTGTCAAATAAAAAATTCCCCTGAGGGCATCAACAATCATCATCATCAAACAAATCAGAAAATCACTACCATACTAGTGACACAAGTAGAATCTTTATCTGTCAGATAGATTTGTTTAGCTAGTAAAAGCATCATGAGCATGGGACATGCCCACCTCGTAGAAAATTTGTATTTATTGTATCATACTATTTCTTGCAGGGTTCCCATGGAACATGGTCACTCTTCGACCCACTGTAAGACGTTTCCAACTTTTAGTTGTACGCGGGTCTCTTCCTTTCTCTCTCCACACAGTACACAAAAAAGAAACTATAATGTATTTTGGCTATACAATTCTTCCTAGACCTCACACATTAGGGGACAACTGTTATCACTGAAAAATTGGACAAGCAAAGATGACATTATTAAAAGTCCAGCAGAAGGATTTATAGGGTTGAGGCACATTAAAGGATCTGGAAAATTTTAAAAACCCTAAGGTCAAGAGGAAAAATCAAATTGCGCACCAAGTACTCAAGAAAAATGCACCTTTTCGCACATTTTTCTTTGATAAGCATGCCTTTGCTCGGCTTTCCCTTGAAAAGCCGCGCGGTCCTAGGAGTGGCGGAAGTCACTTTCTTGGACCACATGGCACACTCCAGGAAATGATCCCCACACTTGAGGTCGCCCAAGGACAGCCACCTTGGGACCTCAAGGGAGCACACAAAGGAATTAAGTGGCACACAATGGCATCAACCCTCTCTCTTGGGTCACCATCCATCAATGTACCAAGAGAGGGAAGGGGAATTTAAATTCATCTGTAAAAGGCCACCAAGAGATGATCAAAGGGAGAGAACATTTTTATGTTGGTCAAATTTCCCATGAGCAATCCAACAGTGTGCAATCCAGAGTACAATTAGAGATGGGATTTGGTTGTTGGCCATCCAACAACTTCAATCCTTTGGAGTAGAGAGAGAGACCTTGCACCAAGAAGCTAGAAGGTAAAAACATCCTTGCATCGAGTATTAGAACTCCATAGTTCTATGGGCCCTTTGGCAAGAGTGTAAACATAGTATCTTTCTTCCTAACAACAAGCAATAAGAGGGGACCTTGATGCCACCGTTAGTATTATTGTTATGTTTGACTCTTTATGAGATTTCGTGTTTATGTTTAATTTAGTTTTTTTTTCTCTTTATATATGCATACTATATCATGATTTAGTGTGTTCAATGTTTTATAGCGCGTTCACTAACCTACTAACTCTTTTTTTTTTCTACCTATGACCAAGGCTTAAAGGCAATGACCACTCCTCCTAAGCAATTGTGGATTGGGACACTTGCGCACCAAAACCACAACCACAGTAAGGCTGGATTTCTTTGTCTTCTAGCAACACATGTTTTTCATTTTCTCACATATGCTTGAGAGTCTTTGAACAATGTTGGCGAATAATATCATGCATGAAGGATTTTGTGTGCGGTCGTATCTCCTCTGAAATGTCCACCTTCAGGTCCATCGTGGAGTTCCTGCAAAACCTTTTGTGCTTCAATATTTTCAAGGCATCTTGATGATACAGAGTCATAATTTTTTCTAAAAAACACATAATCAATGATCTGATATTGATTAGATTTTAATCTTAAAGCTCTTTTTCTTTTATGATTGAGTTTTGTAGGAGCATATCCATTCTTAAAATAAAATATAAGATCAACATATTGGGATTCAGAGTCAGTCAGGCTTACCTCAGAAACATGTACATTATTACTCATCATCTGATATTTTGGATGCTCCATACATAAATCTGCAAAGACCTTGTCCTATGACAATTTTGGCTGGTTTCATGTTAGTACCATATTCCTGCAGAGCTGTAACCCAATTTTCCCTTTTTTCTCCTAGTTCCTTCTACATAAGCAGTTGCCTTAGTGATGGGAATGGAACTATTACCTTGGTATGTGTATTTAGGAGAAAATACATGAAATGCTTTATAGATTTTGTTAGGTCCCTATATTACAAGTATAGTCCCTTATTTTTATTAGTGTAACCCCCTTATTGTTATTATTGTACCCTTGTAACCCCCATTTTGTTATTATTGTGCCCTTAAATTATTATTGTTAGGTCGGCTAGGATTACATTGTGGCCCACTAGGATTACATTATGGCCACATGGACTCTTATATATAGAAAGGAGGTTTTGTAAATTGTATCATCCAATAATTTTTCATTTATGTAATGTATTGGAGGTTGCCCACTTGAAGTGGCTTATTTCTAAGGTGTTTATATCCCTTTTCTTCTATTTTTGGAGCTGGTTACACAACATTTGGTATCAGAGGTTTGGATTCTAGGGTTTCGCTACTCCAAACAGGTCATCGTGGAATTTTCACTATAAATTTTTTTCTACGAAGTTTCAAAAGCTGAAATTTTTAGGGTGCAAAGCCAAAATTTTGAGGAAGATCATCTAAAAATTTTAGATCTTGGTTCGCAAAATTTTTGGAGATATGATTTGTGGAAGTTAGGTCTTTTTTTAGGCTCCTAAATAGGTCATCGTGGAATTTGCGCTATAATTTTTTTTCTACGAAGTATCAAAAGCTGAAATTCATAAGGGTGCGAAGCCAAAATCCTGAGGAAGATCGTCAAAAAATTTCAGATCTTGGTTCACAATATTTTCGGAGATATGATCTGTGGAAGGTAGTGATTTTTCAAGCTCTTGAATTTCATCTCAAAGAGGTGATCGTGGGAAAATCTTCATAACTCTCTCTCTGAGCATCGGATTGGAGTGCCGTAAAAAGTGGTCACTAGAAAATGGACTTTAGTTTCTTTTCTATCAATTTCAGAGCCGAAGGATGAAACAGTGACACGTGGAAATTCGTACAATTTCGCTATACTGAACCAATCCATAATTAGGTCATTGTGGGAGATTGGACACAACTTTGTCTTGGAGAATCCAAATCAAGTCAGACCTATGGAATTCGAAATATAATTCAGAGGTCTAAATCAGTACCAAAATTCAAATATTGAAGTGCTGCAATTACAGAGATAATCCAATTTCAATATCAAGCTTCTCAAAAGCAAGAAAAAGGTGTGTATTTTTTTTTGCGAATTGCATAAGTCTTGTTTGAAGAATAAATTTGAATTGATTCCAAGGGCATATTGTAGAATAGATATCAGTATTGGGTTCTAAAATATTCCCCGTAAAAATAATTCAACACCCATTAAGCCTTCAGAAGGCTCTACTATGACTCATGAAGATGAAGAATTGCAACATGATCTATCAAAATTAAAAGAGCAAGTGCAACAAATTTCACTCTCGCAAAGAGCAACAAAAAATGAAATGGAAGTTTTGAAGAAAGGCGTGGAAGCGAATATGGACGGTTTGAATAAAGGCGTGGAAGCTAAGATGGATGGCATGGAAGCTGGCATGGAAGCTAAGATGGATGACATGAAAGACAACATGGAAAACATGAAGAATGATCTAAAAGCAGATATCGAAGGTTTGACAAAGTTGATACAAGAAATGTTTCCTAATGGTGAAAAGATAGTAGAAGAACCTCATGATGAGAACAAAATAAATGTCAATCGTGATTTCATAAACTCTAATGTTGGCGGGAAGAACCACCATATTCCAAAAATGGATATAAGGAAGTTTGATGGAAAGGATCCTGTAACATGGATACTACAGATGGAGCAATATTTTGATCTCCATAACGTGCAAAACACACAAAAGGTACGCATTGCAACTTTACATTTAGAACAAAACACATTTGTATGGTATCAATGGCTTTGCTCCCGTAAAAAAATTGTCACTTGGTCAATTTTTACGGAGGAAATGATAGCACATTATGAGGATACAAAGAGCAACACCTTCTTTAGCCAATTGATAAATCTCAAACAAAAGGGTTTAGTGGGGCAGCACATCGAGGACTTCCAAAAATTGAATATAAGGGTAACTGATATTCCAGAGGAACACAGGATTGATCTCTTCATAGGCACTTTAAAGGATAACATCCAACATGAAGTTCACGTTTTGGAACCGGATTCATTGGAGAAGGCATTCAGGTTGGCAAGAAAAGTTGAATGTAAAATTATGGCGACAAGGAAGCCTACCACTCAATTCTATAAAGAAGGAAGTGTTGCTACGCCCAGATTTCCACAACCTACAAGGTTGACACCACAACAATTGGAAGAAAAAAGAGCAAAAGGGCTTTGCTACAGTTGTGATAGAAAATACACCAAAGGTCATAAGTGTGCTGAGAAGAAATTATTTTACATAGATTGTGAAGAGGAAGAAGAAAATGAACAAGAAGAGGATATACACCAGGAACCAGCCCTAGAAGAGGAAGAAATGAATCCTACCATATCGTGTAATGCACTGGCAGGAATTACCACTCCTCAAACTCTCAAGATAGAAGGACATATCAAGAAGAAAAAGGTAATAGTGTTGATTGATTCACGTAGCACCCATAATTTTATTCATTGTAAGGTAGCCAAGGAATTAAATTGTTTCCTATACCCAGCACCAGAATGTCAAGTGATGGTTGCAAATGGATGAACTATAAATTTCTCTGGAAAATGCCATAATATCAAGCTAACCATGGGGGAATATGTATTGACTAGTCCAATGCTTTCCATTCCTATGGGAGGTGCTGATGTTGTACTAGGAGTACAATGGTTACAATCTTTGGGGACGGTAGTTTTTAATTTTCAAGAACTTTTCTTGAAATTTTTTTCAGAAGGAAAGGAAGTCGAATTACGGGGTATTGCAGGGAAGCCAGGAAGGATAATAAGCTCTAATGTCATGACAAAGCTTCTAAAGAAAGAACAGCGAGGCGTAAGTGCACAATTATGCTCACTAGAAGTTCCAACATCAAAATCATCTATTTCTGCAGATCTCCAACAAGTCTTGGACAATCATTCCAAGGTGTTTGAAACTCCCAAAGGACTCCCACCTATTCGTGATCATGATCATGTTATTCATTTGATTCCAGGAAGTGTTCTCCAAACATCAGGCCTTATAGATATCCTTACTTCCAAAAGAGCGAAATTGAACGTATGATTGCAGAAATGTTAGAGGCGGGTATAATTCAACCCAGTCAAAGTTCTTTCTCTGCTCCTGTAGTGTTGGCACACAAGAAGGATGGATCATGGCGAATGTGTCCGGATTATAGGGAGCTCAATAAGCTCACCATTAAAGAAAAATTTCCCATTCCTGTGATTGATGAATTATTGGATGAATTACATGGAGCAATTTATTTTACCAAGTTGGATCTTCGTTCTGGATATCATCAAATTAGAATGAAGACTGAGGATATTCCAAAAACAGCATTTCGAACTCATGAGGGTCATTATGAATTTTTGGTCATGCCTTTTGGCCTTACCAATGCACCTTCTACATTTCAAGGGTTGATGAATTCCATTTTCAAACCCTTCCTTAGAAAATTTGTGCTAGTATTTTTTGATGATATACTAATCTACAGTAGGTCTTGGAAGGATCATGTTGAACATGTTGACACGGTGCTCAAACTATTGCAGGAGAAACAATTATATGCAAAAAAATCCAAATGTTTCTTTGGAGCACAAGAGGTGGAATATCTGGGTCATATTGTATCTCACGAGGGTGTTAAAGTAGACCCTAACAAAATTAAAGCCATTAAGGAATGGAAAGTCCCCACAACCATAAAGAAGTTGCGAGGATTTCTCGGGTTAACAGGGTATTATCGCAAGTTTGTTAAGAATTATGGGAGAATAGGAGCACCTCTAACAACATTATTGAAGAAAGATGCATTTTCATGGACTCCTGAAGCAACTAAGGCCTTTGAACATCTTAAAGAGGCAATGTGCCTAGCACCGGTCTTAGCTACGCCAGACTTCACAAAAACCTTTATTGTGGAATGTGATGCCTCAGAAAATGGAATTGGTGTTGTTTTAATGTAGGAAGGAAGACCCATTGCTTTTGAAAGTCATCCAATCAAAGGAAAGTATTTACATAAACCTATTTATGAGAAGGAAATGTTAGCAATACTTCATGCACTAAAGAAATGGAGAACTTACCTAATGGGAAAACACTTCAATGTAAAAACTGATCATGATAGTCTTAAACACTTTTTGGAACAAAGACTATCTTCAGAAGAGCAGCAAAAATGGGTCACAAAGATGTTGGGTTATGACTTTGAAATAATCTAGAAAAAAGGAAAGCTTAATGTTTTTGCAGATGCACTCTCAAGAAAGAATGAAGAGGTGGAAGCATTGCTTTGTGCCATTTCTATTATCCAACCAGATTGGATAACTGAAGCAAGAGATGAATGTAAGAAGGACAAAGATGTATGGACACTCATTCAAAAGTTGCAGCAAGATCCTAGTACATCTGATACATTTAGTTGGAAAAATGATTCCTTATGGTATAAAGATCGCTTATATATTTGTAAGAATTCCCAACTAAAACAAAAGATTCTTCTGGAATTGCACACTTCTCCTTTAGGAGGACACTCAGGATTTTTAAAAACTTACCACAGGGTGAAGAAAGAATTTTTTTGGGATGGCCTTAAATCTGATATTCAAAAGTTTTTGGCGGAATGTTTGGTTTGCCAGCAGAATAAAGTTGAGACAATTAAGACCCCGGGACTTCTACAGCCTTTATCCATTCCAAGTCAACGTTGGGAGGAGATTTCAAGGGATTTTATCACAGGTTTACCTAAGTCTGAAGGAAAGAGTGTCATCATGGTGGTAGTTGATAGACTTACCAAGTATGCACACTTTTGTGCATTATCTCATCCATTTAAAGCAAGTACAGTTGCCACTACATTTATGGACACAATTCAAAAGCTACATGGAAACCCAAGGGTTATTGTGAGCGACAGAGATCCCATTTTTACTGGAAATTTTTGGACGGAGTTATTTTTTTGTTTGGGTACTCAATTAGCTCATAGCTCATCTTATCATCCTCAATCCGATGGTTAAACTGAGATAGTAAATAAATGTTTGGAAGGATATCTTCGTTGTTTTGTATCTGATAAACAAACACAATGGGTCAAGTGGTTACCTCTAGCTGAATGGTGGTATAATACTTCCTTCCATACTGCAGCAAAAATGACCCCATTTATGGCACTTTATGGATATCATCCACCATCCATCACATCATCTTTAAGGGAAAATTCGAAGGTTCAAGCAGTGGAAGATCACATCGAGCATCAGCAAGAAGTTCTTCAACTCTTAAAGGATAACCTGAATTTGGCACAAAATCGAATGAAACAACAGGAAAATCAACATCGCAACGAGAGAAGTTTTGATGTATGAGATTGGGTATTTTTACAGCTACAACCATACAAACAAATGTCCCTCAAGCGAGCTAAGAAGGATAATAAATTATCGCCAAAGTACTATGGTCCTTGCAAGGTGTTGCAAAAGATTGGTACTATGGCATACAAATTGGAGCTTCCTGCTTCTTCGCGAGTGCATTGAGTTTTCTACAGCAAAAGCTTGTTTCTACACTTGTGAATAATTTAGTTCAGCACCTTGAAGATTTGACCTAAATAAAGAGATGGGTGCTTCAATTTTTTTATCATCAACTTGCGTTATCACAACAACATAATATGTTTCAGAAGAAAAGGTGTACAGAATAAAATTATTAGAAAATTTGGGGTGGTTAGAGAAGGAGAATTTATAATGGCTTGCTTGATTAAATCAAAAGCTTCTCTTTCGTTGTGTTCCCACTTAAAGAGTGAATTATTTTTTTATCATGGCTTGCAATGGTAAAATAATTTGGGAAAAATTAGGAACAAACCTCTTAACACAATTTATCTTTCCTAAAAGGGACTGCATGGATTTCTTGTTATGGGGTAAAGAAATTTCAAAAATTTCCTTTATTCTTTTTGGATCAATACAAATTCCTTCTTTTGATACAATAAATCCTAAGAGTTTTCCTTCACTTAGAGTGAAATAATGTTTGTTTGGATTTAAAAATATCCCATAATTTTGGCAGCGTTCAAGGATTTTCTTGAGATCATGGTAGTGATCGCTTCTTTTCTTGGATTAAATGGTTATATCATCTAAGTAAACAACTACAGTTTTGTTTATTAATCCTTTAAAAGCAATATCCATTGCTCTTTGAAAAAATTTCCTTGCATAAATTAAACCAAAAGGAAATTTTTGATAAGCATAAATGCCCCACTTGGTTCTAAATGTAGTCTTCAACCTATCTTCTAGGTGAACCAGTATATGATTGTAACCTAAAATCCCATCAAGGAAATACATTAATTCAAATCCAGCAGATGATTGTAGGATTTGTTCCATAGGTGGTAATGGGAAATTGTCTTTTAGGCAAGCTTTATTGAGATTCCTGAAATCTATACAAATTTGGATGTCACCATTTTTCTTCCTGACAAGCACTAAGTTTGAAACCCACTTTGAATGCCTAACAGTAAATATGGTCTTGGATTTAATGAGTTTATTTAGTTTAGATTTGATTTTATTTTGAAGATTGGGGTGAATTTCCCTTAAATTCTGTTGTACAGGCTTCTCAATGGATGTCATTGGATATTATGCTGGATAATGGAGGTATCATATGTCTTGAGATTTTCATATTTCCATGCAAAAAAATTCTTATGTTTCTTTAGTAAATGAATGAAGGCTAATATTTCATAAAATGAAAGACCAAGTCCTGAATTTATATTCTGAGGTTTGAGGTCAATGCCAAGGTTTACTAGTTCAAATCTCAAGGTTGAACTTTGTAGCTTAGAATTAGTAACCTTCTTAAATATTACTTTTAGGTCATAAAGATATTCAAGATTTACCACATATTTGGGTATGGAATTTTCATTACATTTTTGTTTTAACTATATTTCATGTCCATCCTCATCGATTAGTTTATCATTATATGATCCTTTGGATGTCAGAAAGGTTAGAATATCTTCATCATTAAATACTCTCTAGTTGGTGATATTATCAGGAATAGATGGGAAAAAAAATAATTCTATGGAAAATCTATCTGGACTATAATCCTTAGATGGAATAAGCCCGGATGCTACATTGGCTAGGAGATCAACACTTGCATTTTGGAGCCTTAGGATGGGTGAGATATTGAATGCCAAGAAATGTGAGATAAGAGCTTGCATTAATGAATGGTAATGTTTGAGATGACCAAAAATGCAATGAATAGTATTTCTTACATGTTTAATAACTATTTCAGAATCACCATACACTTGAAGGTATTTGACATCAAGATATATTTCTTTATACAAGCCTTCGACCAATGCCTCATGCTTTGCAGTATTGTTTGTGCATTCAAATTCTAAACTACATGCCAAAATTGTCTTTTCTCCTTCTGGATTAATTAGCATGCAACAAGATCTTGCACCATCACTTGATTTTGAACCATTAAAGTAGAATTTCCAAAATAAATTATTAAAAAATTGTTTTTCTACAATATTTATACATTTGGAATAATTTGACTAAGAAAAGTTTTCAATTTGAGAATTAACCGAATTGATAAGAAATGGAGATCGTTGTGCATTGAAATTTCCCAAGAATGATTCAGTAGAGTAATTTCCAAGGATGTTATTGGTAAAGGCCATTGGTTCATTTTCATCCTCAAAATTAGTTACTGAGTATTTCATGTGTTTTTCACGGTCAAATTGAATTTGATTTGGCTTACCATTGTAGGGAAGCCACATATGAGACGAGTATGTAGAAAAATAAACGTGAAGCTTTTCTGACCAATCTCTACTCAGAATCAAACCGTAAAAGTCATTAATATTAGCAACTATAATTCCAATTACTTGATGAACTTTTGAATTAGAAGTGAGTCTAATAAGGACATAATTAATTTCTCCTAAAACCTTGACTTTGGTTCTATCTAATTGAACAATGTGTACAACAAAATTTTGGGGTGAGATGTTTAACTTTAAACAAACAGAATATGGCATTATATTTGAAGAAGCCCATAGTTTATCAGGAAATTTTGCACATTTTTATTAAAAACTTCAAAAGTTAGAAGGAAAGCAAGAGTGTGAGAATTGGATATGTCTCCAATTAGGATAGCATCAGTGGCATAAATTTCTTCAGATGAATCTATTGGAGGTTTTCCCACTCCTTTTGAGGCTTTAGAGGTAACAGTAGTAGGTACAGGAGAGGCAAGAACTGCATTCAATTCCTTGAGTAGGATTTTCTGTTGTTGCTTTAGTTTGCTCACCTCATACATAGAGATATTTTCTTTGACTTTATTCATATCTTCCACTATATTATACTCAATGGTATCTGAAACCACTAAGGTATTTGATGTATATGGATATTTAGAAGAAGTTGGGATGGTTTGAGGAGATGTAGAAGGAGTCTTTTAATTAATAACTATGTCTTTAGAAATAGGAGTTGAAGATTTCTATTTTTGAGAAGATTGTGGCAAATCGGCAGGGTTTTTACTTCTAGTGCTAACTAGCAGTGCCTCATGTTCATCTTCATTATCGAATGTGGGGAGAATGAGATCCCATAACCCATGAACTTCAACAAGTTCTTCATCCTCATATTCATATGCAGACAATATTGTTTCATCCTCATCTTCATCTTGATCTGATTCAGCATTAGAGATTACATTTGGAGGTTAAGGATTTGAAGTCTGAGTTTTCTTGATATATCTAAAAGGTTTCTTAGAAGAATACTGCTACTTGTTTTTTTATTTCTACCATGTCATTTGACATGGTTTTGAGAAATTTTTGTAATCCTTCAAGGTCGTAAGGATCCTTAGGTGATTTCTTTTTGGGCTCGTCCTTAAACATGATTTTTTTTAGATTTTCTATCTTCCTGGGTAGTCTTATTTTCTAAAGCAAGAATTATCTTTTCTACAGGCAAGGCTTCTTTCATATTTTATACCAAAGTAGCCTTATTGGCTCTATCTACAAAAATTTCTATATTAGAAGGAAGAGAGGATATATATACCATTCAATTTGTGCATCCACACCAAGTTTAGATGTAGTTGGGATTTTATTCAACAATTTTTTAAATATGCAGTTCAAATCTTTGTTCTTTTCTCCTAAATTTTCTTTAAGATTTGAAATATCATTTATGAGAGTAGCAGTAGTACAATCATCACCAAATTTGGTTAAAAATTGTTCTTCGAATATGTCCTAGCTAGTAATAGTTCCCGATGGTAATGAAAAGTACCATGATCCAGATGATCCTTGAAAAGTATAGGGAAACAACCTTACTACAAAATCTTATTCTGAGACGTCATTTAAGTTCATGTAAAGCGGGAAATTAGGAAGATGTTCTTCAGTAGGGAGACCTTTGTCAGGAATATACTTAGGTAGCCATCTCTCTAGATGCTTGGGTAAATTATGAAGAGGACCTAGTAATTGAATAGCTCCAGGATTAGTTCATGGCCTATTTTCCGTTGTGTGACTTGGAGGATTGGTTTATCCTAAAGGGTGATTTGAAGAAGAAATAACCATGAAAATGGTACTTCTTGAAGCAACACTATTTTATTGAGATGAAGAGATATGAGTAGATGAGGAAATTGGTTGAGAGCATGTCAATGAATGAGGAATGAATGATGGATTTTGAGGAGGAGTAGATGAGAAAATATCACTAGCAGATTTTTCAGTTTCAAATGTTGGAGTTTTCCTATGATGGGAATGTAGAGGAAACTAAAATGGCATTATTCCAAGTTTTTCACTCTTAGAACGATTCAATACACCAATACCTTGAAACATTGAAGTAACACTTCATTCAAAGGCTTCAGAAAGCATGAGCTTTTCTGTTGAAATAGAAATTTCTTCTAATTTATTTATCAAAGTCTGTACTTTAGGTGATTATGGAGTATAGTCCGGGGAGAGTGCTTTGGGAATTAAACTATGAGACTTGGGAGGAGATTGAACAACTTTTGATCTATAGGTAGGATATTTTGAGCATGGGCTTGTAGTTGTAGGAGATTTGGAGGGGGATTGACTCTTTTGATGGTATTTGGTTTTAGCATTTGGCTTTAGTGCAATTCATAGTCTAGTGGCCCTCCTTCTAGCACCAAATTTTTTTATGCCTCGATATTTGCTACTACAACATTAGGGAAAACCACCCGGCCAGGGTCTTGAAAATCATCCCTTATCCACTTGAGATAGTGGCTCCAACTGGGGATTATGGGACTATTTTCCCAATGAAATATAATTAAGTGGATGGGTGGTATTTTATAATTGTGACTTGATGAATGAGAGTAAATAACAATCATAAAAAAGTATATAAACCTATCTCTATCCCGGGATGAATTATCTTTCTTTTATATATGTGATTTAAAAGATGATCTTAAGTGTATGTAAATGAAGATTTATCAGGCACTTATAGAAATGTAAAACAATTTAAGATAATTGATTTGATTAAATAGTTAATCAAATCAATTGTTTAAGCACATATCACATCTATTATTGCGTTTATTGTATATGTATAAAAAATGGCAATCAAAGCATGTTTAGAAGTGAATTAATGTTGGATTGTGTTAAAAATATACATATAGAAAAACATCATAAGGAAATTTAACTATTTCCCATTTGAAATAGAACATCAACATAGATAAAAGTACCATATATATGTTAACTTTGCTCATTTGAAAAACAGTCTCTAGTCCAACCTTTTCTATTAAGATAAAATTTAAGAGTACAAAAGTGCAAATTTTGTAAAGTCTTATTTTCAAAATTTCAGGACCCTTTCTTTAAATACATGAATGGTTTTATATAGTAAAATAAAAAGTACAAAAATAAAAAATACATAAAGAGTTGAGGAGGTTTAAACAATTCTCCTTAAATTAAGTGAAATAAAAATAGAAATAGATTTTGGTGGGATGATTGGCTTCAAGATTGCATTGTTGTCTCTTTTTCCATTCGTTCCTTATGGTAAAGGATGTCAGTCATAGGCTAAACCTCAGGAGGTTTTCCTAGTCTAATGCACAATTGTCTTGTGTAGATTTCATATGATACTGAAGGCAGCATGTGTAGGTTAGAAAATGCAGCATTACCATTGGCTATGTGGCTTAACTAAGTACTTCCGGTACTTATCCCAATCAAGATTTGCAACTTTTTTGATGTCTTCTTCTTTCATCTTAGACATCTCTTACAATTTTTCATTAAATTCTTCACAACAAGTAGAGACCTAGGTGGGGATTCATCTATTAAATTGAAAAAAATCAAGTTCTGGTTGACTGTCTCAATAATATTGTTGGAAATATATATTTCCCTGCATATTTCTCTCTCTACCTACATTAAGTTCATTCCAATCAGTGAATAGGATTTCCTTTTTTGAATCTTCGATTCTAGGAAGATTGGCCTTTCGGACTTTTGCAAAGTCTTTCCAAGTAATATATTGAGAAACTTTTTAATCAAGATCATCAAAACTAATTCTTTGGTCTTCCACTTGATTCATCAGAAAATCACTTATTTCACATAACTCATTTATATGAGAATTTTTTTGACCAAATACAACCTGTTTTTGTGCCAATAAAGTATTGAGTTCTAGAGATTCCTTTTTAAACTCATCCACTTTAGAATTATCTTTTAATTGTTCAACAATGAATTGTATTTGTTGTATCTGAGCATCCTTAGCACCAACATCATATTGGTGTTGCAGCTTTAGTTGATTCGAGTTGTGATAATTGTTCTTGTAATTCTTGATTAATGGTTTGATTTTCTGCCAACAATTCTTGTTCTAATTGAAGGATTCTTTCATAATACTTTTTGACTAATTACTGAACTTTAGTGGCTTTATCAACTCTTGCAGATGCATAAACACTTGCAAACTGAGTCAACCGTGTTAGATCCTGAGATGGATCTTCTTGTGGGTCTTCCCAAACTACTTCCATATGCACATCCCCAAGAACCAGAACCTGTAATTGTTCTACTCTTCTCATTTCCCTTTGTCTTCTCATCACGTCGTTGTGTTTTGGGATGTAGAAGATATCTAAAGGATGGATATATTTTGTTTTCAACACAAATTATGATGTTGGGTAGGTCGAGATGAATTCAACCCCTTCTGTATTAACAGATTTTTCAATGGACCCAGCAGTGAATGGGTTCTAACCTTTATCTAGAGGAGTTTCTTCTGTCTGTGGGGGATCAATGACTATCGCATTTTTTGGTTCCTTGAGTTTTTGGTCAAAGTATATCCAGACTTTATCTAAGTCACTGGAAAACAGTGGATCCTTAGTTTGAGTTTTAGTAGACTTATCTCCTTTTGTTCCACTAAGGACTTCAACATCCTTAGGGGATTTTTCCTTTCCCTGTTCTTTATTTTTTTTCTTCTGCTGTTTTGTTTATTGTTCTTTCTGTGAGATAGGTTGGGATACCTCCAGAATATCTAGAGAAATACCTTCCAACCTTTTATTCATGTATTTATTGAACTTTTCTAGTGTCTGAGGATTAAGGCGTGATGCTACCAATTTATCCATTGTTGAATAAGTATCAATTGACTCAAATAAATCATCAAAATAATCATTTTCATGAGAAAATGGCTTGATTTTCACTTGAGTTGTGAAATTGAATGCAACTTTGTCTCGTTCATATTTATTGTTAGGAATTGTAAATAGTTTCAAACATTAGATTTGGTTAATTCTATTCCAGCGTATTTGAAATCATCTAATGCATACACACCACAATAAATAGGAAAGGAAGGCCATGCAACTTTCTTTGCTTCTTTCAAAACTTTGTTCAATCCATGACCCATTGTCTAATAATCCATTTCTCTTGCGAGAAGTTTATCTAGAACATATAACGGGAGGACATGTGGTTTGGATATGCTTCCAAAAACTCTGACATAAGTAAATAACTCTTCCCCAAACCATTTCCAATTGGATGTGAAGTCGGCTTAGGCTTCATTAGATAATATTAGGGCCTTTTCATCAAACACATCTTGAAACAGTGGGAGCATAACTCTGTCGAAAATCTTTTAGAAATCGGTTTCATATTAAGATTCCCATAGAATATCATGATAAATATGAGTGGGATTGGGGTCTTGGATAGTCCATTTCCAACCCATGGTTAGAAAATATAATTTAAAACACACTGCATCCATAATTTAGGAACTCATATAGAATGGGGGGAGCATCTTAGATGAAAAGGAACGATTTTTTTTAACTCAAGAATCTGGGTAGCAATGTTATTTGACAAAATGGTTCCCTAGTCCATGATGTAGGAATCTATGATGACATCCATAAGGGGAACCCATTCAATGGATAATTTATTGGTATTGGATTGGCCAAATAGTCTAGACAACATAGCGGAAATATAACAGTAGGGACCAACAAGTGAAGTGGTGGAATACATACCCTTTTCATCATGCTTATGCTTGTTATGGTTACTCCATTTCTTTATGGGATCTGACTGCAACTTGTTTTCCTTTATGAATTGCGCTAGGAAATATCTATCATACACCTTCTGGGGGTCTCGAATGTGGTGCATTTTATTCAAATCTTATGCTCTGAACAACCCTATCACTACCTCTACTTGTTAGGAAGGTTCTATCTCCAATGTTGAGGTTTTCAATAATAAATTTCACCATATCTAAATATGGTAGAATCTTGGGACATGTAGCAGTTTTGTGCAGAAAAGAGTTAGCGACATTGGAAATATTAGCTTCTAAGGTATGAGAGGTGTATGCAATAGCTTTTCTTTAAAATCTGCAGGGTTTTTCATCTTCAAACAACCTATACATTGCTTCTAAATCAGGAGCATCCAGGATTTACCCAGAAATGTGATTGTGTGTTCACATGTTGTGGCTAACAAGAGGTGGAAAAAAATTGATTATTAATATTTTATTTAGCTTTAATTGTGAGAAATTGGTTTTTTTTTTTTTTTCCTAACTTAAATAAGAATAAAATAGTAAATTTTCTCTCCCTGCGAAGAGATTAAGCCAAATAGATTAGACCATGAGGAAAGGATATAATTTTTTTGTTAGAGTGGTTCAACATAAATCTAATAAAATACAAGAGAACTGCTTTAGGTAGATATATAAGTGTGAATAGGTGTGAGGTGATATAGAGAGAAAATAAGTGGAATAGGTGTGAGAGAGGTGTGATGGAGGAGTGGACAGAGATGAGAATCAATGTAAAATTCAGCCATCAAGGGCTCGACTCTGTGTATTTTTCATTACGTCTAATTCCAAGAATGTATTTGTATTTAAATTCTCCTTTCTATGTTAAACTGTCGCTTTTATTTCTCTGTTGAGTTTGGATATCGCATCATGCATAGCGAGGTTTCCATTTAATAGGTTTATGTGAAGATAAAATCAAGCTCATGGTACTGTAATACCAACATTCATAACTATTTTGGCCTTGATCGCACAGTGTATCCGGAGAAGGAAGATTGGCAGTGTGAACACTAGCGATGCAGCGAGACTATTGGATCTGGCATATATCAATGGTGGAGAGCAAATCGTAACCCAGTGAGATATCACACATCAGCGATTTTTACGTTACATGTTAATACTTCGCACGGTAAGCTATTTGAGTTGTGATGCGAAGTAGATCAACAAAGGCACAGTGGGACCGTTAGATCTGACACATATCAATGGTGGATATTGAATCGCAACCTAGTGAAATTTCACACATCGGTGATTTTTGTAGTTTATGTTAAGACTTCTCATGATAATTAATTTAAGTTGTGATGCGATAAAGATGAGAGGTGGCGGTGTGATGCAATCACATATCGCATAGGATAAGGCATTGTAAATTAGAAAACTTGTGAAGTTGCAATCCACCAATATTGGTCACTATTCTGTGTGGGCCCATAAACCATAGGTCCGCAGGCGTATATTCTGAAAATTTTGCAGCAGTGTTGCATCATTTGATATCAAAGCATAAATTGAGTTCTGTTCTCAAGGATTGTAGAAAATATGCGACCCAAATGAGGAGTTGGCATAGGTCGGGGAAGACCTGTAGCCAATGCAGTTTTGCGAGAAGAGATTCAACACCTTTGTACAAGGATGGAGACAATGGATACTACTCAGAGGAGAGCACCTAATGAAGGATATGTCAGTGTAGCAGAGGAATATTCTGAGGAAGAAGAAGAAGAAGAAAGTGAGGCAGCTAAAGTTTTCAAGATATTAGCAAAGGTTAATGGAAAACCAAAGGTGGAGATTCCTTCATATGAGGGGAACCTTAATGTGGAAGAGCTGATGGATTGGATCAATTTATTGGATACGTATTTTGACTTAGAAGAGGTCAAAGATAAGAAGAAGGTAAATTTTGTAGCTACCAAGTTGAAGGTCCATGCATCTATTTGGTGGGATGAACTACAGACATCTAGGGAGAGAAAGGGAAAACATAAAATCAAGAAATGGGATAAAATGGTAAGAAAATTGAAGAATAATTTTATGCCAAAAGACTATTAGTTGAATATTTTCAAACAGTTTCAGAATTTGAGGCAGAAAGGAATGACTGCCAAGGAGTATACAGAGGATTTTTACAAGCTGAGCATTAGAGAAGGACATGCTGAAGATGATATTGAGAAAGTAGCCAGATACATCAATGGTTTAAGGTATGACATACAGGATGAAATCATTTTGTTGAGTCTGAAGACAATTTAGGATGCCTACCAAGCAGCTTTGAAGGTAGAGGAGAAAATGTTGAGGAAACAAAGTCAGAAGAATAGAGGTAAAAGTCTAGCAAGAGGAAGAGGAACTTTCAGATCAAGATTTCAATACTCTCATAATGAAGCAGGAGGTTCGATTAGTAGACCGTCGTAGAGAGGAGACTTTGGTATAGGGAGATTTTCACCCAGAGGTAGAGGCTGAGGAAGAGAAATTTAGTGTTACACATGTGGAGAATGGGGACACGGACGATGGGGCTATCCCAATAACAAACTATCAAATCAGCGGGATGTGAATTTAGCAGAGGAAAAGGAAGAAAATCCTCAGGTCACAGGAAAAGAAGATCCACCTGAAGCAGGAGATTATTTATTGCAAAAAAGAGTATTTCTTAAGGCAGAGAAGAAAGCAAATGAGCCAGCACAAAGGAAGAGCTTATTTAAGAATGTATGCAAATCAAAAGAAAAATGTTGCAAAGTTGTGATTGATGGTGGAAGCACTAATAATATTGTTTCCACAGAGATTGTTGAAAAATTGGGGTTGATTAAGATGGTACACCCTACTCCCTACAGAGTGTCGTGGCTAGAGATTGGACATCATATTTTAGTGACAGAACAATGCAAAGTAGAGATACAGATCGGTACATATAAGGATGCCATATTGTGTGATGTAATGCCAATGGACGTGTGCCATATATTTCTGGGAATGCCTTGGAAATTTGATAGAAAATCCATTCATGATGGCAAAAGTAATACCTATACCATAGAGAAGGATGGACAAAAGCACACATTGCTACCTCTGAAGGATGAAGCAAATAAAGGAGCAGTTGGGAATAATTTTATGTTGATTAGTGGAAAGGAATTGCTGCTAGAAGTCAAGAAGGAGAAATAAATCCATTTTGTTGTTGTGGGTAAACCAAAGGTAAGTTTGAATTCTACTAATTTAGAAAATCTTGTTGTGGAAATAAAAAATCTGTTAGATGATCGTGTTGATATAGTTGTTGATGAATTGCCAACAATCAGAAGTATCATTCATCACATAGATTTAATACTTGGTGCAAGTTTACCAAACGAAGAAGCATATAGAATTACCCCTTGGGAGAATGAAGAAGTTGGAAGATAGGTACAGGAGTTGTTAGATAAATTATTGATTAAAGAAAGCCTTAGCCCATGCGCAATACCAGCTGTGCATAGTCCAAAGAAAGGAGGTGAATGGTGCATGTGTACTAATTCCAGAGCCATAAACAAGATCATTAACAGGTATCGATTCCCATTTCCACACATAGATGATTTGATGGATTGTTTAAGTGGGTCAAAGTATTTTACTAAAATAGATCTGAAGAGTCGATACCATCAAATAAGGATTAGAGAAGGAGATGAATGGAAGACTGCATTTAAGACCAACAATGGGTTGTATGAGTGGTTAGTGATGCCTTTTGGGCTCACTAATGCACCAAGAACATTTATGAGACTAATGAACAAGGTCTTGAAAGAGTATGCAGGAAAATTTGTGATATTCTATCTTGATGACATGATTTTCAGTCAGAGTAAGGAGGAGCATTTGGAGCATGTCAAGCTAGTGTTAAATACTTTGCAAAAGGAGAAACTACTTATAAATTTGAAGAAGTGTAGTTTTATGAAGAAGGAGCTCATTTACTTGGGATTTGTAATCTCAGAAGAAGGCTTGAAGATGGACCTAGAAAATATCCAAGTAATACTAGATTGGCCAACTCCGAGAAGTGTATTTGAGGTAAGGAGTTTTCATAGTCTTGCAAGTTTTTACAGAAATTTTATAAGAGGCTTTAGTCAGATCCGTGCACCAATAATTGAAACAATAAAGGAGAGCAACCAGCCCTTTAAGTGGACAGAAGCAACAGATCAGAATTTCAATTTGTTGAAAAAGAAGATCACTGAAAGACCTGTTTTGGCCTTACCAAATTTTGATAAAATATTTCAAGTTGAGACTGATGTTAGTGGGATAGCAATTGGAGCTATCTTGAGTCAAGAGCATATACCAATAGCTTATTTTAGTGAAAATATAAATGATACCAAGAGGAAGTATTCATCCTATGATAAGGAGTTATCTGCTATTATGAGGGCTTTGAAGAAATGGAGGCATTATTTGTTGCCCAAAGAATTTTTGTTGTATTCTAATAACCATGCATCATAGTTCATAAATAATCAGCCGAAGTTGAACCAAAAGAATGCTAAGTGGGTGTAGTTTTTGAATATTTTTACCTTTGTAATCAAACACACTAGTGGTAAGTCAAACAAATTTGTTGATGCTTTGAGCAGATTAAATTTGATTATGCAGGAATTGAAGATTGGCATTGTTATCACAAAATTTCACTTGAATGGATTCTAATCAAACAACTTCATGTAACTGTTTCAAAACAAATTGTAACTAAATCTTAGCCTCTTCAGTCTGAGAGGGATCTCTCTAAGGGTTTAATGATATTTGATAATGATGAAAATAAATGGTTAACTCTATTTGGAAAATAACTTGATTGTGATGTGTGTAGGTTGAAAAGAGTACAAGTCTACAACCATTAGGCTTATGGAGTCAAAAAATCAATAGTTTCAGTGGTAATATCTCTTGACATGGAAGTTGAGGCAGGTAAGAGTTTTTAGCAAAGGTAAATCACACATGGAACATAAAACAACACAGCCATTTCATCAATAAAGGAAGTCAGAGAATACACATATGAATTCTGAGTAATAAATATGAAATCCATTGAAAATGGTACACATAAAAATATAGATTAGTAAAACACTAAAAACTCCATGAGAATCTCAGGTCTGTCAAGAAAAAGTCCTCTATATTACTGATATCAATAAAATTACATAAAGCTGTAGTAGTGTAAAAAATCTCCAACCCTTTACAATTTTGAATATTTGCCCTTTAATAGACCTTGTTACATCAGAGATGATCTGAATCTTGACTATATTAATTGAAATCTTCCTATGACACCTTGCATAACAGGAAAACATATGCTTTAACGAGAAAATGATAGCTACACTATAAAATAGTCATTTTCCTAATAGGACTAAAGCTGCTACTTATTATATCAACTACCTTATCTCTTAAAATAGTTATAAATTTGACAAATAATACTTCACATGTTTGAATATGCTTTGATATAACTCATCACTACTTGACATCTTAATTACCCCCCTCAACATATGGAAACAAACCCTATTTTTTAGGAAAACAGAGGTCTATCTTCAACGAAGTCTTCAACTAATAAGTTGTCTCCCTTTCATGGTCTTCAAGTCATGGATGATTGGTGGAAAGGTCTCTTGACTTGTTGAATATGTCCACTTTTCTAAAAAATCTCATAAACCTGCTCATAAACCTTCAAAACAGCTCGCTACGAAAGTATGGCAGTTTTGTAGCGTGCTTTCGTAGCGTACAAAAAATGACCTTTGCAATCAAAATTACTGATTCTTTGCTCTTGAATTATGTTCATCATGACCTGAAACATCCTCACCATCATTTCCTCTCCTTGAAAGCTACCAAAAGTGGTTTTAGAAGAAAAAATACAGCTACAGGTGTTTTTGTAGCATTTTCCTGGCTTCAAGCCTAGGAAACGCTACGAAACTGTGGAAAACTGTGTAAATTCCAGATTTTTGCCTTGTTTCAAAAAGGCACCTTCCAGCTGTAAAATTTTTATTTTCAACATGCCATTTACCTCTCAAAACATAAACCAACTCAACCTAAGAACCTTGAGGTGTTTCTTCTTCATTGATGACGAGTTGAGCTATGGGTTCCTCAACTAGAGTCATCTTTATACCTTTCTTTTCCAACTCCTCATGGATCAATTCTAACTTCTCTTGGAGGTATTTAACTTCATTTTTCAGCTTTCTGTTACTAGATTTCAAGTGTACATTCACTCTTCTGACACACTTGACCTCTTTCCTCAATGGCATAGTCCATTTGATTAATTGTTGTGTGCTATCTAAGGTCTTTGATACACTATCAACCTGCTCTTCCCAAACCTCTTTCATCTTCTCAAACTTCACCTTCTGAACATTATGTTTCCTTGCCTCCTTCTTCAAGACTGTTATTTCATGATTAGCTAACCTCAACTATTCCTCAAGGACTTCAAACTCTGTTTTTTCAATGACTTTCTCCTTTCCTTTATTTTGCTTGCTGACTGGATCTTCTTCTACAGGAGATGAAAGGTCAATAATGCTTTGTGGTGGCTGGAAAATATTAGTGGCTGGATGAACTTCTTTACTACTTTCCAAGATTTTTTTAGCATGTCTTGTCATGGGTTTCCTAGCCTAAAACATAAAACCTACATCCTCACCTTCAAACTCTAACTTCTTTGCTAATTTAGCTTTCTTGATCTTCTTTCCACCCTCATCTATATCCTCAGCCTGGACTATAGGAGTCTCTTCAATATAAATAGCATGTAATATGTATTCTAAATTGCCTTTAGCCACTATTTGGCTCCTTGTAATCCTTTTTTATCCATGCTTACTCATAGTTGGATCTTGTTTTGAAGGTTTTCTCATTATTGACCTTTGTTTTGCAGGTGAAACAATAATTGTATCAAATTTCTGCAACTGCTCTGTTTCCATCATTTATGGTTCACTTTTCTCTACCCCTACTGGTTCACTTTTTTATGCCAATAAAGGTGATTGTTCTGCCACTAAAGGTGATGGTATACCTCTATATTTAGGAGTTCTTTTAGGGGTAATGGTATCCATTTCAACAACACTAACAAACATAAAATAAGACCGGTCTATTCCTAGTCTTTGTAGCTCATCTAAAACCAGAAATTTTATTAAACCATGATGAAAAAGAGAGGTTTCACTTCCTTCAGATTTAGCTTGAACTTTATCTGCCATTTTTGATAAGCTTTTGTGTAAATAAAAAGGTAGATCAAGAGATATCTTACCAACAAAGTGTAGAAGAAGCTTGAAGTGGTAAGAATAGAATTTATGATATCTTCCTTCACAAGTGAAATATTTCTAAATGATAAGCAGTAACTTTGAGAAATTATCCTTCATGCAACTCCTTTGAATGGAATTTGTAAGGTCAACCTCACTATTTTCTGGCTTGATAAGTTCTTTACATTCCTCCATGTTGAATTTGAAACCTTTGAACCATCTTTCTTGTCCTCTTGGAATCCCTATTGTTGCTGCAATGGTATCTGGTGTTATAGTGAGATTCAGCATTCCCACTTTTGTAGTTGTTCCATTGAAGTTTAGGGAAAATTATTTAGAAACCTGTGCATGGAAAACTTGCAATCTTTGACAAAATTTCAAACACCTTGTTCTTCTGAAAACTTCTACAGCTGTTGGGTCTTAATTTATCAAATTCATGTTTGATGGCTCATATCTGAGACAATGTCCACCTTTGTTGGTCTTCCTCTTTGCAGCCATGTTTCTTTAATGTCTTCTTTGCCTCGCTTGATCAGTGATACCTGCAAACCTTTGAAAATACCGGCCACAACTTGGGCTCAGTAAAATAACTCTCCAGAGCTCAATAACACACAAAGAGGGAATGGAGAATGACAAATGACTCAATTTGGAAAGATTTTGAGGTTCGATGACAACTCATAGCATAATGATGATTCATACATGCTTAAAATGGTGATGATGACTTCAGCCATGACCATTGTACCTTGATCTTTACCCTAACTAACTTGAATGGCATCTACCTTATCCATTTCAATTATTTACTGACACCTAACAGCTATTTTGACAAGACAGACAGGAATTCTTACTTTCGCAGTGTACCTAGTGTATTCCTAGGAAATTTTGCTACAAAAGTATTAGCAGTTTCATAGAGAAAAGAGTGTTTTCTCTGTGTATTTGCTACGAAAGTAGGTTTTCCTGGCTAAAATTACTCTTTCAGTGCTATAAAATAGGGAAATGAAAAATGTCAAAAAATCGTGACTGATGTGACATGAAATATTTGAATGAGGGTGGGTTTAGACCTTAAGATAGGCTAAAATAAGAAAAATTAAAATTTGTCCTTGACCAAGTAATGAAAAATGAATTCTATGACCCTAACTTTGACACATGAACCTCTAGGACTTTGTCAAATGATGCTTCATTTTTTTTGAGTGATAATAGTGGCTCCACTTGGGATGGTGTGCCCCTATGGTAAACCAATGAACCTATAGTTCCAGTGCTGCTATCCATCTTCTTGAAAACAAAAACTCTGAAATTTGCCAAGCTTTCCTTCAAACTCTAATGGCCTTCACTTCGAGCTCAAGCTTGATGATCAACTTGTCTTTATTACCAGAAAAACATATAAAATGGAATATATACAATGGAATGAATGATCAGCAGAATTTAAGAGGAATAGTGCTTCAAAAACCTGCCATTGATAGGCCCTCTAGCACAAGGTCATCCATCCATCTCCTGCAGAATGTAAGTGTTGTTCCCATGAAATGCGGCTACTTTGAATGGAACTTTCCAAATGTTCTCAAACTTACCATGTTTCCACTTTTCTTCAATCCTGTCCTCCCATTTCAAAACCACATCTTGGATTTGAAATTTTTCCTCCTTGACCTTCCTAGAAAATGTCTTCTTGATTCTGTTTTGAGATTGGTGATTACTGTTATAGACTTCCTCCCTTTTCTCCTGCAAAGCTATCAACTGATTAATTCACCTCTGAATTGCATTTGGCTCCTCCTCCAATGCTTGTATCATCTTCATGACATGCACTCCCAAGGATGTAGGAAATATGGCTTCAGCTCCATATACCAACTCATAAGGTGAAGTTTCAATTGATCTCTTTGTGCACACTCTATCATCCCACAGAGCATACTTCATCTTAAAATGCCATGACTTCTTAGTTTCCTGCAACACCTTCTTAATAATCCTCACAATGATCTTGTTAGAAGATTTAGCAAGACCATTACCCTGTGGATAATATGCAGTAGAATGCCCAAGTGTAATGTGATAATGATGAAAAAAATTGATCAGCTTCTTAGATTTGAATGCTTGTGCATTAGCAATGATGACCTTCATAGGGTAACCAAACCTAGACAATATATTATTTTCCAAAAATGAAATGATAACTGAATCATTTGCTTGCCTAGTTGGGATTGCTTCAATCCACTTGGTGAAATAATCAGTTTTTGTCAGAATCCAGCAATGTTGACCTGATTATGATGGATTAATCTCACCAATAAAATCTAGCCCCCACTGTTGAAATGGCCCCTCAACATAAAAGGAACAAGCTTCTTCTTACAATAAAAAATCTAGCATTCATGGTAGGCAACAATCTTTTTGTAGACATCTTTAAACATAGTAGGCCAATAATACCCTGCTCTGAGAATCTTATTTGATGTAGCCTTCCAATAATGATGACCTCCACAATCTCCTTTGTGAAACTCCTCAATCACTTTTTCAGCCTCCTCTTCTAGCAAACAATTTAAAAGAATACCACTGGTATATTTCCAATACATATTTTTATCAAGGATGCAGTACCTCAAAGAAATTAGCTTCACAAACCTTGCCTTTGACTTTTTTAACTCAGCAGGTGCTCTATGATGATGTAAGACAAAAACAATGTCTTTGTACCAATCTGAAATGATGTACTTTTCTTCAATGGGAATCAGCTCTTCACCTTTCTGATATTTCTGACATTTCTGCAATTAAATTCATGTCAAGACAGTCAAAGTTTGATTGTGCCATCAGCTTTTCTAGGTCTTGAACTTTGACCCATTTTGTGGGCTTGATCTCTATATCATATTCCAACAAGTTTTCTATCAATTTCCCTCTCTTACCATGAGGATCATCTTGAGTTAATATGTCCTTCACAACAACATTAGGAACAAAAGCCATAACATGAGAATGCAGAATGTAAATCCTAAAATATTTGATGGCATTGACCAAGGCATAGGCCTGCTTCTCTAAGATGTTGTACTCCAACTCCAAATTAGCTAATATCCTGCTAAAAAATGAAATGGGATGCTCAATACCTTGTTGTCCTTTCTGCAGCAAAACTCCAGCAACTGTATTTTCTGATGCAAATGTAAAAACCAGAAATTATTATGAAAAATCTGGGTTGATCAACATTGGTGCTTGAGTGAGTTCCTTCTTAATCTCCTCAAATGAGTGCTTTTCTTATGTTTTCCACTTGATGTCAGCTCCTTTCTTTAGCATCTTTGTTATGTATTTTACAATCTTAGCAAAATTAGGAATAAACCTCCTCACAAAATTTACCTTTCCAAGGAAAGACTGAATTTCCTTTTTGCTTCTAGGCAGATCCACTTTCTAAATTGCATTGACCCTATTTGGATCAATAATAATCCCATATTTAGAAATAATATGCCCAAGTAACTTTCCTAAAGTTAGAGAAAAAATTCTTTTAGTGGGATTGAGAGAAATAACAAACCTTCTACACTTCAGCAGAATCTTTTCTAGGTGCTTCAAGTGATCTTATTCTCTCCTTGAGAAGACTATTATGTCATCCAGATAGACAACCACCATCTTACCCTTTTCCTCAGAAAAGGAAATGTCCATTTATCTTTGAAAGGTAGCTCCTGCATTCATCAGACCAAAGGGAATTTTGGCATACATGAATGTGCCCCATGGTGTGATAAAGGTTGTTTTATCCTGATATTCTGAATGCACAATTATCTGATTGTACCCTGAAAAACCATAAATCATAGACATCCTTTGGGAACCAACACTGTTCTGCAAAATTTGGTCCATTTTTGAGAGAGGGTAGTTGTCCTTCAGAGAGGCTTTATTCAAGTTTCTGAAGTCAATGCAGATTTTTATTTCTCCACTCTTTTTTCTTATTGGAACCAAGTTTTCAAGCCACTTTGATATTCTGATTGGAACAATAATTTTGGCATCAAAGAGTTTGTTGATTTCCTTCTCAATCAGAGGCATGAGAAGTGGATTAATCCTCCTCAACCTCTGCTTGAAATACTTTTCATTTTCTTTAATGGGAATGGTATTCTGAATGATAGTAGGATCATACTTCTTCAAATCAGCATAACTCCATGCAAAAACATCTATGAACCTTTTCATCATCTCAATATATTTATGTTTCATGTCAACTGGAAGAAACTTTGAAAGCTTAATCATTTTTGGCATTTCTTTTGTACCAAGGTTACAACTCTCTATCTCTTCATCATCAGCTTGTATCCTAGGAGACTTGAACACAACATTCTGATCAAAAATCCTCTCAAGGGGTATGAGACCTTTGGGTATAGAGTTATTCTTTAGCTGTAACACTTCATAATTTCCCTTTGTTTCAGCAAGCATGTTTTGCTGATCTACTTGTGTACTTTCAAACTCTTCTTTCAATTCTATAAATTTTTTGACTTGTTGTTCATCCTCAAAAACTTGCCAATGGATAATGTTATCAGGGATAGCATGTCTCTAGCAAACTTCAACGTCATATATTTCAGTGGAATGTGCAGGGATGATAAATAGACTTGCAAAGATAGCTAAGGAGTCAGCCATTGAGTTTTGGTCCCTAGCCTTCACAATAAATGAATATTCTTGGAAATTCTCTAACATCTCCATGATCAAATTTATTTATGCCCTCATTCTCACATCCTTAGTTTTATATACACCCTCAACTTGCTTAATAACTAATTCAGAATATCCACAAAAAAAAATATTTTGGGCACCCATTCTTTTCAAATTTCTAAGCCCAAAAATAAATATTCATACTCAGCGATGTTATTTGTGCAATCAAAATTCAATTTGTAAGAAAAGAACTTACTTTCATCTTCTAGATTTGTGATCCAAATTCCTGCTCCTGCCCCCTCTCTTCCTGCTGATCCATCAAAGTGTAACAACTATTGGGTGTGGAGCCTAATTATATTGTTTATTTTGTATCACAGCGTTGGACCCCTGTACCTTAATGGGGTGGCAACGCTGCCCATAATTAAACACTTCCTGGGAGGTCCAGGGGGGGCAACTGCGAGTTTATGGAGCCCCCCCTGGCAGCGGGTTTCGGGGGCAACGCCCTGGAAGCTAAAAATAGAGGTAAAATTGCCTTGTAAAATTATAGTAATTTCTAGTCAATCTGGGCCATTCATTAGGCGGATGATCTGATGGTAGAAGTTATGTTTAGTTTAGGGGTTTTTTCCCTAGAAGGCAACCCCTCGCTTGTATGAGGGAATTGTATTGCGGATGTGTATTGTATGTGTATTCTTATAACTATAAATAGATAGGGAGACTATGAGAGAGAACAGTGGATATTACAACGGATTTTTTGTAGGTTGTGTCTCTTCATTTTTCTGGATAATAGAAAGGAAGGACTAGCTATTCGGGGTGGACGTAGCCCAAATTGGGTGAACCACGTATATCTGTGTCTCTCTGGTTTTATGTGTTTTGTGTGCTTGTGTTTTTATTCATATTTTATGTGTTGCATTGCTCTATAATATATAATTTTCTAACAACAACCACCAACCTTCCGCCTTCTCCTCACTGATTTGTTGATTTTCTGTCTGTTGATTTTCAATTTGCTGATTTTCTTCTTTCTTTTCATCTTCTTCTTTATCAGTCAATTCATTGAAAAGAACAACAAATCCTAGTTCAGTATCAACAACATATATTGGAAATTTTTGAGGTTTATCTTTACTAATTACCATGTAAGCCATCCTTGTTTCTCTATAAAGTCTCATTTTCTCACCAAAAACAGGAATGGTGGCATAAGTTAGGTCCATCTACATTGTACCTTTGATCTTTGCTGCCCGTGACCTTGATAACAACATGTCAAACTTAGGTGGAATGTCTGCTACCACAATGTCCATTACCACTGTCTTGGAAGGGACTTGTGTAAGACCAACAACAACATCTTTTATTAAACCAATGCACTGAACTATTTTTGAATCAAAGGAAAACAAATCCTTATATGGTCTAGTAATTTACAATGCCATCATTTCCATGATTACTTTGGGCATAATATTATGAGAGGCTCCTAAATACAACGTGTAATTATGCAATATCATGTCATGAATACTAAGGCTAACATAAAAAGGAGGCACCTCTTCATTCTGCCCATCTTCTAATCTTGGACCCAAGTATATGGTTGGATGATCTTCTTGAAAATTTAGGATATCAATAGCTCCTAGTTGGGAATTCAACATTTTTACAATCTTACTTCTATATTCATTCACCTTAAGAATTTCTCCAAAAGGTATTGGGATTTTGATCTTAGAGATCTCACTCTCCAAACTGAAAACATAAGCAGATTTTTCAGTCTCTTTAGTAGGAGGAGTAGGTGGTGTATCTTTCCTAACCTCAGCACCTTGGGGGCATATTTCTTGGGCTGTGTTTTATTTGCAGTAATTGGCACATTTCTATTTCTGAGGTTGTACTATTTATGCATCTCAAATATTGCATGTTGATACCCTTTAAGATAATCAGATGGTTCCTCACCCTTGTTTACTTCATGATCTGACTCATCATGTTCCTCCTTTGTCAAAAACATTCCTGACATGTTTTCATCTAAGCAATGAATTGAGTCTTCTTGTATTTTAGGTTTATCTTCTTCATCATCTAAGTTTTCCGGAAAAGGAAGCCTTACTTGAGGGTCAGGTGGTTGATTTATGTTTTCCCTTGGTCTCTGCTGGTTTTGAGGTCTTCTGAACTAAGGATTTCTAAACTAAGGTTCATGTTGTACAGGAGAATCAAAGGCATTCCCAAGAGCAAGCCTATCCATCAGTTTTTCCATTGTCTTCATCATGGAATCAATTTTTTCATATGAGCTGGAAGGCTTATCTTCTTCTTTCAATTTAGTCTTTCCCATCTTGGACTTTTTTGCTGCTATCATATTGACCTCCACCTTCACTGCATCATTTTGCATTTCAGAAAGTGAAGGGGATTCTCTTTCTCTTAGAAGGATATAAAATTCATAATCAAAAGCTTCAGCATATCTCAGCTGAGCTGCTCTTGGTGGAGGCTTTAGATGTGTAGGGATGGAGTCATAAACTTTGTTAAATATTTTTGAAATTTTTTGAACAGTTTCATCAATATCTCTCTTCAAACTATTATACTCAGTGAGGGCTTTTATAGGGTTGGTTTTATTTCCCCACTTCCTCAAGAAACTATCTTTAAATTCATTCCATTTATGTAGGCTTCCTGGTGTGAGGGCTTTGAACCACTTCCTGACTTCACCAGTAAAGCTCTGAGAAAAAAATCTCATCTTGAAATCATCATGGTCAACCTCCTCCCTTTCTATAAATTCATTGAACTGATCTACATGCTCTTCAATTGTAATCTCTTCATCACTTCCCCATGTTTTTATTCTAGCACAATATTTGCTAGGAAGGGAATTCAGGACAGTTGGAAGAACAAGAGGGGCATACCTAGCAGGTGCAGCAGCAAGTGGAGGTGGCACATTTCCAGCCATGATGACTGGGACTGTGGTAGTATTATGGAAAGCAGTAGTAGAGGAAGAGGAACTGTTAGGAGGAGGGATGTTTGGTGTTTTTTTTCCAGTCACAATTGAACTCCAATAAGGAAGAGGGACACCAGTTTTAATTCTTAACAAAATTTCAAAGGGGTCTAGTTCCTTCAAATTATCCAAATATTCTTTCTGAAGTGACTGCTTCCAAAAACTCTTCTTTAAATTTTTTATTTTACTAAGGCTGAGGTATCAATACCTCTTTTATGTACGTCTAAAAAAATTTCAATCAATTCCTTTTCACTTTCAGACCTAAACAAGGCTTCCTGAATTTTATCATTAAACGTTTTATCTTCAGGGCTTCTTAAAACTTCAGAGGACAAGGATTTTGTATGTAATGGAGTACCTGATATTGCAGAAATTCCTTGACTACCTTTGGAGATGGTGTTTGGATTTCCACAATGGTAGGTGGATCTAGGTCAAGATTACTCCTCGTGTATCTCCTTCTTGAAGCCACCTTTGATCATATGAATTTTGAATGAATTCACCAAGGTAGATGCAGCCTCGAACAAATTTTTGAGCTTATGCTACCTTCAGAAGTTCAACTTCAAAATTTTGGGAAAGTATAATCTTTAGGCTCTTGGCAAATGCACCAAAATGTTATCACAAAATGGCACTTGACTGGCTGCTAATCAAACAACTTCATGTAACTATTTCAAACCAACTTGTAACTGAAGCTTAGCCTCTTCAGTCTAAGAGGGCTCTCTCAAAGGGGTTAATGATATTTGATAATGTTGAAACTAGATGGCTAACTCTATTTGGAAAATAACTTGATTGTGATGTGTGTAGGTTGAAAAGAGTACAAGTTTGCAACCATTGGGCTTATGGAGTCAACAAATCAATAGTTTTAGTGGTAAGATCTCTTGACATGGAAGTTGAGGCAGGTACACATTTTTAGCAAAGGTAAATCACACAAGGAACATAAAACAACACAGCCATTTCATCAATAAATGAAGTCAGAGCATACACATATGAATTTTGAGTAATAAAGATGAAATACACTGCAAGTGTTACATATAAAAATATAGATCAGAAAAACACTAAAAACTCCATGAGAATCTCAGGTCTTTCAAGAAAAATTCCTCTGTATTACTGATATCAGTAAAATTACATAAAGCTGCAGTAGTGCAAAAAATCTCCAACCCTTTACAATTTTGAATATTTGCCCTTTAATAGACCTCCTTACATCAGAGATGATCTTCCTCTTGGCTAGATTCATCGAACTCTTCCTATGACACCTTGCATAATAGGAAAAAATATGCTTTGTTGGAACATGGTCCCCTAGCTGCATTTTGATATGTTCCAACACTGCGTTTTTGATATATTTTTGTAGTAATTGGTCTTGCGCAGGGGATTTGGGGCAGGTCAAAGCCCCCAATGTATTGTAATGGGTCAAAGGGTAGACCTAGAGTCCGCAAACCATGGTTTGTGGACCACAAGATAACGCAGGCTATGATGATATAAATAGATGGATATTTTGAGTCTAAGAGTAGGTAAGAAAGTAAGATTGATGCTACGTGTGAACTATTGAGATATGTTTTGGGTATTTTTTGTTAAGGACTCCTACCAGTTGTGTGTGTGGAGATCCTTTGTCCTGCTGTGTGTGGACCTTGTTGGTTGTGTCTACGGGTTGTGACTTGGGTTTATAACTTGGTTTTGGATGCTAATGAACATGGAATTTGTTATGTTATTTGAACTAGTTGTATTCACTACTAAATTACCTCTATGTTATATGAATTAGCTGTGATTGTGTCTATGATATATGAATTAGTTGTGCTTGTGTTATTCTATGATGATAATTGTTGATGCACACATGGATGCAAAGGCATTGATAAGATCTGTTTAATAATTGTAACTTTTTTTAATGTTTACATGCTGGTTATATTGTTAAGGGCTCGATAATAGGCTTGTTTCTATGCGAACCTACTAGAACTCAACAAGATCTGCCTTAATTACCCACTCTCTCCCAAGGTGTGGAAACCTGGTTCCAACACCCACCCATACTACTTCGGGTGAGACTTTGGCCTGAAAAGTAGGTCATTGCTGAAAGGGCCAGTAGAATAGGGATTTTTTGGAAAACCTTAAATTTGAACCTAGGTCAGGACCCCTCAAGCCAACAAATGGTTTCGTTGCTGGGACCGGGAGAATTTTTAGAGTGTAATATCCCAAAAGGGAGAATGTAGTAATACTTAAACATAATATAAGAACTGCAACTAAGTAAGCAATAAATCTCAAGACAACATTAGAATTTAGAGATAAGCTGAGCCATTTTACTGTATAGGTGAAGATTCAGTTACACAATGTACAAAATATGAGTAGATCTAGCCAAAAAGAGGGCCTAGAATCACCCTGAAAACATGCCACAATAGGCACTGCGTAACTGGAGAGCTGCTGGAAGCAAATACTATGATTTCCCTTCAGCAGAATATGAATATATGACTGCAGGATGAAAAGGAAAATGCAGATCTATGGAAATATGGAGCTCTGATGATGCCAAGATTCAAGATCTAACCAATGTGATGGGTTCCCAAGATAACCCATAAATGATTTTCCAGATCTACAAATTTGGAAAATCACCCTCCTAGGGCTTGATCCTTTATCTGTTGGGATTATGGATCTAAAGCTAGATCTAAAAAATATATGGCTTAAATATGTCACAAGATCAGATCTAAGCTTGAAGGGTTGATCCCTCCTTCAGATCTACAAGTTGGAAGCTCTAGATCTAGCTTCTCAATCCTCCAATCATGATGACAGCTGCTGCAACACACCTGCTCATAAAAAATTCACTGTAAGGGAAAGAGAGGCCTTATTCCTACTAAAATATGCTGCAATAAACTCCAGGTTGATGGAAATACTAATGGCAAGGTGAGGGGATGATCCCTCACAGGATTACTAGCTGAAATGCTAGCAACTTCCTTCCTCCTTTTGGATCTGCAAAACGAACAACATAATTCCTGAAGGGATTACTGCTGCTAGGAGGTCAATAACATTTTGGCCTGATGTTAGATCTGATATGAAGTTCTGGGAATCCTTATCTTTAAGCCCAAGGTAATGGGAATAAACCTTCACTAGTTCTCTAGCTGAAATATTGAAGACAATCACCACCTTCCAAACTGATTTTCAGAAATCTGCAATTTCTAAATATGAATGTTTTGCAGAAAGCTAGAAATGATATGTGGCACCAATACTTGATGTATAATGAAGTACAACCCTCTTCCAAGAGATCACTCAATGAAAGAGGAGGGATTCCCGACCAGGAACACCTTGTGCTAAACAAAAGTTGCAATCTTTGCTAAACAACCCAAGAAAGCAATGGAATGTCACATGATAATTCCATATCTAAACAGACCTCAAAATCAATAATCAATAGCCTACCTTCATTCTTTCCTTCGTCTTATTTATATAATGTTTGAGCCTTCCCATGCCTTGGCCCTCATCTAAACTGCACTATGCATGTGGACAAGATCCTCGATGTTTGACTGTGTTGTCTATCTGAGTCATCCATCATGTCTAGGTACAATGTACACCCTCTCCATCACATGTGCATTAATTGCACAACTTTCTCCATCATATTATCATGATTGCTCCATGATCTTTTGTTTGATCTCTTCCAAGATCTTAGTTGATTGTGTTAACCTCCATGATCTATCTGATTAATGAGACATGATCTCTTCTTCCATTCACATTATAAGTTTCTCAACTACCTCATTATGTAGATATAGGCTTAATTAATCCACATTCACACACAAAAAGTGGATATTTATTCATATTGAGGATTATGGGTTCCTCCACCCTTTTATTTAATTAATTCATTAAGAACGTTAAGAACTCTAATATTCCAAATATAAGGTGAAAATTTGGGAATATTACAGTCCTCCACAGCAAAGTGTTGCTTGTCCTCAAGCAACTGCAAAAATTGGATGCTATAGCAAACATCCTCCCTCCAAATGGCATCCTCAAGTGGAAGGCCTTCCCATCTATCACAATGTGCTATGCATGTCCAGCTCCAAAGTTGCCTCTCTAGAATGTCTAGAATGGCCTCCGATTGGAAAGTTAGATACCATTCTTCATCAACGAATCTCCAAGTGGCAACCATATGATGATCAAAGTTCTCCTCTATACCTGAGATACATAAGATAAGGTGGTTCATTCCCAAAGTGGAAAGTCCCAACTCATGAATTATCCTTCCAAGCCATGATACATAGAGTAGATTACATACATCAATGCTCACATCATTAGCCCTGTTGGCCATGTACAAATCAAACATCACATCATCATAGTGAAGAACAAGAAGTAGAGACATATGGTAAAACATGAATAATTTCAAACCATATTCTCCTAATAACAACCAACGTAGCAAAGCCTCCTGCTGCCATGCTAGATCATCATGAAAATAGGTAAGAGAGCCATACCCTCTCAAAAGAAGCCACTGTAACAATGCTTCTTGTTTCCATGCCAAGTCATCAATGATAATATGAGAGCCATACTCTCTCAAAAGAAGCCAACGCAAAAATGCCTCTTGCTACCATACCACATCATCATTGTGTAATATTCCCAATTAGTCCTAAACTAATGGGAATATTCATTTTTGTTTTGTTTTCCTATTTCATGAATAAATTGTAAAGGAGGACCATAAAACTCCTAAACAACAAAATAAATCAATGCCAAATGTGAAAAAGGCTATATATTAGCTTAATAAGAAGGCAACCTTAGGTGTGAAAGGGGATAAACATTTTGACTGGGTCAACCATGACCAAATCTACAACTTTGTCTTGGAGGAGTGGCCATCAATGAGGCACAATGCAGTTTTAGATGGAGGTGGCTCATGGGAAAGGAGCTATTTCATTCAAGGTGGTTTAGGGTTTTGCAAGCCCTCAACTTATAAAAGGAAGAGGAAGGAAGCATGAGAAGGTTGTTGATGTGATTACATTTTTCAGAGTATATTTTCTGTTTAGACATATCTCATTCTCCTTGCTATTTAGCAAAGAATAGTGTTGTTTAGCACAAGGATTTCCTTTTTAGGAATCCTATCTCTTTCCTTGAGAGGCCTCTTGGAAGAGATTTGCATTTCTTGTCCACTATCATGTTGAAGGCTAAGCTTCTTCTTCCAACTGCAACACAAATCTTGTTGAGGGTTTGGCTGTCTTTGTAAGCTGCAGCAAGTGGAGGCTAGATCTACTTAGATTTAGGCCAATCTATTGCCTCTTTTCAGTGGAAAAGTCTTCTATTCCATTGGAAAGAGAGTATTGGATCATTGGAGCATCAGATCCAGATCTTGGCATTAGGCCAAACTTATCTTAAACCCCACAACGCATTTTTTCTTCCAGATCTGCGTTTTCCTGTAGGTGTTGTTGCAGGTACTTTTGGCATAACATTTTGCAGGAGTGTTTTTCATGTGTTGGGAATCTGCCCTTCACCTTTGAGATCCACTAAAGAGGATAATATTATTGTATACATCAGATCAGATCTTAATATTCTTGTAATTCTGAATATTTCTGCAAATTTGCAGCTTTTATATCTCAGATCTACTCCATGTGCTTCATGTATTGCTGAAAACCCCAAGGGGTATTTGAAGGAGAGCCTTCATAGTGTATGGATCTATCATAGATCTGACTTTTCATGCATTATTTTGCTCTAGATCTAAGTTGTAATCAACAGTTGTTGCAACCTAATAAAAATAATGTTGTCAAGGCATTTTATGTCCATTTGTATGGTTGTTGCACCTCTTTTGAGGATTTTTCTTCATTGGAGACTTCTATTTCCTCTTGTACATCTTATGGGCTTCATTGTACATCTGATTTTCTGTTATAAATGTTAAATAAGGGTCTCCATATTGGCCTCCTACTATAATCTTGATGATGTACGTTATTTTAATGCTTAACTGTTCATTATTGTTGCATTTCCCTATTGGGAATATTACAGTGGTATCGGTGCATCATCATGGCACAGCCTGTGCTTATTAAGAAGCCAATATGTCTTTTCAAGAAAAGGAAAGATAGAAGAAGAAGAATTTTGATTACATAGACTACAAATAAGACAAGGTTAAAACCCATTTATCTGGAAGAATGAAAGGGGAGGAGTTCTCAAAAAATCTGTTCCAAACTATGCATGAGCTAAAAAGTGAAATCAGGGGAATGAGGAGGGAAAGACATGAAGATCCATCAAGAATAATTGCACATGAAGAAATCCCCGGTTCTTCATATTATGTGTGTGAGCATTCAACCACACAATCAGATCTACAACGTTGTGGCATGCCTACATTCTTAGCAAGAGAATAAGCATAAGGAGAGACACCAAAAGAGGAGACTCATGGTGACTATCTCCAAGAATATGAATCTCAGTCTAAGAGATTCAAAGAGCATCTAAGCTTCCTGGATTTTTTTCAACTCAAAGAAGAAAGAAGATCCAGCATATACAAGAGAAGAAGAGGGTGCATGCAACACACTTTGGGTAGGATCTTTCTACCTACTTTTGATGGATCACCTGAGAGCTTAGCCAACTCTTGGGTAAAGAAGCTAGACACATATTTCCAGTTGCATCAAGTTTCAGAAGAAGAAGCCATAAGAGTAGCAGCGCTGCACCTACAAGGTAAGGCTTATGCTGGTGGTTATTTGAATCTTCTTCATTGAAAAATGTAAATGTCTCTACTTATGCACAGTTCCTTAGGAGGTTAGTGAAAATATTTGATTATAAGCCATCTGAAACTTCTTTGGGTGAGAAAAATAAGCCCAATAATTTAAAACCTTTGCATGAGGTAGGAGGATCCATGAAGATAGCTCCACTTCAGAACATTGTTGAAGGGGTTAAAGATCTGCTACATGATTTTCCAAGGGAAAAGGCCCCACTACAACAACAACATTCTTCTCAAGAAGAAGACATGAGGGTCCCTTTTTCAATGAGAGGTCGAGAGAAAGGATCTCTTAATGATGAGGCATTCTCCATTGATGAGGAGAAGGAAGAAGAAGAGTTGGAAAGATCCTCCAGCACTATGACAGTAGGAAGAGATCTATTTTTATTGGAAGATGGAGGTGAAGTAATTGCTTCCACTAGGAGGGCTCTTGTATCTTTGCAAGAAGTTCCCAAGGATCCTATACATGAAGAGAATGAACAACATTTGTCTATGATGACAGACAAGGAGACAAAACAATGGAAGGAATGTGTTCCAACATTGCATACAGTTTTGGGAACACACACTATGACAGATCAGTCCTTTGTGATCAATACTCTTAACACCAAGGAGACATTGGGTGTTCATGAGCTAACTACATCTAAAGGAAGCACCTTAGACTGTGAGATATTGCAGAAGGTAGGAGAATAAGAACAGAGAAAATATCACAATGCTGATATGATAGGAGTTGTTCCATTATTACATGGAGGAAAATATGGGGAAAATGCTTCAATCAGAAGCACTCTTGCATCCATATGCAAGAGGGGCAGCAAGGAAGGAATGGCAACCTTCCACATTATACCTTTGGCATGGGAGATGTCAAGGAGGATAAAAATGGGAGGCATGACCTTACAACATACACTTTTGGCATGGGAGATATCAAGGAGAAGAGCAACAACATGGCAGACAATTCAGTTGACACATTATCATCGCTGTCATTGTTGGAGAGATTAGATCCATATTGGAAATCCCAACTGTTGGTGGAATATTCCAAGGATCTTCACACATGCATGATTCTTGATGAATTGCTACATGATGAGAGCTATTCAATCCTAGATGGAGTCATCTATAATCATGGTAGGATCTTCTTTTCTAGATCCTCCAAGCTCAAGGAGAAGTTGCTACAAAGGGCCTATGAAGAGTTCTGTTTTAGCCAAACATATTCCATGAAGCTCAACAATATCATCTTGAGGAGCTACTATTGGGAGGGCTTTGAAAAATAACTATATCAGCATTTTCAAAGATGCATGTACCATGTGGAGACTGAGCATCAACATAACTCTATGGAAGAGTTAAATCATCCCTCTCTTTCTCTTCTTGAGGAAGGGGATAGATCCATGCACAACTCCATCGATATGAGGAGGATTGTTGGTGAAGAGCATGCTCTTGTTACACATGTTTCATATTCTTATTCTATGCATTCTTTCACCATGTTTATGTAAGACATATCTCCAAGGAGTATTATTATATCTTGTAAGCTTCATGGCCAATACTGGGCCACAAAAATTTCTGAATTTGGCCACTCCCTTGGAGGGAAAAGGGAGATTTTGTAACATGATGGGTGCTTCCTTAAGGAACCAAATATATCTCACACTTTCAGCTATGGTGAGATGGTATGGGAAGAAATTAAGTGATGGGAAAACAACTTACCACATCTGGATCTGATGCAGGCAGGAGATGCACTGCGCTGGTTCCACATATGGGACTATGGCCCACCTCCATATGCACAAATTTCTGTTTGCATACATGTTGTTTTGATCCCCTATATTGATGATGTACTTGTACTTTTTATGGGGATGTATGGAGGAAGGAGGGAAGGTATGTATGTGCCCTATGAGATGGATATTCTCCATGTACCTTATGTTACATATTTCAGGGAGAACATTGGGCAAACCATGTTTGTTTTAGGTGATTTACTGTCTCCTTATGAGATGAGCTATTTGCATCTCATGAGAACTTTGGAGGAGCAATTCATGGAGGGATGGATTGGTGAACACTTAACTTATGGAGGAAGCTTATCACATGTTTTTGTCACCAATGGAGAATGAGAAGAGTTGCAGAACTCACCTTATCAGTTGCTTGAGGATAAGCAACATTTTGGAGGGGAGGACTGTAATATTCCCAATTAGTCCTAAACTAATGGGAATATTCATTTTTGTTTTTTTTTTCATGTTTCATGAATAAATTGTAAAGGAGGATCATAAAACTCCTAAACAGCAAAATAAATCAATGCCAAATGTGAAAAAGGATATATCTTGGTTGAATAATAAGGCACCCTTAGGTGTGAAATGGGCTAAACATTTTGACTGGGTCAACCATGACCAAATATATAGCGTTTTCTTGGAGGAGTGGCCATCAATGAGGCACAACATAGTTTTAGATGGAGGTGGCTCATGGGAAAGGAGCTATTTAATTCAAGGTGGTTTAGGGTTTTGCAAGCTCTCATCTTATAAAAGGAAGAGGAAGGCAGCATGAGAAGGTTGTTGATGTGATTAAATTTTTCAAAGTATATTGTCTGTTTAGACATATCTCATTCTCCTTGATATTTAACAGAGAATAGTGTTGTTTAGCACAAAGATTTCCTGTTTAGGAATCCTATCTCTTTCCTTGAGAGGCCTCTTGGAAGAGCTTTGAATTTCTTGTCCACTATCAGCCTGAAGGCCAAGCTTCTTCTTCCAACTACAACTCATATCCTGTTGAGGGTTTGGTTGTCTTTGTAAGTTGCAGCAAGTGGAGGCTAGATCTACTCAGATCTAGGCCAATATAGTGCCTATTTTCAGTGGGAAAGTCTTCTATTCCATTGGCAAGAAAGTATTGGATCATTGGAGCATCAAATCCAGATCCTGGCATCAGGCCAAACTTATCTTAAACCCTACAACGCAATTTTTCTTCCATATCTATGCTCTCCTGTAGGTGTTGTTGCAGGGATTTTTGGCATAAAATTTTGGAGGAGTGTTTTCATGTGTTGGGAATCTGCCCTTCACCTTTGAGATCCACTGAAGAGGATCATCTTATTGTATACATCAGATTAGATCTGAATATTCCTATAATTCTGAAGATTTCTGCAGATTTGCATCTTTTAGATCTCAGATCTACTCCATGTGCTTCATGTATTGCTGAAAACCACAAGGGATATTTGAAGGAGAGCCTTTATAGTGTATGGATCTGTCATAGATCTAACTTTTCATGCATTATTTTTCTCTAGATCTAAGTTTTAATCAACAGTTGTTGCAACCTAATAAAAATAACATTGTTAAGGTAGTTTCTATCCATTTGTATGGTTGTTGCACCTCTTTTGAGGATTTTTCTTCATTGGAGACTTCTATTTCCTCTTGTACATATTATGGGCTTCATTGTACATCTGATTTTTTGTTATAAATGTTAAAGAAGGGTCTCCATATTGGCCTCCTACTATAATCTTGATTATCTGCGTTATTATAATGCTTAACTGTTCATTATTGTTGCATTTCCCTATTGGGAATATTACACATTGTACCATCTACAATGAACATAATATCCCAACAAAAGCCAACACTGTAAGGCCTCCTGTTGTCATCCTCCAACAATGTCATGCAATGTATGGGAAGAATTCATCCCATACTCTCCTAATAGTAACCACAACAACAAGGATTCTTACTGCCTCCTCGCATTATCATGATGCAAGTCATGGAGCAACAATATAGTAATGGACATGTGAGATGTCTCATCAACATAATACAAACAAGCTCCTCTATGCCACATCATGTGAGAGTTATACGTTCTCCCAAACCCAGTTACATACATGAACATGAGACATATCCCAAACAGAAATACATGTAAATACATGAGACATATCCCAAACAAGAGTAAATTCAAGGACATAAGATATAACATGTGATGTCCAAACTCTCTCCTCAACAACCAAAGTAGCCATGCCTTTTTCTTATGAATTAAACCAGTGATGTATAAGGCATGAATCAACAAAATATGACTTCTTGAGTGGTAGCCATACTCACCCAAGAGTAACCAGCACAACCATGCTTCTTGCTGGCCTGTATCATAGATCTGCAAGTGGTTTGGAAACCCCTTGCTCCATACTATCAACCATTCATCCCAATGTGGATGATGGATCTCATTCTAAAAATACTTGGTATCCTCCCATTGTAGGACACCAACCTCCTCAAACTGTTGAAGAACCTTTCACTCCATGAAATGTTGAAGTGCACCTCCAGTGAGATCTATTAATGAGTCCTTCTTCTCATCCATGGCCCTCCGAAACCAAAGAGGTTCTGGATTTGTTGTGTTAGCCACCTATAAAATTTGTTATACCAAAAGGTGGCTAAATAATTTTTTGGAGCCTTCAAGGAACAAATTTTATTGCAAAAAAGTGTTGGCTATTGAAGACTCTTGAAGGCCTCATGCCTCTATCCAAAATCTTCCCTATTGTGCCCATTTTATACTCTGGAATTCCGTTGATTTCATGAGAAGAAACTACTGTAAAATCACCTTTTTTCCCTTTCCTCACTTAAAAACTAACCTCCATTCTGCTCCCCTTTTCCTCCATAAAACTCCTCTATTTTCATGATTCCCTTTATTCCATTCATAAAAATCATTTTACATAGTTTAAAACTCATTTTTAAACTTTACCGAAACCCCCAAAAAATTCATTTTTAAACTCAGGAACAAATTTTATTGCAAAAAAGTGTTGGCTCTTGAAGACTCTTGAAGACCTCATGCCTCTATCCGAAATCTTCCCTACTGTGCCCATTTTATACTCTAGAATTATGTCGATTTCATGAGAAGAAACTGCTGTAAAATCACCTTTTTTCCCTTTCCTCACTTAAAAACTAACCTCCATTCTGCTCCCCTTTTCCTCCATAAAACTCCTCTATTTTCATGATTCCCTTTCTTCCATTCATAAAAATAATTTTACATAGTTTAAAACTCATTTTTAAACTTTACCAAAACCCCCAAAACCCTTGGAAAACCAGAAAAAATCATAAAAAATACATATTTTGTATGATAAGGATTTAATTCCCCCTTGGACCAAAATCATAAACCATTTCCCCCACATGCCCGTGCCCTACAAACCAGGCGTTAACCCCTCACAGTGCTAATCGCATCGCAAACATTGAAAATGGTTAGATCAAAAGACTGAAGTCTCGATTGCGATTAGCCCATTTTTGTATACGCCCTAGGCATGTTATATTACATAGAGACCACGAGCCCCGCAGACGGGCGCCCAGCCATATTATAAATAAAACCATCCTGACACTTGAAACCTTTGTTTGTATTAATTTTTGTGTGTTTTGCAGGGTTTGAAAAGGTGTCTGCCGGTGCAAAGCTTAATTCGCTCCCCACCGTCGATCTGATCTTGAAGACCTCATGCCTCTGTCCAAAATCTTCCCTACTGTGCCCATTTTATACTCTAGAATTATGTTGATTTCATGAGAAGAAACTGCTGTAAAATCACCTTTTTTCCCTTTCCTCACTTAAAAACTAACCTCCATTTTTCTCCCCTTTTCCTCCATAAAACTCCTCTATTTTCATGATTCCCTTTCTTCCATTCATAAAAATCATTTTACATAGTTTAAAACTCATTTTTGAACTTTACCAAAACCCCCAAAACCCTTGGAAAACCAGAAAAAATCATAAAAAATACATATTTTGTATGATAAGGATTTAATCCCCCTTGGACCAAAATCATAAACCATTTCCCCCACATGCCCGTGCCCTACAAACTAGGCGTTAACCCCTCACAGTGCTAATCGCATCGCAAACATTGAAAATGGTTAGATCAAAAGACCGAAGTCTCGATTGCGATTAGCCCCTTTTTGTATACGCCCTGGGCATGTTATATTACATAGAGACCATGAGCCCCATAGACGGGCACCTAGCCATATTATAAATAAAACCATCCTGACACTTGAAACCTTTGTTTGTATTCATTTTTGTGTGTTTTGCAGGGTTTGAAAAGGTGTCCGCCGGTGCAAAGCTTAATTCGCTCCCCACCGTCGATCTGATCTTGAAGACCTCATGCCTCTGTCCAAAATCTTCCCTACTGTGCCCATTTTATACTCTAGAATTATGTTGATTTCATGAGAAGAAACTTCTGTAAAATCACCTTTTTTCCCTTTCCTCACTTAAAAACTAACCTCCATTCTGCTCCCCTTTTCCTCCATAAAACTCCTCTATTTTCATGATTCCATTTCTTCCATTCATAAAAATCATTTTACATAGTTTAAAACTCATTTTTAAACTTTACCAAAATCCCCAAAACCCTTGGAAAACCAGAAAAAATCATAAAAAATACATATTTTGTATGATAAGGATTTAATCCCCCTTGGACCAAAATCATAATCAATTTCCCCCACATGCCCGCGCCCAACAAACCAGGCGTTAACCCCTCACAGTGCTAATCGCATCGCAAACATTGAAAATGGTTAGATCAAAAGACCGAAGTCCCGATTGCGATTAGCCCCTTATGCCCTGGGCATGTTATATTACATAGAGACCATGAGCCCCGCAGACGGGCGCCCAGCCATATTATAAATAAAACCATCCCGACACTTGAAACCTTTGTTTGTATTAATTTTTGTGTGTTTTGCAGGGTTTGAAAAGGTGTCCGCCGGTACAAAGCTTAATTCGCTCCCCACTGTCGATCTGATCTGCAGATCGACGGCCCACAAATGAATCACCATAGTGGTCCCCACGGTCAATCACTGTACAAAACCAGAGCAGTTTTGATCGCACCACCTTTAAAAGGAAATTTGTTTTCTCCGTTTGGTTGCGATCAATGCCACAGGCCGACACGTGGTCGTGAGCGGTTTGGAGATACCGCCCTCCCCGGGGGTTAAATATCGACTGTGAGCTCAACGCGATATTGGCGTATACCGTCCGATCTGAGGCTGGCTCATTAGATGGTGATCGCGCTCAATAGGTTAAGGCATGATGCACTTATCAAAGCATCTCTGCCGTTGATCTGATATGCAGATCGACGGCCCAAAATCAGTCGCTCTGGTCTCCACAGCCACGACAGCAATCATTGGTCCCACAGAACTGGTGGTCCCAAACACCTAGTCAAAATCCACGTGGCAGCAGCGGATTGGAGCGGACCTTGTTTGTTTGTTCGTATGGTCATGAAATCCGGACCGGGGGAGATTTATAGGGCCGATTTCATAAGGATTTCGGGTCACAAACACCCTGACGTCAACAAACACCTTTTGTGACCCGAAATGGTTATATAACTTGGTTTTATCGAAAGTTTGAAGTCCAAATATATCATTTGATAAAGGGTAATTATATGGTTTTTTCATTATGCTGAAGAAAGTTTGAAGGCTGGGGTTTTAATTCTCGCGCCTTCGATTCTTTAAAAGAAAGCCATCCATGGGTTCAAATTTCCGCGCCTCATCAATGCTCCAAAGGCATTGATGCCTCACAATTCCTGCACAACACTGTACACCAACAGAACATATTAAGTGAATAAAAAATCGAAGGGTATCAGTGTCAAAGACAGAACGCACTAGAATGGAAGATTAAAGACAGATCTGGGGGGATTACAACTAAGATTGATTACAATTAAGATTGATTGATTGTTGCATGCTTGTTCCTGAGAAGGCTCTATCATTGGATCCATGAGCTTGGCTGTTGGTGAAGTATTCCGAACTGTTAAATGTTTTCTCTTGTTTCCATTCTGTTCCATAATTCCTTACTACAGTAGGTTGAAAGTTTTAGGCTAAGAAATGACTCCTGGAAGCACCTTAGACCTGTTCATCCTTCACTGTTTCATGTTTTCTTCTACTAAGGTATTTTAGAGTCTTTAATCTCACTCTTTAGTCTGCATGCTTGTTTATTTCCATGATAGTTTGAATAAGATGGTTTCAGCATGATTTATGGTTCGCCCTGCTTGTCTACTTCCACTTAAAGGTTGTTATTGAAGTCTCCCTTTGAAGTATTTCTGTTTATAGTGAGCCAAGGAGGTTTGTTCTGATCTTTCTCTTTGTCCTTGCTTAAACAGTTGTCTTAAAGGTCTTTGTAGTTGTAATCATAGATGTGTTAGGTGTTCCCTCTTCTATGACTGCAATTATCAGTGAATCTTTTATGTTTTCTAAGTCATTTGAAATAAAATATTTGAGGAAATAGGGTGTTCCCCGAATCTTAGATTTCATTTTAAAAGTTGTTTTGAAATCATTATTTTCTTAAAGGTGTGATTTGTAGAATTCATGGTTAGCCCTGTCTATCAAATGGCTCTTTATTGTTCAAATTGTGTTTTCAAATTCCCGTTGTTGAGAATTAAACTTGTCTTTCCAAATCATTGATGTCCATCTCATTCCAAAAACCAAAGGATCCCGTGGCCAAGCTAGATTTTCCCTTTGATATCCCATATCCATTGATAAGTTTGTCATGACCTCTTTTTGACTCCATTTCCCAATGAAGCTACTACTTCCTCTTTCTACCTACCTTTCCTAGACCTTTCATATTCTGCTGTATTAATTCAACCAAACAAACAAACACCTGCACTTAATAACTAGTCTAAAATCAATACTCTAAGCACACAAGATAAACCTTTGCAAACAAACATTTGAGAGATCCCTCTCTAAGGACATGAGGACTAGATCCTGTAACTCTAAATATTGGTTCTGATGTTGCCTTGTCTTTTGATTTTCCAAACTATCAAAACACGAGACCCCAACATAATGGCGATCATGGTGGGACCCTGAGTAAAATCTTCAAAATTAAACACTCATTGTATAGTATAACATAAGTAACCTTCTTCAAGCACTACCAAGCATAACGGTAATCATGATAGGACTTATTTTGAATCAGTGACAAACTAAGTAACCCTTAGGATTCTCTTAGAACCTTATCAAACCTTGAAGGAATCAGTTACCAAGCCATAAGAGTGAACTCTGTATGTCTTGACACCTTAGCTAAGTGCTAAGTTAGATTTAGGACACTCTCATAACCTATAAGACCGAAATAACTCAAAAAAACCTAAAACATTTCAGTTTGGCTTCATAATAAACGTGGTGGTGGAACCATCCAATTTTTTACCTTCATAGAAGCTAAATAGTTTCCACCTGGCGACTCCATTAGCCCCAGTAGGCCTATTACTCATCTAGGTTCCCAGATCTCTTTAGGACTGTGTTAACCAGCCTTGAAGAATTTTGGAAGCCTAGTTTCATACTAGATAAGACATCCTGAGAGGAAAAACTCCCAAAAAATAGTCCTTAAAACTTTGACCTCTCTCATTTTTGAAAAATAGTCTGGCTTCACATAGGATCAACACTAGATCCCATCCAAACCCAAATCCTCCTTTAATCGTTGACAATCCAGAGAGAATTCTATGGCAGACTTCTAACTCTGGAAAATCAGCTACTAATAGGAGCCTCTTAAGAAAAAATTATGTCCCTGAAACCCTTGTTCTCTTAGAGGGTTCACACTTTGATTTACATCGTACAAAGAACATATTTAGAACTAGATCTCAAAGTGTTTTAAACCAAGCTGAACTTGACATTGCAGATTTGCAACAAAGCTTTAGTAGGGAAGCCTCACCTTCCACTCCCCCTGATTCCCAGCTTCTTCGTCACTTTATCCTTTCCCATAACAAGTCTGCTCAAAATCAGTTTGCTGGCCCAAGTGTTTCTTCCACTCCAATCCATACTACCATTGTGAAAAACACACCAGTTCAACCCACTTTCTCTCTTGTAAATCCACCCTTATTTCCAGCCATGGCAACATGGTATGCCCCATTACTGTTACCACAACCTCTACTTCCCTTAACCAATGATTACCAATCCAAGATCCCTCACTTCACTGGAAAAGAGTCTACAACAACTCAACATCATGTAGATAGGATGGAAGATGCTTTTGATTACATGGAGATAGAAGAAGAAACTGTGAAGATGAGAATCTTCACCCAAATTTTAGGAGGAGATGTCAAGAAATGGTTTAAAAACCTACCTCCCAACAACATAAATGATCTCCCTACCTTGCATCAAACATTAATCAAAAAATGGGAACTCAAAAAGAACCCTCTCCAAATACTAGCAGAGTATAGCAGTCTCAAGAGGAATCAAGGAGAGAGTGTTCATGATTACTCCACTAGGTTCAATAGCGTTTACAATGCTCTTCCACCTCACATGAAAACTCCTCAAGGCACGGCCTTGGTAAGGTATCTCGAAGGCCTTGATGTTGAAATGACTTATCAGTTAAGGGAGAGAGATTACTTAACCTTAGAAGACATGCAGAAAGGAGTTGTGAGCGTAGAAGCAAACATAATTGAGAAAAGAAATAGGTTGAGATCAGAGAAGAGGGTAACTTATAAAGATGACCTACTACCCTCAACCTCAACTTATGACACAAAAATTGACAACATAGTGAAGGTGATGGAGAGGATGCTTGAAAAGATCAATTTGAATGAAAGAGTGCCCCCAAGAGAACCTCAAAACAACCAAAATAGAAATAGAAATCACAATTATAGAAGAGAAAAAAATCAAGACAAACAGAAGGAAAATGACCAACATATTAGACCTCCCTTCCAGCAAAACTATGTAGATCAATATGAAGAAGATAGGGAGTTGGAAAGGTTGGGAGAAGCTCATGTAAACTTGATTGGATCAGACAGTGGGGATGATGTTTTCCTCACTAAGGAAGAACAAGGTTTCTTCTCTGATCATAGAACAAACACCTATGAAGATTCTGATGACTATAGATTGGGTTTTGAAAATTCAATCATGGAGGTGCACAAACAATACGATCTTAGGAGCAAGGGGAACATAGATAATTCAAAGGATAAAAACACTAATTCTGCTATCAAGAAAAACACAAAAACTCAACCTAAAAAGACAGCAGAAAAAACCAACATTTTGACCAAGAAACCAGACATAAACAAAGACAAAATTGTCCAGCCAAATGTTGAACGAAGTACCCCTAGCACTTCAACTAGTGGTCCTAATAAAACTGTCCCAATTGCTAGTCCAAAGAAGGTTCAACAAATCAAAATTGCTGAAAATAATTCAATTGAAAAGAAAGATGTAAATATGAACAAGTCAATTGTTCCTTTCACCCTTGAGGGAGAGATTGCTAAGATAAAAATTACCATTTCCCTAGCTGAACTAGTAACCCAAGAAGTGTACAAAAACCAAGTTTTGAAAGCTTTGAACTTAGGAGGTGATACTGACACCTTGAACTTGACAGATGACAAACATAAGTTGTTGTTTGGTCCAGAAGTTGAAGGAAAATACCAAGAAGGGGCTGTCCCTCCCTTCTATGTTAGCTTGAACATACACGAGAAATTTTTACACAATGCCATGTTAGATTCAGGAGCTTCACACAATCTAATGCCCAAGGTGGTAATGGAAAGCTTAGGCTTAGAAATTAATAAACCATACAAAGACTTGTATTCCTTTGACTCAATCAGAGTCAAATTTTTGGGTTTAATCAAAGATTTGTGTGTTAACTTATCTCAAATCCCTGCTAAGAGTTTAGTCATGGATATAGTTGTAGCTGACATTCCCCCTAAGTATGGCATGCTCTTATAAAGATCTTGGGGAGCCAAGCTTCAGGGAAGCCTTCAAATGGACATGTCTTATGCCACCATCCCTGTTTTTAACCAAAACATAAGACTATACAGGGAATCCCACATGAAGTACATGGTGAGCAATATAGACAAACCAAACAACTCTCCAATCTATTATATTCAATCAAGTTTAGATTCCTTTATCTTATGTAACGAAGATGAAATCACTCAACAAGATAAGGAAAACATAGACCCAATCAGTTCACCAGAACAATCAAATCTTCCCTCGAATCAAATTCAAAACATTGACAATCAACAACAACAAGAAAATGAAAATGAGTAAAATATACTTTGGACAATAAACTTTGATGGATCCTGTAATAAAACAAGTGCAGGGGCAAGTGTTTGGACTCAAAATACGAATAAGATTTTTTCATATAAATTAGATTTCCCATGCACTAACAATATTATTGAGTATGAAGCATTTCTCCTAGGCTTACAATTGCTTAAAAAATTAGAAGCCCAGAGGATATCAATCTTAGGAGATTCTGAACTTATCATAAGAAAAATCAAAGGAGAATACTCTGCTAGAAATCCAAGGCTCAGGGAATATCGGAATGCTACCCTTGATTTATTGAAAACCTTTGAAAAATATGAACTTATTTTCATTCCTAGAACATTGAATCATCTAGCAAATGAACTCGCCTTCAATGCCAGCAACTGCCAAATACCTGAGATAAATGAAGAACTTAGCGTTAAGATAAAACATAGGCCTGTTGTGCCTGATAACGAAGATCATTGGCAAGTTTTTGACTCTGACAAACACATAGATGATTTCTTAAAATCAGAAAACAATTTCGACATACCAATAGCAGAATCCAGCCAAAAAGAAAACTGTTTGTATATTGAACAAATCTCGGAAGTTGAAATGACATATTTTGCTGATATAAATCATTATGAGGATCCTTTTGAAGCAGAGATAATTAACAACACAGACCAAGAAGACTTGGAAGTTTTACAATGCAAAAATGATAAAATTCCAAGAGGCTTCACACCTTTAGAACACCTTTTTTATTTTAACGATGTAGCCAAGGAACCGAGAATAGAGCCTATGGAAACAAATGTAGAAGAGCATCACATAGGCAGTCTAGCAGAACCCAAGATGATTAAATTGTCCAGCACTCTCCCGGCTCACATAAAATTGCAATATATAGAGTTGTTCAAAGAGTTTAGAGATATTTTTGCTTGGGGATACAAAGATTTGAAATCATATGATACTAGCATCATCCAGCACAAGATTCCCCTGAAGGAAAATCAAAGGCCTTTTAAACAAAAACTAAGGAGAATAAATCCTCTCTTACTACCTTTAGTCAAGGCAGAAATTGAAAAAATGCATAATGCTGGGATCATTGTACCAATTAGATATTCAGAATGGGTATCGAACTTAGTTTCTGTTAGAAATAAAACAGGGGAAATTAGGCTCTGTATTGACTTCAGAAATTTAAACAGAGCCTCTTTAAAAGACAACTACCCCTGTTGAGATTGCAACAAGATGATGAGCTTAGTGGAAAGAAGTCGCCTTCACTAAGTGGGCCCGCAGGCTATTTTTGGCGCAAAGTCTACTTTTAGACATATGGATCATGTTCTATGAGTTGGCAGATGCTATTTTGTGGATGGTTGGTCAAGTCTAAAGTGATGGACTTCTATTTTTAGACATATCATTAATCTATTTTTAGATTGCCAAAGCCTAAAAACAGATATTTTAATATTATTAGCCTTAATAATATTTAGACTCTAAACATTATCTTATTCTCTTGAGCACTTCAGCTTAAGTGCATGATGTGGTATAGGATCGATAGGAGTGCCTAAGTAATTAGCTATTCTTGAGGGTTATGAGCTATTGCAAATATATCATTAGAACCGGGACAAAGAGTTTGGTGGAGACATTGAGGAAGTTAATGGAGTTGTGTTCGGTTTAACTAATATAAACATAGCTGAAGCTATTTCAATTCAGCTTAACTAATTGATAAAAATAGAGCGGAAATTAATTATTAAGTAATTCACTAATTATAAACTCATCAACTAAAGAATGCATCGCTTAACTTCAGTGCATGGGGCCAGTGGAGACCAGCAAGGTAAATAGGTGAAAGAGCAGGTTAACTATCAACAGGACTATACCGTTGCTATTTGCAACACACAAAGGATTGATAAGCCCATGAGGATTGCGTAGTACAAGCTGTTTGGGAGCCATGATATTTAATGAGCCATCCCATAGCATTGATTATGCAATAGAGGCTTCGCTATCAAGTGGCAAAAGATTTGGAGCATGTGTTTTGCTAGACTGGAGACTGAATTTGATAGTGTGGATGGCAATTGGAGGTAGCCGAGAGTTTGTGAGGAGCTTTGTACTATGATTGTTACATGATCTCTATGACATATATAATATACAAATAGTTGGGGTTTTCAGACTATTCAGACTGCTTTCCCCATTTAATATCATATGGTTTACATGTGTGATTGTTTATAGTTTTAATGTGTGTGCATGCAATTGATTTTATTTCCGCAATTAATGATCAATGGTAGAAGAGATTATGTATTATGCATGAAGCTAAAATAGTGTGTGATCAGGAGAATATCAGTGAATAATATATCAGTTATTCAAATTTCTACATGGTATCGGAGCGATATTGATCATTGGAGCAATTGCAAAACATTGAAGCAGCTGAGTTTTGTGCTAGTGGAATTCGAATTTGCAGCAGTGTTTTCTTGGTGTCGAAGTTGAGATGTCTTTCAATGGATTGCGATTGGAGTATGCCCTTGAGGGCAACTCAAATTATATTGCATGGAAGGACAGGATGGAGGCGATGCTGGATGAAAATGGGTTGAAGGAGTTCATAGATGCAGAAATTACAAAGCCTACTTCTAGTGATGCTGCCGTACTTGACGCATGGCAAAAGAAGACAGCAAAGTGTCGAAGGATTCTGTTGGAAGGTCTGAAGGATCACATAGTATCCAGCCTTCATGGTAAAGCTTCTCCATTCTTGATGTGGAAAGCTTTGACAGATTTGTTCCAAAGCAAGAGTGACCAGAGGAAGTTGGCACTCAAGGACAAACTCAGGAACATAAAAATGGAGAAAGGTGACACTATGCCCAAGTACCTCACAAAGTTCATTCAATGCAGGGATGATCTAGGAAGTGTGGGGGTGGCTGTTGATGATGAGGACTTGGTGAGCTTGGCTGTCCTTGGGCTTCTGAAGAGTTGGCACTCCTATCAGGACTCTGTCAATGGTCGGGAGAAATTGCCAGGATGGGAGCGACTTTGGTCAGATCTTGTGCAAGAGGAGATAAGGCGAAGTACCAGGGATGGATCTTCATCAAAGAAATCTAATGAAGAAAATTGCGCTTTGGCTTCCAAAGCAAAGAAGGGGAAGAGAAATAAAGCTTTTCAATCAGGTGCGAAAGGCAAGAAATAGGACATGTCCAAGGTGAAGTGCTTTCACTGTCATCAACACAGACATTACGCCACAAATTGTCCACAGAAGAAGAAAAATAAGCAGGTTGATGGATCTGCAGCTGGCGAGGCCTTAGCCTCGCAGTTTGAGCTGGATTTTTCGCTGATCACATGCTTGGTCTCAAGCGTGATGGGTTCAATGTGGTTTCTTGACAGTGGTGTGTCTTTTCACATGACAAGAGATCGAGATTTGTTCACTGTTCTGGATGAGAAAGATCTTGGAGTGCACATCGATATGGGTGATGATGGTAGATACAGTGCGACTGGTATTGGTACCATTTCCTTTGAGAGGGAGTCTGGTAAACCCTTCGTATTGAAGCAAGTGATGCATATTCCAGGATTGAAGAAGAATCTTATCTCTGTGGCGATGTTAGAAGACAAGGGATATGATGTTGTCTTTAGCGAAGGAAAGGCTTTCTTGCACAGTAAGGCAACTGGTGAGACCCAGAGGGTAGGGGTTCGAGTTAAGAACCTTTATCAATTGCAGGTAGATGGCTGCACAGCAATGGCAGGCAAGGCAGAGGGAGTGGTGAGCCGGGATGATGGCGAGTTGTGGCATTGGAGATTGGGCCACCTTCACCATGGAGCTTTGAAGATACTGCAGCATATTTCTACTGGGCTTCATAAGGGTACTCTTGCTAGCCGTACTGGGCAGCAAGGGAGCGACACTTTGGGAAAATTTGTGAAAGCCACCTTTTCACGAGAAGGATAGTCGTGCCGTCAACAATCCTTGAGAGAGTTCACACGATGTGTGTGGACCATCTCGCAGCTTCGATAGTGCACATGTATTATGTGATATTTGTTTCGATGATTTTTTCTGTAGTGGCCGGATAGGAAGTTCATGCGTAAGAAGAGCCGCACATACTCAAAGTTCCGTGAGTTCAAGGTGCTGGTTGAGAAAGAATCGGGGAAGTAGGTGAAGGCTCTTAGGAGCGACAATGGTGGTGAATTCATCTCTGGCGAATTCAAGGACTTTTGCAGCGCAGAAGGAATTCGAAGAGAGCTCATAGCACCTCATAACCCACAGCAGAACATGGTTGCTGAGCGGAAGAACAAAACGATCGTGGGTGCTGCACGGGCGATGTTGCATGATCGTGGCTCACTTTGATACTGAAGTGAGGCATGCACATCGCAAAGATATGTGTAGAACCGTTGTCCTCACAGGATACTTGGCATGAGTACACCCGAGGAGGCGTTTTCTGGTAAGAGGCCTGATATTTCCCATTTGAGGAATTTTGGTTCACCTGTTTACATTCATGTGACGAAGGATGCCAGGAAGAAGCTGGAGCCGATAGAAAAGGTTGAGATATTTGTGGGGTACACTAATACGCCCCACAAATATCGTGTGTATTTTCCAGACAGTCGCAAGACTGTTGTGCGACGGGATTTCAAATTTCAGGAGGAGAAAGACATGAAGTGTTCGCTTGAGAGGAACGACTTGGGCCTCCTTCATTATTTCTTGGGATTGGAAATTTGGCAACGCAGTGATGGAATGTTTGTTTCTCAAGGAAAGTATGCCCAGGAGATACTGGAGAAGTTCAACATGCATGGCTGCAAGCTTGTTGATACTCCTCTTCCTGGTGGATGGAGGAAGGAGGATGCTACTTCAGCGGAGGTAGTGGATGCCACTGTTTATCGACAGTTGGTGGGGTCGATTATGTATCTGGTCAATACACGACTCGACATATGCTATGCTGTGAACCATCTTTCACAAGCTATGGTTAAGCCTACCAAGCTCTACTAGAAGGCAGGCAAGCATGTATTGAGATATCTCAGAGGCACATCGGGATATGGATTATGGTACATACATTCAGATGAGGTGAGGCTATCTGGCTTCACGGATGCAGATTGGGCAGGGAGCCGAATGGAAAGAAAGAGCACATCTGGAGGGATTTTTAGTATCGGGTCGACAACAGTTTCTTGGTACAGTAGGAAGAAGATATATGTGGCACTCAGTTCAATAGAGGTCGAGTATATGGCAGCAAGTTTAGCTGCATGCGAGGCTATATGGATGAGGAAGATCTTGGTCGGGTTGTTCGGTTCTCACTTGGATCCTACTGTGATTTATTGTGATAATAAGAGTTGCATCAAACTCTCGGTTAATCCAGTATTTCATGATAGATCTAAACACATTGACATCTAGTATCATCATATCAGAGATTGTGTGCAGCGGAAGATCATGTTACTTTCATACATTCCCACGGAGGATCAGGATGCTGATATCTTGACGAAGGCGCTCACCAGGAGCAAATTCGAATACCACAGAGGCAGGATAGGGGTGGCATATAATCCTTATCTTGTTGAGAGGGAGTGTTGAGATTGCAACAAGATGATGAGATTAGTGGAAAGAAGTCGCCTTCACTAAGTGGGCCCGCAGGCTATTTTTGGCGCAAAGTCTATTTTTAGACTATGTCTATTTTTAGACATATGGATCATGTTCTATGAGTTGCAGGATGCTATTTGTGGATGGTTGGTTAAGTCGGAAAAAATAGATGGACTTCTATTTTTAGACATACTGGGCGGAATCTATTTTTAGATTGCCAGTCTAAAAATAGATATGTCGAATATTATTAGCTCTTAATAACATTTAGACTCTAAACATTATCTTATTCTCTTGGAGCACTTCAGTTAAGTGCACATATGTGGCACAGGAGCTGACAGAAGGAATTACGCTATTCCTGAGGGTTATGTGGAACTATTGCATGGATACTTCAGTTAGAACTCGTGTGACAGAGTTTGGTGGAGTTGATTGAGGAAGTTAATGGAGTTGTGTTCAATTTAACTAATCTAAACATACTTGATCTATTTGTATCCAGTTTAACTAATTGATACAATTAGTGAGAGTGGTGTGAATTAATTATTAATTAATTCACTAATTATAAACTCATTAATCAACTAAAGAATGCATCAGTTAACTTCAGTGCATGGACAGTTTCAGTGGAGACCAGTGCATAAATAGGTGAAAGAGCAGGTTAACTATCAGTTGTGACTATACAGTTGCTATTTGCAACACACAGATAGGTGGAGAAGCCCATGAGGATTGCGCAGTACAAGCCAGGTGGTTTATCTATTTAATGAAGCCATCCCATAGCATTGATTATGCAATAGAGGTTGGCTATCAAGTGGCAAAAGATTGGAGCATGTGTTTTGCTAGATCTAGCTTGATAGTGTGTAGCAATTGGAGGTGGTGCTGAGAGCTTGTGAGGAGCTTTGTACTATGATTGTTACATGATCTCCATGACATATAATATACAGATAGTTGGGGTTTTCAGCTTTAAGCTTTCCCATTAAATACTATGTTCATATGTGTGATTGTTTATGGTTTTAATGTGTGCATGCAATTGATTTTATTTTCGCAATTAATGATCAATGGTAGAAGAGATTTTGTATTAAGCATGAAGCTAAAATAGTGTGTGATCAGGAGAATCTCGGTGATTAATATATCAGTTATTCAAATTTCTACAACCCCTTACCCAAGATGGACCACATACTTCAAAGGGTATTTGGGTCAAAACGGATATTTCTCTTAGATGGGTTCTTCGGTTACAACCAGGTGTCAGTGCTCCCAAGTGATCAAATCAAAACTACGTTTACCACACCTTGGGGCACCTTTATGTATGTCAAAATGCCTTTCGGATTAATGAATGTAGGGGTCACCTTCCAAAGGGCCATGTACATAGCCTTTTCTGAAGATATTGGCTATTTCATAATCATTTACCTTGATGACATAACCGTTTTCTAAAAAATTGATGAGGAACATTTGATTCACCTGAGAAAAGTTTTTGAGAAGTGTAGGAAATTTGGCTTGTGATTGAATCCCAAGAAGACACTCTTTGGTCTCCAAGAAGGTAAAATTCTTGGCCATATAATTTCGGAAGAGGGAAACAAAATAGAACCTACAAGGATAGATGGCATATTACAAATTAGTCATCCAAGAAGCCTCAAAGAGTTGCAATCTTTCATCGGAAAGATTAATTTTCTGAGGAGGATTATCCCTAATCTTGCTGAGCTATTAAAAAACATTACAAACATGCTTAAGAAATATGTCAGTGTAAAATGGAATTTACCAGTTAAACAATCATTCGAACTGGTAAAACAAGCTCTTACTCAAACACCAGTCCTGATTAGTCCAGATTTTACCAAAGACTTTTACATCTTTTCTTTTGCATTTGAGCATACAATAGCTGCAGTTTTACTTCAAAAGAATGAATTGGGGCAAGAACAACCAATATCTTTCTTTAGTAGGGCCTTAAGAGATGCTCCTCTCAACTATAACATCATGGAGAAGCAAGCCTTAGCATTAGTGAAAGCTTTAAAAGACTTTAGGGTCTATATTTTACACTCTCATGTAATTTATTTTGTTCCACATACTGTTTTCAAGGACATTCTAAGTCAAGACACTGATGGTAAAAGGGGAAAATGGATTGCAACTATTCTTGAGTATGAATTAGAAATCAGGCCCACCAAACTAGTTAAAGGGCAAGGATTAGCAAAAATTATGGCTGAGTCTAACTTCCAAGCACTAGACATGAATATGGTAGATGTGTTGGAAGAAATAGAAGAATCTACTGCTCCTTTTATTGAAGAAAAATTTCTTAAATCTCCTTGGTATGCTGACATTATTTATGTGCTTTTATATTTAAATGCCCCTCCTTCTTTGTCTAAAACTAAAGCTAGATTTTTGAAACAAAAAGCTTTGAGTTTTTGCATCTTAGATGGGGTATTATATTGGAAAAATGCTATTGGAATTTTTCTTAAATGTTTACTTGAATATGATGCAGGAAAAATCATGCATGAGTTGCATGACGGAGAATGTGGAGGACACCTCTACTGGAAGGCCACAGCGAAAAAAATTCTTAGATCTGGTTACTATTGGCCTACTCTTTTCCCAGACACTCAGAAGTTGGTCATGTCTTGCCATAAGTGTCAAATATTTGATGGCAAAAGAAAACTTCTTCCCTTACCCTTACATCCTATCAAAGTTGAGGCACCTTTTCAACAATGGGGTTTAGACTTCATTGGGGAAATTCACCCATCCTCCTCAGCTCAACATAAGTGGATCCTCATAGCCACTGACTTCTTTACCAAGTGGATAGAAGCTATACCCTCCAGGAATGCTAATGACTCTGTCATTATCAAGTTTCTTGAAACAAATATCCTATCCAGATTTGGTTGTCCCAGAAAAATCATAACAGAAAATGCTGCTGCTTTTAAATCTAAAAATATGGTTGATTTCTATTACAAATACCACATAACCTTGGGCCATTCCACTGCTTACTATCCCCAAGGAAATGGATTAGCTGAATCTTCCAACAAGAGCCTCATCAATATCATTAAAAAACTGTTGGAACAAAATCAGAAATCATGGCACAGTAAACTGGTTCATGCCTTATGGGCTGATAGGTTAACTACAAAGAAATCAATAAATATGTCCCCCTATCAGCTATTTTATGGCATGGATGCAGTCTTTCCCACCTCATTAGGAGTGCCAGTCATGAAGCTCCTTCAATAAGTTCAAGTTGAAGAGAATGATATGTAGAGGAGAATCAATCAAACCATATATTTACAGCAAACTAGAGAAGAAGCTTATGAGAGAACACAGTCGGTCCAAGAAAATATGAAAAAGCTATTTGATAAGAGAACTAAGGCAGACAATTTCCTAGTTGGAAATTTTGTTCTTAAGTGGGATTCAAGGAGAGAAGAGAAGGGAAAACATGGCAAGTTTGAGAACTTGTGGAAAGGTCCCTATATTGTTCATGCTGAAAGGGGTCACAATGCATTTTTCTTGAAAGAATTGAATGGAGAAGATCTGTGTGGAGGTCCTGTCAATGGCAGAATGCTAAAACATTATTTCTGCCAGGAATCACGAGTTTCAAAGCATTTTATTTTTCATTGTAGGTATCATAGTCTGAACATTGCATTCAAGGTTATAAAACTAAAAATACAAAAACAAAGAAAGAAAGAAAAGAGGGTAGATTGTGGAAAAATAAAGGTACATCCCCATACCAAAAAGAGAAAAAAATCTGAAAGTGTGCAAGCTCAAATGCCACTCCTAAATAACACACTTCTAGTTAGTCAAACAGCTTAATCTTGACTAATTAGTTCTAAATTTTCTGCTGATAGGATAGTGAATTTGATTTTCCAAACTGTTTAATCTTGGCTTATCAGTAGATAGTTTAGGATAGAAATCAAAGGTTCAAACATGCTCAAAATCTGAACCTAAGTTTCCAAAGAGAATGAATCAAATCTATTTCAAATTCTGAGTCAAAAAGATGTAAGTCTGGTTCCAATTAGCTCAAAATTTGAACCAGATGATTAAAGAAAAGACAACTCAAAACAAAAGTCAAAACAGAGCTGTAAAAAAGAGGAAGGAAATGCTTTGAAATTTTAGATCTTAAACCTTCCATCTTGATTTAAATTTCTGCAAAATAAGATCTATGTGCAGCTTGTTTTTTATGCCATAGATCAGCAACAAGTTAGACTGTTTAATCCTGATTTGTATGCTTTTAAATTTTTGTTGTAGAAACTAGAAAATAAAAATTTGTTGGACAGTTTAATCCCAACAGATAGTAGATTAGGTAGAGAATCATATGGGCTCAATTGTTTAACCTGAGTCCATGGAGAAATAAGGAGTAGAGATAGATTAGATTTCCTTCTTTCAAAAGAATAAAATGTTGTAAAAGAGTTTGCCAATCCAAGTGCACTCTAAAGAAGAAAAAATGTTAGATCTGTAGGATTGGGTAGGTAGAAAGCTTGTTGATGAAAGATCCATTGTTTTTATGACTGCTAACCTGATTTCATAACAAAGAAGATCATCCAAGGAAAGAAAGGTAGCCCAATGGATAAGGCACTGATTAGCCTCCCAGAGAATGCAAGTCTGAAGTTCTTGATGCCTTCAAAAAGGCACCATCCCCAAGTGGAGCCACTGTTAGCCACCTATAAAAAATTTTATACCAAAAGGTGGCTAAATCGTTTTTTGGAGCCTTCAAGGAACAAATTTTATTGCAAAAAAGTGTTGGCTCTTGAAGACTCTTGAAGGCCTCATGCCTCTGTCCAAAATCTTCCCTACTGTGCCCATTTTATACTTTGGAATTCTGCTGATTTCATGAGAAGAAACTGCTGCAAAATCACCTTTTTTCCCTTTCCTCACTTAAAAACTAACCTTCATTCTGCTCCCCTTTTCCTCCATAAAACTCCTCTATTTTCATGATTCCCTTTCTTCCATTCATAAAAATCATTTTACATAGTTTAAAACTCATTTTTAAACTGTACCGAAACCCCCAAAACCCTTGGAAAACCAGAAAAAATCATAAAAAATACATATTTTGTATGATAAGGGTTTAAGCCCCCTTGGGCCAAAATCATAAACCATTTCCCCCACATGCCCGCGCCCTACAAACCAGGCATTAACCCCTCACAGCGCTAATTGCATCGCAAAATTTGAAAATGGTTAGATCAAAAGACCGAAGTCCCGATTGCGATTAGCCCCTTTTTGTATATGCCCTGGGCATGTTAAATTACATAGAGACCACGGGCCCCGCAGACGGGCGCCCAACCATATTATAAATAAAACCATCCTGACACTTGAAAGCTTTGTTTGTATTAATTTTTGTGTGTTTTTTAGGGTTTGAAAAGGTGTCCATCGGTGCAAATCTTAATTCGTTCCCCGCCGTCGATTTGATCTGTAGATCGACGGCCCACAAATCAATCGCCCCAGTGGTCCCCATGGTCAATCACTGTACAAAATCGGAGCAGTTTTGATCGCACCGCCTTTAAAAGGAAAGTTGTTTTCCCTGTTTGGTCATGATCAATGCCACAGGCCGACATGTGGCCGTGAGAGGTTTGGAGATACCGCCCTCCTCGGGCGTTAAATATCGACTGTGAGCTCAACGCGATATTGGCGTATGCCATCCGATCTGACGCCGGCTCATTGGACGGTGATCGTGCTCAAAAGAAGCTCGAGGGATAGGTTAAGGCATGACACATTTATCAAAGCATCTCCACCATCGATCTGATCTGCAGATCGATGGCCCAAAATCAGTCACTCTGGTCCCCACAGCCACGACAGCAATCAGTGGTCCCACAGAACCGGTGGTCCCAAACACCTAGTCAACATCCATGCGGCAGCAGTGGATTGGAGTGGGCCTTGTTTGTTTGTTCGTATGGTCATGAAATCCGGACCCGGGGAGATTTATAGGGCGCATTTCATAAGGATTTTAGGTCACAAACACCCTGACGTCAGCAAACACCTTTTGTGACCCGAAATGGTTATACAACTTGGTTTTATCGAAAGTTTGAAGTCTGGATGTATCATTTGATAAAGGGTAATTATATGGTTTTTTCATTATGTTGAAGAAAGGCCAAAGGCTGGGGTTTTAATTCTCGCACCTTCGATTCTTTAAAAGAAAGCCATCCATGGGTTCAAATTTCCACGCCTCATCAATGCTCCAAAGGCATTGATGCCTCACGATACCTGCACGACACTGTACACCAACAAAACACAGTAAATGAATAAAAAATTGAAGGGTATCAGTGTCGAAGACATAACGCATTAGAATGAAAGATTAAAGATAGATCTGGGGGGATTATCTCTAAGATTGATTATCAAAAGCCTAATCCTCCCAATTAAGACACAGTTAAAAGGAAATCAAAGTGTTTATCGGACAGCAAGGCCTCCGCCGCCACATTTGAGGCAAATTGATTCCTTTCAGCTACCACAGTGCCACCTGTGCCTCAAAGCATTCAAACAGAGGCTGAAGTTATTGATCAAGATCAGATATTTGCCTCAGAGCAGCCAGAGAGTTAATTCTACAAATAAAATTAATGATAGGATATCAACATAGTTACTTCAATATAACAGAGAGCCTCAAAAGTCAAAAAGAGCTCCCACTGAGCTTAAATCTTAATGTAAATTATTTAATACAGAGTGCACCTATGTAAGCTTCTTCATCAAGCCCGCCAAAGGCCAAAAATCCATTAAGTCTGTATTAATTATCTTTGGAGATCTTTTATCAGATCTCACCTCCTCATTCTTCTATAAATGCTACTGGAAAAGATGAGAGAGGGGTTGGTTGATCACTAGTTGTAATACTGAAACTCTTTGAAATAATACATAGTTTGTTGAAGTTGAAGAAGAAACTAAAGTCTTGGAAGCCTTGATGATGTTGTTGCATGCGTGTTCCTAAGAAGGCTCTATCATTGGATCCATGAGCTTGGCTGTTGGTGAAGTATTCTGAACTGTTAAATGTTTTCTCTTGTTTCCATTCTGTTCCATAATTCCTTACTACATTAGGTTGAAATTTTTAGGCTAAGAAATGACTCTTGGAAGCACCTTAGACCTGTTCATCCTTAAATGTTTCATGCTTTCTTCTGCTAAGGTATTTTAGAGTCTTTAATCTCTATCTTTAGTCCTCATGCCTATTTATTTCCATGATAGTTCGAATAAGATGGTTTCAACATGATTTATGGTTCTCCCTGCTTGTCTTCTTCCACTTAAAGGTTGTTATTGAAGTCTCCCTTTGAAGTATTTCTATTTATAGTGAGCCAAGGAGGTCTGTTCTGATCTTGCCCTTTGTCCTTGCTTAAACAGTTGTCTTAAAGGTCTTTGTAGTTGTAATCATAGGTGTGTTAGGTGTTCCCTCTTCTATGACTGCAATTATCAGTGAATCTTTTATGTTTTCTAAGTCATTTGAAATAAAATATTTTAGGAAATAGGGTGTTCCTTGAATCTTAGATTTCATTTTAAAAGTTATTTTGAAATCATTATTTTCTTAAAGGTGTGATTTGTAGAATTCATGGTTAGCCCTGTCTATCAAATAGCTCTTTATTGTTCAAATTGTGTTTTCAAATTCCCGTTGTTGAGAATTAAACTTCTCTTTCCAAATCATTGATGTCCATCTCATTTCAAAAACCAAAGGATCCCATGGCCAAGTTAGATTTGCCCTTTGATATCCCATATCCATTGATAAGTTTGTCATGACCTCTTTTTGACTCCATTTCCCAATGAAGCTACTACTTCGTCTTTCTACCTACCTTTCCTAGACCTTTCATATTCTGCTATATCAATTCAACCAAACAAACAAACACCTGCACTTAATAACTAGTCTAAAATAAATACTCTAAGCACACAAGATAAACCTTTGCAAACAAACATTTGAGAGATCCCTCTCTGAGAACAGGAGGACTAGATCCTGTAACTCTAAAGATTGGTTCTGATGTTTCTTTTTCTTTTTATTTTCCAAACTATCAAAACACGGGACCCCAACATGTTGTAGGTATAAATCTCTCTTTGAGTTGTGAGATGCTCATTGTGAAAGTGTCATAAATAAAGGACAAAATATTTCTCATCTCAAGATGTTTACCATTCATCATCTTATCCTCCATTGCTTCATGAGTGAATCTACCTTCAAAATTCTCCAAGAATAATGGGGCCTCATCATTATTACTGCTACTAAGTGACAGCGTTGTAGATCTGCAAGGTAATACATATACTATCTCAAAGCAAGGTACAATACTGATCTCATAACCAATCATTGTACATAGGATCATGCTCATCCCTTCTTCTAAAAATCTACACTTCAACTCAAGAGATTGAATGTAGTTCATCCATGACAAACTAGGATAGCTTTTCATCTCCTCCTTGATTAGATCAAGGGTCCTCTGCGATGTGATATGTTGTTGCTTCAAATCAGCATTTTGATCTAACCCTTGGTCATGCATTGGCCCTGATGGCATGTCCCCATAAGTTTCAATAAGATCTACTAAAACAATAGGTGATTAATGTGTATTCATACCTTGGATCAACTGATGTGTGGGAAACTCTTCACAGAACACAAGAGTTCCTCCAACTGGGACAATGGTGTCTCCAACTGTTGGTAAGAAAGATGGTTGCTTTTCTACCCATGTACCAGCGCTGGAATCTTTTTCCTCTTCCTCATGCATCTCCTGAATCATGCATGGGAATCTATGTGCCAAGAGCTCAAGAATATCTTGCAGGATTGCAAGTGTCTCTCCTCCAGATGTAAGTACTTCTGCAGCTGGCGGTGAATGTGGTGACTTCTTGTCCAGAGTGACAAGAATGACATCCTCCTTCATTTCCTTAGGAAATTTCTCTTTGTGGCTCATCTCTGTATTCTTTACATAAAAATTCTTCCTCTATTTGTGAAATAAATCTGAATATTTAGTCACTTTTGCATGCTCCATGTGACTAAACCACCAATCCTTGGCTTCACCTAAGAGATGAAGTGCTTCAATTTGGACAGCCTCTTTTTCAGCCACAGGATGTAGCATGAAAAATATATCTAACTCTTTCCTCCAAGCCTTAATAGTGCTTGAGAAAGACCCATAAAATGTAGGCAAATAGAATCTATTGTGCCTCTTCCTTCTATTGCTACTATAGGATCTTCTTTCTTCCTTGAGTTCAAAGAATTCTTAGAGAGTTAGACTTTCTTTGAAAGCTTTATACTGTTCCTTGTACTCTTCAAGATACAAACTAAGAGTCTCATGAGTCTTAGGTTCTCTTCTTTCTTAATTTCTATACCTCTCACCTTCTCCAAAGGAAGTGGGCATAGTAGATCTATGATTCTCTGGTCTTCTTTTCTGCTGATAGGAAGTGCTTGAACCTTCCTCTTCAAATATTCTTCTTGGATCCTTCCTTTGCCTTTCCTTCTTCATTTGATAGACCTCCTTGGAGAGATCTTGCATGGATATAAATAGGGGAGTGGAAAAATGATCCTCCTTCATGATATATCTCATCTATCTACTTCTTCTTTTGATGCAAAATATGAAGTGTCCACAAGCTGAGCCAAAGATCATGCTCTGATACCACTGTAATATCCCAAAAGGGAGAATGTAGTAATACTTAAACACAATATAAGAACTGCAAATAAGTGAACAATAAATCTCAAGACAAAATTAGAATTTATAGAGAAGTTGAGCCATTTTATTATATAGGAGAAGATTCAGTTACACAATTTACAAAATATGAGTATATCTAGCCAAAAAGAGGGCCTAGAATCACCCTGAAAACATGCCACAATAGGCATTGCATAACTAGAGAGCTGCTGGAAGAAAATACTGTGTTTTCCCTTCAGCAGAATATGAATATATGACTACAGGCTGAAAAGGAAAGTGCAGATCTATGGAAATCTGCAGCTCTGATGATGCCAAGATTCAAGATCTGGCCAATGTGATGGGTTCCCAAGATAACCCAAAAAGGATTTTCTAGGTCTACAACTTTGGAAAATTACCCTCCTAGGGCTTGATCCTTTATCTGCTAGGATTATAGATTTGAAGCTAGATCTGACAAATAGATGGTTGAAATATGTCACAAGATCAGATCTAATCTTGAAGGGTTGATCCCTCCTTCAGATCTACAAGCTAGAAGCTCTAGATCTAGCTTCTCAATCCTCCAATGATGATGACAGCTACTGCAACACACCTGCTCATAAAAAATGCACTGTAAGGGAAAGAGAGGCCTTATGCCTGCTGAAATATGCTGCAATAAAATCCAAGCTGATGGAAATATTAATGGCAAGGTGAGGGGATGATACCTCACATGATTACTAGCTAAAATGCTAGTAACTTCCTTCATCCTTTTGGATCTGCAAAATGGATAGCGTAATTCCTGAAGGGATTACTGCTGCTAGGAGGTCAATAAAATTTTGGCTTGATTCCAAATCTGATATGAAGCTCTGGGAATGCTGATCTTTAAGCCCAAGGTGATAGGAATAAACCTTCACCAGTTCTCCAGCTGAAATACTGAAGACAACCTCCACCTTCCAAACTGATCTTTAGAAACCTGTAATTTTTTAATATGAATGTTCTATAGAAAGCTAGAAAAGATATGTGGCACCAATTCTTGATGTAGAATGAAGTACAACCCTATTCTAAGAGATCACTCAATGAAAGAGGAGGGATTCTCGACCAGGAACACCCTGTGCTAAACATCACTTGAAATCTTTGCTAAACAGCCCAAGAAAGCAATGGAATGTCACATGACAATTCCAGATCTAAACAGACCTCAAAATCAATAATCAATAGTCCGCCTTCATTCTTGCCTTCATCTTCTTTATATAATGTTTGAGCCTTCCCATGCCTTGGCCCTCATCTAAAATACGTTGTGCATGTGGACAATATCCTCCATGTTTGACTACATTTTCTATCCAAGTCATCCATCATGTCTAGGTGCAATGTACACCCTCCCCATCATTGTGCATTAATTGCACAACTTTCTCCATCATCTTATCATGAATGATCCATGATCTTTTGTTTGATCTCTTCCAAGATCTTATTTGACTGTGTCAACCTCCATGATCTATCTCATTAATGAGACATGATCTCTTCTTCCATTCACATTAGTAGTTTCTCAACTACCTCATTATGTAGATCTAGGCTTAATTAATCCACATTCACACCCAAAAAGTGGATATTTATTCATATTGAGGATTATGGGTCCCTCCACCATTTTATTTAATTATATCATTAAGAAAGTTAAGAACTCTAATATTCCAAATATCAGGTGAAAATTTGGGAATATTACAGAGAGAGAGATCGAGTAATGTCACAAGGTCGTTGGAGACTTAAGAAATTGGAGCTCAGAGACTGGTTCGAAAAACAAATTCAAGAATTTTCTGTAAAAGAGAATCGCGGCACAAACCAAATAGCTGAGAAGTGGAAGAAAAAATATATTTTCACAGAAGTATATGAAATTTTCTTTGTAAATTTTTCACACGAGCTCCAGGAGTGGCTAGAGAGGTTAGTAGAATTCCAGACGTATTGGAAAGATGATTAGGTTATGCAGTGGACTCCAAAATTGATTCAACAATTGGAGAAGGCTGACAACTCAATCACCTGAACTGTAGATCATTGGGTGGATAGTGTGCTAGGAGGATTTTTAACAAAATTCGCAGTCAATCAGTTTTTATCCTACTTTGAGGTGGAGCAGAGGTTCTTCAAAGGATTCTGAGGTAAGTTCTTGTGAACATTGCCGCTACTAATTAAAATATTACTGTGCGAAAAGGGAATTTTTTGCAGCCACGCCGAATGAATGACCTCTGATTAGAGTGAGAGAACAACACGAAATGCTAAGTACTACCGAGTCAACCGAAAAGGGGATAGATCCTTGTAATATTCCAAAATTAGCATGCAGCTAATTGGAATATTGATTTTTGTTTTTATCATCCAGCAGCTTAATAAATGGGTAAGGAGTCCCATGAATATTAAAAATATGAATAAAATACCTCATAATGTGAAAATTTATAGTCATAGGAGCTATATTTCACACCCTCATGTGTGAACAGGATCATTTGCATGTGGACAGGGTCAAGTTTGACCAAGTCAACAGTGCTGGGATAGGAGGTAGAGAACACTTGGAGAGATAACATAGTATGAATGGGAGGGAGATTCCTTGGTGGAGGAAACCTAATGAGTGGGACCCATGGTGAGAGGGCTGCCATTTGTTTAAAAGGAGGGCAAGGCATCCATTGTTATTCATGTTATGTATTATTGATTTCTTGGTTTGTTCAGACTTTATGCATTCTCCTGCTATTTAGCATAGTTGTAGTGCTGCTTAGCACAAGGAATTCCTATTTAGGAATTCCTTCTCCTTCAAAGGGAGGCCTCTTGAAGGAGCTTGCTCTTCATTTATCCACATTTAGGCTTGAGGCCAAGCATCCTCCTTAAGCTACAACGCAGTTTCTGTTTAGAGTTGGGTTGTGTTGTAGGGTGTTGCAGTGGAGGTTACTGAACAACACTGCCAGAGATTATTTTTCAGAGGAGGAAGCCTTCTTCCCTATGGAGGATTAGTGAGGATGTATCTGGGCTGATTTCATCATATTTGGCACCATGCCAACCATTATCCATCATCTACAGCGCAGTCCCTCTCCTTGACTGCGTTATTTTCAGGAAGCATCTGTAGTGAGGGTTGCAGTGTTTGTTTGGAGGGTGAGATCTTCAGTGCTAGGATCATCCTTTCACTTGGAAGATCCATTGGAGGAGGTTTGATCAAATTTTTCATCATCTTCAGCCATCTCCATCTAGTTCTAGTTCTTGAGTTTCAGATGCTATTGAAACTCTGGCATTCTGCAGTTTTTCATATTTCATCCAATCCAATCCTTCCAGGATTGTCTTGAAATAGTATTTTGGAGCTTAGATCTTCACTCCCAACATTGTATGAGCTCTATCATTCCATATCCATGTATTTTCATACTCCAAACATAGTTATTCTTAATAAAACTGCGCTATCCTAGCCTTGCATACTTTTCTGTGTAGTAGTGGGCTTGTATTTTATGTACATGTTTCTTGAGGCTGATTTTGCCTATCTTGAGTAACTCTTTCCTCAAGATCTTGTATCTATTTGCTGCTATAAGACTAATAATATGGCTAGATGTTATTCTTACATTTTCTGAGTTGATGTAACAATTCTCTTTCATTATTATGTTCATGGATTGTTGTAGCTCCACTTTTGGAATATCTTAAGATATTCCCATTGGTGTAGATTTTCCCTATTTTGGTATACTACAGTGGTATCAGAGCATAATCTTGGCTCAGCCTATGGAACTCAGCCATGATGCTATCAAGAGAAGAGAATATGAATAGAAAGAAGACTCCATTCTTTGGAGGAAATAAGGAGTAGAGGCTCTCAAAGCTTCTTCCAAAATATATACAGAGCATTCAAGGAGATCTCAAGAAGATCAGAAGGGAGATGTGTATAGAATCTCCAAGAGGGTTTGAATCTAAATCAAACTCTAGATTTTCATATGATGAGTGTGAGCATGCAGCCACACATCATGATACACGGCACATTCATATGCCCAAATTTTCCATGAGAGAGATGGAAGAAGAGGGAATGACTAGGAGGGAAACTCTTAGTGATTTTATGCAAGAGTATGAGTTTAGAAACCATATCACTTTTCCAGAGTTTTGCAAGATAAAGGTGAAGAGAATCAAGCAGCATGATGGGGGTAGATTCCTTCTATCTACTTTTGATGGTTCACCTACATGTTCAGCCGAAGCTTGGGTGGAAGAACTAGACACCTTTTTGCAGCACCACCAAATTTCTGAAGATGAAGCCATCAGAGTTGCAGCGCTGCATGTTGGAGGTAAGGCCTATACATGGTGGATATTTGAGTCTTTCTCTTTGAAAAATGTAAATAATTATTATTATACAAGGTTTATTAATACATTGGTGGAAAGGTTTGATGGAAAACTTTCTGCAAAAAATGTGGTGAAGTTGAACAAACATAAACAAACAAAATCCTTGCATGTGATGGAGGAAACTATGAACTCAGATCCACTTCAGAAAACCAGGGAGGAGGCTAATGTCTTGCATCATAACTTGTTAGAGGCAAAGCTTCCATCTCATACTCCTGAACAAGAGGGCATGGAGATCTCTTTTTCAAGAGAGAATCCATTTCTTGAGAATTTTCCCATACATGATGATGAGGAGGAGGGAAAAAACGTTTTCATGTCTAGAGTTTATCTAGCACCTCATGTAGAGGAAGAGAGATCTCTTGCTCCAACTAGAGTGGTTCTTGTATCATTGCAAAGAATTCCCCAGGATCTCACATGTGGAGATCAAGGCACAACTCATGATTTACATGTGCCTTTGATAGAAGGGTGTGAAACTATGGAGTTAAAAGGAGGAGATAGGGAGGATGACCAACATCATGTGATGAGGAGCACACACCCCTGTCTATTTCATGAGGTTTATGCACCTAAGAGGGAGACTGGATTGCGCAGTGAGAGCAGGGACAAGTCTATCCATTCATATATGCAGTCTAATCTTGATGATGATGTCTCATTGCATGGAGACATTTCACCAAGGAGACCACCAGATCATCAGATGATGAGAGATGCTTCACATTTTGAGGCACCATTCATTGATTTCAGAGGAGTGGAGACCTTGGGAGGTCATTGTACAACACTGAGAGACTTGGGTAGACTCAAGGAGGAGAGAGGAATTCTCTCAACATCATCTTCACCCACTCTCATTTCAGATTCTGCATTGTGGCAGAGGCAGCAAGGGAAGGATAGCAACCTTCCAACTACATTTTTTGGCATGGGAGATGTCAAAGAGGAGGATGACCATATGACAGATGCTCTTCATGAGGGATCATCAGCGCTATCACTATGGAGGATAGATCCATATTGGAACTCCCAGTTGTTGGTGGAGTATTCCAAGGATATTTTCACTTGTATGATATTGGATGACCAACTACATGAGGAGGGATATTCAGTTAGAGATGGGGTCATCTACTACCATGGTAGGATCTTCTTATCTGGAGCTTCCAAGCTCAAGAAGAAGTTGCTACAAGCAGCTCATGGATATTTCCTTTTCAGCCACACCTATTCTATGAGAGCATACCACACCATCATGGAGGGGTATTTTTGGGAAGGCTTTGAGGAGGAGATATATCAACATTTGAGGAGATGCATGGATCATGTAGAGATGGAGGAGATACATAACTCTTTGGAAGAGTTAGCATAGGCACCTCTTTTATCTCTGAGGATGAGAGGAGACTCATCTATGAGCCACTCCATTTGTATGAGCAAAGTATGTGTTGAGGATATTGTTTGGTTGTATAATGATTTATATAGTGAAAATGTGCATTCCTTAACCATATATGTGCAGTATATTTCTCAAGGAAGGAGCATTCTTCCTTCTAGACCTCATGGTATACTTGAGGCCATGAGCATTATTGATGACCACTCCCTAGGAGAACTTGGGGAGGAGATGTATTATGGAGAACATGCTCACTTTGTACCATGCATCATTCACTTTCTCCAAACATATGAGGAGAGTGGGACAACAATCAAGTGGTTGAGAAACCACCCTTTTTGTCACTCTCTATTGCAGTTGAGGGTCAAACTACGTTGGTTACATTTGAGGGACCATTTTCCTTCTCCCTTGCTACATATGGTATCAAGTATGGTTCTCATTGTAGTTCTTGATGTTGTTGTTGTTCTTATTTTTATTGGAAGCATGATTGGGGGAGTGGCACATTGGTTGGATGTGTCCCTTTGGGGAGATATTTCCCACATTTTTTGCATTACATGTTCTAATGGGAGCATGAGAGGTGATATGGCCACCACAACCAAACATTTGTTCTTTTGAGGTGGGCCATGGGATTGATTGGATGACATATGATGGTGATTTCCAACTCATCATATATGGAAGGATTTGGGCCAGCATGTTTCATAACGTTGGAGAGGAGATCCTTGAGGATCTAGTCTTCTTCTTGCCAGTTGAGGGAAACTTTATTACAGCCCAAGATCAACCAACACTCTACACTTATCATAAGTGGAGAGAAGGACAGCATGGGGTAGGCTCCTATGTCTACCATGTTTAGATTTTCAGCCCACCTACATTTCATGAGCTCAAGGTGGAGGAGCATTTTCAGGAGTTGCCATGCTGGGAGGTGACTCATTTTGTATGGATGATAGCTTGGGGATGGGAGATTCATATGGGGATGATATATCCCAATCTATATCAAACCTCATGCCTCGAGAAGGCCTTTAGATATCCCATTGTTGCCTCCATGGAAGTTTTACATGATGATAGCTATTTGGGATGCACACCAAAAACTAGCTTGCATACTTGGGAGGGACAACTTGGAGATGTATTGATGATACAACATCTTGATCCTAGGAGTATTTTATCATATCAAGATGCTACAGGGAGAGAAGAGGAGGCTTCTAAGTTCTATCCTTGTAGTTGCTTGAGGGCAAGAAAAATTTGGGAGGGGAGGATTGTAATATTCCAGAATTAGCATGCAGCTAATTGGAATATTGATTTTTGTTTTTATCACCTAGCAGCTTAATAAATGGGTAAGGAGGCCCATGCATATTAAAAATATAAATAAAATCCCTCATAATGTGAAAAGGGATAGTCATAGGAGTTGGATTTCACACCCTCATGTGTGAACAGGATCATTTGCATGTGGACAAGGTCAAGTTTGACCAAGTCAACAATGTTGGGATAAGAGGTGGAGAACACTTTGTAATGTTCCAAATTTTTATGGAACAATAAGTTTTGTTAATTTTATATAGGAGATGAATAACATGGGTAGGAGACTCATTATTTGCATGATTAGAGAATAAAAATCCTCTAAGTATGAAAGAGGATCATGTTTGGAGCTGGATTTCACACCTCCATGTGTGAAAGGAGGTTTTTGCATAAAGGCTAGGCCAAGGTTGACCAAGTCAAACTGCTTTGGCATGAGTTGGAAAGCACTAAGTGGGACAATGTAGGAGGGAAGCTTCTAGAGGAAGGGATACCCTAATTCGAAGTAGGGTCCATGGAGGGAGGCTCACTTGTTTAAAAGAGGAGCAAGGTAGCCATTGAGATTATCTTTTGATCATTTTACATTTGAGTCTTGGAGACTTGTTGCTGCCTCTTGCTGTTCAACAGAGTTGCAGTACCTCTAGGCACGAGGGAGTCCTATTTAGGAATTCCTTTCCTTCTTGAGGAGCTCTTGAAGGATTTCACTCCATTCCCCATATTCAGGCATTCAGGCCATAGCTTCAGTCATCTACATCAGCGCAGTTTCTTTAGCAGACATTGTGCAGTGTTGCTGGGTGTTGCTGGGGAGGTTTCCACACACCATCCGGAGCTAGTTTTCCAGAGGAGGGAGGTTCCATCCCTTGGGAGATAAAAAAGGGGGGTTTATGAGCATATCCCAACACATTTGGCATTAGGCCAACCACATTCCATCATTGGCAGTGCAGTCCCTCTCTTAGACAACGTTCTTCTTGGTGACTATTTGCTGTGAGGGATTGACAGTCACTTGGAGGGGAAATCTTGGGTGAAAGGATCAGCCTTTCACTTCAGATTTTCATTGGAGAAGAGTTCTTAATTTTTTGCAGCCATTTCAGCCTTCTCCATGTATTTCCATATTTTGAGTTGCAGCTGCTACTGCAACTCCGACATTTCTGTATTATAGCATTTTTACATAGATTTCAACCAATCCTTTTAGAGGATTGATGTTATGTATTTTTAGGGGTTGAGATCTTTCTCCCCTTTCTTTATTTGAGCCCACATTGTTATATCTTTGTATTTTCATCATTTATGCAGCAGTTCCTCTCTAAAACTGCGCAGTCATGGCCTAGGGCTTTCTTATGCAGCAATGTATTCTCATATTTGCATGTACAGGTTTCTTGAGGCTTATAGTGCCTTGCTTGAGTGATCATTCCCTCAAGGATTTGTATACTTATTTGCTGCTATGTTTTAATATGATGGCCATTGGATTCTCTGTCATTTCATGTGTACATGTATCACTGCTATTTCCATTTGATGTATTTTTTATTGTTGTAGCTGCAATGTTGGGGTTATCTTATGAGATTCCCAATCTTATTTTTTTCCCTCTTGGGGATATTATCTCTTGACAACACTCTATAGACAGAGTCTGCTAGTGGGCCAGGTAGCCTCTGGAGCTCATCCTTCTCTATGAAGGTGACGAATCTAGTAAATGCCCCTACAGTCTATCTCTGGAATAGATTTACTTTGTCGATTGATAATGTTTCTGAAAAAGGAACATTACAGTGGTATCAAAGCATCGAACTTGGCATAGTTTGTGAGTTCAATTTCAAAGGATAATATTGAAGAAGATGAGCCTGGTCTCATCTATTTTTGGAATAAAGAAGAGCCTCCCTAAGGAGGAGGAGAAGAACAGGGGAGAAGAGGAAGGTCCATGCACTTCCTATTCTCTTGAAGACCGGCATGGGAGATGCTTGGATTTTCAGATCTTAAGCAAGTACCTGGGTGACTATAAATCCCATTCTGCAGCATTCAGGGGAGCTACAGTGTTCCCAAAATCTATTCAGTAGATGGAGGAGAGAAGGCCCTATGGAGAAGGAGAAATCAAAGGCAATAGGCTTCTATTTTCTACATTTGATGGGGTTACTTCAGCTAGAGCTTGGGTGAAGAAGCTGGAGGCATTTTTGTTGCTGCATCCAGTGGTAGAAAGGGAAGCAGTGGATAGTACATCTCTACACTTGGAGGATTAGCCTTCAACATCCATGGATGGGGCAACCATTGCATTAGAAGAAAAAGCCATTGCAGCCACACAAGGTCATCCCAAGACCCACCAAGGTATGAGTAAAGTTCCACTTTCTATTTCAGCAATTAATCTTAAGGATGGTGGAATTTCATATGAAGAGGTCCAAGGATCAAATCACATGGCCACTTTAGGAACTCATGATTGCACTGCGTTGTGCAAAGGGTTCAAGGAGAAGATGAACCCTCATCCTCACACTCCTTTGATGATTTGCATTCAGCCTTTGAGGTGGGAGTGTGAACTTTTGGAGGATGAAGTGAACCATGACACCTCCATGGAAAATCATGAAACAAATTGTGAACCGGAGGAGGAGACAACTGCTACACCATTGGAGGAATCAACAACACTGTTTAACATGGATGGAGAGGAGACACCACCTCCATCAAATTTGGATCCTCATAGGTCCAACATATTCATGGGTGAGAGGCCTTTCGTGAGAGGTCTCCAAGGAGCTGCATCTCAAACTCTCATGAAATACAAGGAGCAAGAATTGGTTTGGGAGGATGGTGACCCTCATGGGAGGAGTACCAAAAGAATGGAGAAGATATGGCAGGATGTTTACATCATTGGGCAGCAAGGAGAAAGGATGCACATTGCTGATATAACCTATATATCAGTCATGATACCTTCATCACATGAGTCATATGATGTGAGCATGAGGAGGCATCAAGCACTAGAGTTGCTTGGGATTCATGGGAGAGAGCACAAGCAGATTTTCTCTCATATGATTGATGGTGTTGCAGGAGTAGAGGAGGGCACTCTCATAGTTCAAGGGGATCACTCCTTAGCTGGGATTTATTGGGAGGCATTTCCCTCTTGTGAGAAGCTTCATATTTGCAGCAACATCACCAGAGTTGTTCTTGGCAAGGAGCATGTCAAGGAACAAAGATTGGCATGGGTAGGAGCCTTTTTGCATGAGCTCACAGCACTGTCATTTGGGATGAGGATCACATGCATAGATCCATCTATCATCTCACTTCCAGCCTATGGTAAGAGTCTTGTATGTACCTTTTCTGATTTAAATACTCTTATCATTATGATGCAGTGCAGGGCTTCTCAAAGGGGAAGATTTTTCATGTTGCTCCATGAGCAAAATTGGGCCAAACCATGTGATAGAGACAACCATCTTTTATATGGCCTTGGGAAAGCGTTACCTTCTATGTATGTTCAGCATTTATATTCAGCCATTTACCATGCATTATCAGATGAAATAACATGCATTATTATTCATGAGCTAAAAAACAACTTTCCATATCATTTCTCAAAGCAGCAGTTTGGGAAACTGCGCTGTGACCACTTGGGAGACTATTGGTACATCTTTGCACATCATGAAACCTTAATTACTTACCTAATTTTATTGCTTAGTATGGTCTCCTTGGTTGATATTTCTGTTATCTCAGTGAAGGACATGATTAGAGGAGAGACACATGGGATGAATGTGTCCTTGATGAGGGAGGACTCCCATATTTTCTGCATTACATGTTCTAATGGGAACATGAGAGGAGACATGGCCACCACAACCATCTATTTGCTTTCTCTTAAGGAGGGCCATGAGTATGATGATGAGATCCATCCATTGTTTATATTTGGGCATGTATTTGATTTTGTATTGCTGGTTCACTCATCTATTTACAGTTCAGTAGTAGAGGTGATATTTTTGTACAGTACTTGCCATGCTATTTTTCTGCAGCTACAGTGGGTGAGATAGCGTTGTAACCCTATGAGAAATTTTTTGTACCTTGCTGCACATGGTATCACCTACAGAAAACATGTCATGGGGTATTCTATGGTGATCTTGTCCTATTCATCATAGATGACATGTCTTGGGCCAGCTGGATTATCATTGACGGGGGAGAGATCCTTGAAGGATTGCTCTTCATTTTTCCACTTGAGGGCAATACTTTTGCAGCCCAGGATCAGCATACACTCTACACTTGTCATAAATGGAAGAGAGGATAGCATGGGGCAAGTTATAGTGCTTGCCATGATCAGCTTTTCAGCCCACCTTCATTTCCGGAGCTCAAGGTGGAGGGAGATTTTCCATGAGTTGCCTTGTTGGAAGGCAGCTTCTTTTTATGATTGATGGCTTGGGGATGAGAGATTCATATGGGGATGATAAGTCCCATTATATATCAGATCTCATGCCTCAAGGAGGCCCTTAGATAGCTCTTTGTTCCTTCATGGGTATTTGCTTCTACATGATAGCTATTTGGGAATGTTCACCCAAAGGCTAGATTACATATGTTGGAGGGACAGTTTGAAGACTTGATTGCTGATATGGAATCCTTTCTTGAAGAGATCATCACATAAGGATGCTACAGGAGGAAGGGTAGAAATAAACTCAGTCTATCCTTGCAATTACTTGAGGGCAAGCCATATTTGAGAGGGGAGGACTGTAATGTTCCAAATTTCTATGGAACATTAATTTTTGTTAATTTTATATAGGAGATGAATAAAATGGGTAGGGGACCCATTCTTTGCATGATTAGAGAATAAAAATCCTCTAAGTATGAAAGAGGATCATGTTTGGAGCTGCATTTCACACCTCCATGTGTGAAAGGAGGTTTTTGCATAAAGGCTAGGCCAAGGTTGACCAAGTCAAACTGCGTTGGCATGAGTTGGAAAGCACTAAGTGGGAAAACGTAGGAGGGAAGCTTCTAGAGGAAGGGAAACCCTAATTCGAAGTAGGGTCCATGGAGGGAGGCTCACTTGTTTAAAAGAGGAGCAAGGCAGCCATTGAGATTATCTTTTGATCATTTTACATTTGAGTCTTGGAGACTTGTTGCTGCCTCTTGTTGTTCAGCAGAGCTGCAGTGCCTCCAGGCACGAGGGAGTCCTATTTAGGAATTCCTCTCCTTATTGAGGAGCTCTTGAAGGATTTCACTCCATTCCCCATATTCATTCATTTAGGCCATAGCTTCATTCATCTACATCAGCGCAGTTTCTGTAGCAGACATTGTGCAGTGTTGCTGGGTGTTGCTGGGGAGGTTTACACACACCATCCGGAGCTAGTTTTCTAGAGGAGGGAGGTTCCATCCCTTGGGAGATCAGAAAAGGGGGTTTATTAGCAGATCCCACCATATTTGGCATCAGGCCAACCACATTCCATTATTGGTAGCGCATTCCCTCTCTCAGACAACATTCTTCTTGGTGACTATTTGTTGTGAGGGATTGACAGTCACTTGGAGGGGAAATCTTGGTTGAAAGGATCAGCCTTTCACTTCAGATTTTCATTGGAGAAGAGTTCTTAATTTTTTGTAGCCATTTCAGCCTTCTCCATGTATTTCCAGCTTTTGATTTGCAGCTGTTACTGCAACTCCGACATTTCTGTATTATAACATTTTTGCATAGATTTCAGCCAATCCTTTTAGAGGATTGATGTTATGTATTTTCAGGGGTTGAGATCTCGCTCCCCCTTCTTTATTTGATCCCACATTGTTATAACTTTGTATTTTCATCATTTATGCAGCAGTTCCTCTCTAAAACTGCGCAGTCATGGCCTAGGGCTTTCTTATACAGCAGTGTATTCTCATATTTTCATGTACAGGTTTCTTGAGGCTTATAGTGCCTTGCTTGAGTGATCATTCCCTCAAGGATTTGTATACTTATTTGTTGCTATGTCTTAATATGATGGCCATTAGATTCTATGGAATTTCATGTGTAAATGTATCACTGATATTTCCATTTGATGTATTTTTTATTGTTGTAGCTGCAATGTTGGGGCTATCTTATGAGATTCCCAATCTTGTTGCTTTCCCTCTTGGGGATATTATCTCTTGAAAACACTCTATAGACAGAGTCTGCTAGTGGGCCAAGTAGCCTCCGGAGTCATCCTTCTCTATGAAGGTGACAAATCTAGTAAATGCCCCTATAGTCTATCTCTGGAATATATTTTCTTTGTCGATTGATAATGTTTCTGAAAAAGGAACATTACACACTTGGAGGCAACCTCCAATACATTACATGAATGAAAAGTTCTTGGATGATACAATTTACAAAACCTCCTTTCTATATATAGGAGTCCATGGGGCCATAATGTAATCCTAGTGGGCCACAATGTAATCCTAGCCGACCTAACAATAATAATTTAAGGGCACAATAATAAAAAAATGGGGGTTACAAGGGTACAATAATAACAATAAGAGGGTTACACTAACAACAAGAATGGACTATACTAGTAATATAGGGACCTAACGGTGAAAATATCTAATAACATATTTGAACAAGTGATATTTGTTTTCATGGTGATGAAAGATATTTTTCCTATCATAAAGATGTGGGCTTCCCAAAACAATACCACATATTTCTAATGGCACTGCGCCAAGCTCTACCTCACCAATGAAGTAATGGCGAATTTCCGTTTTCATTTTCTAGTTACTTGCAACTTGGCATTGTCACACACCCAACCCAAGGGATATGGTTTATGGTGTGGGATGGTTTCAAAATTGAACTTTTTGACAATGTTTTCAGAAATGATATTTTCTTGTGAGCCACTATCAAATTGAGTGTCAACCTTATTATGTTTTGAGATGAAGTTAATACGAAAATTTTATATTCTTTGTTTTTCACTTTGAGTTTCATTATGACTATCTGAAGAACTAGTGCTAGCAATGGGTTCCTTACCTTCCAATCCCATAGTTGTGACCCTTGTTTCATATCTTAAATCAGATCCTAAATCATGTTATGTAGTTGCAAGTGTCTTTTTCTTTCCTTTGTTGTTAAATTTTTGGGTCTCATCTTAGGATGAAGTTTCCAGCAATGATATTCATCATGACCATTCTTTGAACAATGCTTGCATGTCAATTTTTCTCCCTATTTATTTATTGAAGAATTCTTATTCCCTTTTCCTTTGAACTTACCCTTTCCTTTTTATCCTCCTTTAAATGGAATTTTGTTGCCCTCTTATCGAACAATGTTCCCTCTTGCTTCTATATGTGTTTCATGTACACAAATCCCATCTAAAATTGTAGGGTCAAACATGAGAATAGTACGTCTCAAATAGATATGCAAACCTCCAATGTATTTTAGAAAAGTATCTTGAGATGAAAAATCTACACCCAAAATCAATTCTCTTCTTCGAAACTCTTGTGTATAAATTTGCACACTTTGACCCTTGAATTGCCTAAAGTTTTTCAAATCCATGATAACATTTTTTATGTATGTTAATGGAAAAAATTGTATTCTCAATGCAGAAATAAAATCATTCCTAGAGGTTAAGAACTTACCATATTTCTTCACGTCCTTTTGAGTTTCGGTTTCTAACCAAATAAGTGTTTCGCTCTCCAATCTTAATGAAGAAAGCTTAATTTTGGTCTCATCATCCTTGATCCTTTTGTATATTTCAATAAAATTAAAGCTAATGAACCCTATTATCTAATCTCTCAGCATGTACCTCTCCATTATATATAGGAAATTCATATTTTATGTCAAGTTTCAATAGTGGAGGTTTGCCATGTCCCTTTGGATAATGTGGAGGTGTTTGTGAAGGGGTTGATGTGCAAGATGATGATGGTGAAGATGGTGGTGAGGATGAAGGTGAAGATAATTGTAGTGTAAAAGGTGGTTTATCACCATTCCCTCCATTCCCTTTTGGATTATTTTCCTCATGTCCTCCATATCCTCTTCAAGAATTATCTCCTTTTCGAGGATTGGAGCTCTCTCTTCAATGAGAAGTTTCACCATTTGTGTCATGTCAAAGAATGATTTTATAAAACCCTTTTAATCCTCTAACATATTTCAAGACTATCCTTCATGTGCCATTACTACTGAAGCTTTAGGTGCAGCTTGAGGTGAAATTTATGGTGGAGATTGTGGAAATTGTGCTCTCCTTGTCATTTTCTAACTTGCAGACTTGAAACCACAAGCTTTCGCTCTTCTCTCTTGAGATTAAACCTTGTAAGCATCATAAAAACTTGAAAAAAAATTAAACCCTCAAAGCAACAAAGAACCAAAGCTCTGATACCAGACTGAACTGTATTTGAAGGCTTGAGAGTTTAAGGTAAAATTTTCAAGTGAAATGATTAGGTTTTTTAAACACTTATGTAAATTTCATTAACACATTTAAATTATTTAAAAAATAGTTTTTCATAAATTAAAGAAGACATCGGTAAGATAATAGTATACAAAAAACAAAAAATGATGAAGGAGTTCACCCCTCCTAGGCTACATCTCCTGGTCCAAATTCCAATTGTTGGGCATCTTTCATTATGCTAAAAAAACATGTGTTTGCATCAAGTTAAAGTGCTAAGAATGCTAAAAAATGTCTCCAATTTATAGAGAAAAGTAAAACACCCCTAGTTGGGTTGTTTCTGCTCCAAAAAAGGTCAAAAAATGAATGAGTTATGCTCCAATGAAGTTTTCTGTTAATTTCCTACAATTTGCACTTCACTGTAATTTGTTCTAAAATTTCAGCCTTTCGTGGCCATGTGCAGCAACAATTTCGCCCCACGCTGGCGAGATTTGTGCCACACTAGGTACAATTTTTTGAACCATTAATCTGCCTCGGTCGACCCGTATCCAGCTAGAAAGACACCACTTGGCATCAAATCTGCCATTGATTTTGGAATTCAATAGAGTTCCCATCAGTCTGATTGATTTCGGGTTTAACTATGATGGTTAGTCCATCAGGGTTGATTATGTGGTGTGGGGTTGCGAGAACCCTACCCAAGGTAGGTTCCACCCCCTTTGCATTCACCATAATAATCACCGTGGCATATAATGTTTGCAACCTCGGAGCATGTGCCTGCTTTGAAACCTAATCATCGAGGTTATGAGATGTATTGACTATCATTCGAATGTAGCATAAATTATTGTATGTTCTGACTTGTAATCCCTAACCACCAAGCTAACTGTTGGCACTCCAACCTTGGAATATGGGTTATATAATATAGTTTTACGGTAGAGTATGGTATGGTTCATTGGTCCATGGTTTATGAATTTGGGATATGGCATAAAAAATATTTTTTTGGTCGAGGTCAGCCCTTGACCCTGGTTGGTGGACCACGCTCAAGGTTTATCCACAGTCCCCAACCCCAAACATACATCGCATGAAATTTAATTGTTATAGAGATTAATAATCATTGTAGCGGAGTTGGTGAAGGTATTTGTTGGTAGGTGTGAGGTATGGTGATAGAACCCTGTGGGATGCTAGACCTCCATAACCAAAACTTTTTTGGCCATGAGTAGGCCACGTGGCAGCCACTGGTTGGCCCACATGGCACTCCCTCATTAGGCCACCACAACAATATTTAAACCAATAAAATTCAACCAACTCACACCAATCAGCTACTTCCATATGTCAACCACCCACTGGACGATGGAGGACCAGTCACCCTGCAAAGTCATGTTCTAGTCAGCAGTACAAACTGCTAACTGGGCATCCCTGGAACCCAAATCCAAATTTTTAGTTGTTTCCCAAAACAGACAAAACGCGATATCGGGAGCATACGATATCAGATTTGAGTGAAATGAGTTGTATTGAATTCAGGGTGATGAGATCCATGCTTTGGTGTTGGTTTCGAAACAATCCAATAACTTTTAATTTTGAGCAGTTTCTTGATCCACTGGATCACATATTGTTTATGAAATTGATGAACTTATTTCTTGGAATTTGATTAACTTGTAAATTGTTAAGAGAATAACGTGTTTAGAAGATAAAAATTTTATGTGGTGATAAATTTGTTTTATTTGAACTTAAATAAAAATTTATGTGATTAATGAAAGACTTAGTTGCATTTTGTTTTACAAGAATATGTGCTTCTGATATCTTTTGAGGGAGAAATTCAAGGAGAGTGAGATCACATTTTGGATAATTGGAATTCTTGCATGATTTAGAAGCCTAAGATGATTGTATTATATGTGTAATAGAAGAGGTTGATGGATTTAGGAATTTTTTGCTTCTATGTAAAGTTGTATAAATAGTTATTAATCCTACAAAAGGTTATAATCTATTGAGAGATAGTTCAAAAAAAAAACTTATCTTTAGGCTAGAAATGCCTTTATCATATTCTAATCATATTTAAAATCAACAATATTCTTCATATTGTGAGAAATGTATGGTTTTAGTAAGCAATAATACATGAAACCAAATGAATTGATTAATTATTGAATAAAAATCATGAGTGATTTTATAGGGGGAAAACAGGTTGACTTACACTTATCAAGATATATTGAATAAAATAGATATTGTATTTTTATAATTACTAAAGTTGTTCTTGGTTACAATTCACTTTCTAAAAGATATATTTAATTTTTTGGAATGAATATATTCTAATTGAGTCATTCATAATTGATCATCAAGTAAGAGAAGTGAATAATAATGAATATTATGGGAATTCATGGAATGGTCTATAGTATAAAAGTGGGTCATTGAGGTTTGTATGGAATCTTAGATTGTTAATACTAATAATAAAATAAAATTAAAAATTATGTCTTGAACCTCAAATTGTGATATTTCCTAAAGTGTAAACATTTACTAAAAAAATTTAGGTAGATCTTAAAGATTTTGATTGCAAGGGTGCCTTATGGAATGAAAAAGGGAAAAATTGGATTGAGAAGACATAAATCAGGTGGGATGTTAGAGTGGGTTATATATATGGCATGTTTTATTTCATGTTTTCAATGGATATTGTATGTGGGTTATTTGATGCTTCTTTTATGCAAATTTGATTATGAGATGGGATGGACCATCATTGTTGTTTATACAAGTAATGTGGGAATTGTTTGTGAGTTGGAAAGCTTAATTTTTCTATAGAAAACCAAGTGAATGACATAGGAAATATTATTTAATTCTTAATGCATTCTATAAGCGACAGACAATCATTTATAATGTGAGATAATTTTCAAATAATAGTATCTACATATATTATGTTTGATTAGATGATTGTTTTTATATAGTATGTATTGTAGTGTATGTTAAAATATATTTAGTAAGGCTTAATCTATAACTATGGTCTTCATAGAAAACCCAATTGGATTTTGGAAATATATATATATATATATATATATATATATATATATAGATATATCCAACGACTATAATAAAACTTTGGGCCAAGTTTAATCCAAGAGAGGGAGTATGTAGTGTCCCAACTTGGTAAGGTTAGTTGTGTGACACTTAGAGATAGCGATTTTGATTTAATGATATAATATTATGTGTGAAAGACTTATGAGAAAGCTTATATGTTATACATCTAGTTTGGGTCGCCTGGTTGCTATGTGCTTATGTTGGGTAGAGCCGAACTTGGTTCAATTTTGATTAAAAAACTCCATATTTTGAGGAAATAGAGTGCGCGAGCTAGCATAAATAATTCAATCACACAAAGTTTTCAAAGTCTTAGGGGCTTTGGGGTGGGTCAGAGCCCCTCTTTTTGTGAATGGATTGGTTTTTTTTTAATATTTTGAGATCCTCCCATGGTCTGCGGACCATGGTATTGTAAGAAAGAATGTTATATAAGGAGATGTTTAGTGAGTCAAGTAAGCTTAATTTAGACTGATGATATGAAATGAGTATGTAATTATTTATATCTTATGTGTTTTGGGTCTAAAGGAAGGCTTCACAGTTGTGTTCATGGAGGCCTTAGGAAGTCTATAGCTGTGTGCGCAGACCCATGCAACTAAATGTGCAGGGTGACGAAGGATTGTAACTAAAGGATATTGCTAGTAAAATGATGATTTAAATATAGATCTGTGTATTTCCTTGTATTTTTATGTTATCTATTTTTAGGATTTATTTGCATTGGATTAGGGTTTTCAGTACATTTACTCTGTAATTTCACCATGAAGGGTTGAATATTGTTATATATATTGAATACTACATGTTAGAGTAGAAAGGCACAGTGCACAAGATGATTAAGTAAGTAATTGAATAACATTTTCATAGCAAGTTAATGGTTCAGCAATGCTCATATTGAGCCCTATGTAGAGATAAGCTTGGAGCCACACTATATAGTTCCTATGCATGCAGAAACCTGGTTCTAGCATCCCCTAAAATTTCCTTGGCTGAGACTGTAGTCTACGCAATAGATTGTTGCTGAAAGGGCTAGTAATAGAGGGTTTTATTGGTTCATGCTACCATCTCTGAACTAGGTTCTAACCCCCTCAAGCCAAAAAATGGTTCGGTTTCCTAGACTAGGATCTGAAGATTAAGTGATATGTGGATTGGGCATCGGACCAGAAAAGAGATTCAAGACTTGGTAGATCTGAAGGAGTGGGAATTGAAAATTTAAGAAGACAAAAATTCACAGCTATCAACTAAAAATTGGTTGCAGAAATATACTTTTATAGAGAAGCACGAGATTTTCTTCTGCTTATTTGCGAATGAGATGCATGAATGGTTGTAGAGGTTAGCTAGGAATAAGACATGTTTTAAGCATGACGAGCCTACTATGTGGAGCCCTGAATTGTTGCAATGACTCAAGGAGACTAATAACAAGATCTCAAGGGTTTTTTATTTCTAGATTGATGGTGTTTTGGCAGGATTTATAACATAGTTTTCCATAGACACATCTGTATCCTACAACGAAGCTGAGAGAATATTTTTCAAGGGTCTGCGAGGTAAGTACTTGCATTCGTTAAAGTTGTGGATTAAGATGATTTTATGTGAAAATGGTGTACTGCATATGCAATCAGATTGATTTTTGGAAGGGGTAATCCTAGATCTACGTGAAGTGGTAAAATATTTAGGGTATATTGTGACAACTATGTTGATATTGGTTACAGTCCATTGTTTGGATATGAAAGTGAAGAAGGATAAAGTAACCCCACAACCCCTAGAAGTGCGTCGCAATTAGAATTTGGAGATAATCAGGGTGCCTCTAGGATTCCCCAACCCACTACTCCCCTCAAAACGAACACTGATCCCCATAATGTCCCTCCACCTCCACGTCCATGTCCACCTTCACCTCCACCTCCCCCAATGGATATGGCTAAAAAAGCTAGAATGCTTGGTTTCAAAGGTTTGGGGTCAAAGGATCCTGAACAATTTTGGTTTGTCATTGAGGCAGTATGGAGAGAGCGATGCGTTGCAGATGATGACATGAAGAAACCACATCTTTTCATAGAACTGCAAGAAAGGTCGCTCACGTGGTATATGAAGTAATCTGTGACGCATCCAGTTGCCATGTTGGATGAGATAAAGACAACAATAAATTCTAAATTTAAGAAGCCAAAAATAGTCGCAGTGTATTATGGAGATAAATGAGATCAATCAAACGGTAACTGAATCTATTTGGGAAATAGATCAAATATTCAAGATGTTACTAAGCTAACTGAACTTCCAGTTTCCTAATGAGTAGCATAAGGATTCTTTTATAGCTGTGTTATTGCCACATATCGGACAACCTTTACACAACAGAATATACCAACACAGGCAGAGGCTCTAGAGATTTCTATAAAGTTGGAAGCCTCGCTAGTCACAAATACCCAAGTAGGGGTTCAACAGATTCAAAATAAATTTGCTGCAATGAATTTGGAGTTTCAAGATTCAAATAAGGGTAAGGAAGTTCGACTAGAAATTATCCCAAAGGTATGTTGTATCAAATGTAAGGAAGAAAGCCATTATAATGATCACTCCCCTCTATTTATAGATGACATCAACATCGGTGTGCTTAACCCATTGAACCCAGCAACAAGTGCATGGTGTGAATTATGTAAAATGTCAGGTCGACATTGCACGAAATAATTCTATTTAGTGCAGAATAATGTGCAGATGGTGAAGAAACTATTTTGTAACTTCTATATCTCCATAGGGCAGGAAGAAATGAATTGTGGTAGTTATGATTTAATGATAGAGCCGACTGCAGGTGCATACATAATGAAATCTGAAGGGCACGCAAATGAAGATCATGGTTCCCCTACAGAACACAAAGGATTCCAAGGTTGAGGAGGAGGAGGATGAGGAGGTGTTGGTCAAGGACAAGGTCAAATTATATGTTACAATTGTGACAAAATAGGACACTTCGTGAGGGATTTTTATAATCCCACATCCCCCTCTTTCAAGTATTTTAGAGCTTTTGATCATGTAGTAGAATATTTCCCTATTTTGACAATGAAGATGCACGATAAAATAACTCTGTAGTCTATTTAGAACCGATATATGATGAATTAAAAGCCGCCTGAAGAAGAGCCTATTGTCAACATATTAACCCAAAGTGGCGCAACCACAGGAGAAGATACTACAATAGGAAAAAATCCTATGGAGGACACATGGGTCATAAAAGCTAGAAATAAGAATAATGGGTTTAATATGGAGAGAGAAAATGAGATGTTTTTGTAGGTGAAGATGAGTCTCATGGACCCTCACGCTTTGACATCTAGGATGCAACCACAACCTCAACAAAATTTTATACCTTGGAAGAAGAATGAAGAAGTCATGGCTGCGATCATAAAGCTATAGAAAGTATCTAGGAGCTGATAGACTCCTACGCTAGAAGGGAAGAGTCGTGCAATGATCTGTGTGCAATAAATAAATTGCATATACATAAGAAGAGGACAGGAAGAGATATGAGGTTAACTGTGTAGATTGGGGACTACGACATGGATCAGGTAAGTCTTGATATGGGATCATATGCCAATGTATTGCTAAAGAAAACATGGGAATGAATGGGAAGACCAAAAATTCAATGGTCGTTGATCCAATTTAGAATGGATAAATAGGAAAATATTATTCCTATGGGAAGATTGTCTGGAGTCATAGTAGACATTGAAGAAGTGCGTGCTATGGTAGATTTTGAATTTATTGAGATTTTAGATGATATCAATCCATATCCAACACTACTTGGGCTGGATTTGGATTTTTATATTGATGCAATAATTGATCTAAAGAGGAGAAAGATGTTTTTTAATCAAGGTGAACTGAGGTTGATGGTTCCTCTAGATCCATCATAAGGAGCGCGGTATATAGATACTGATCGAGGTGAATACTATGATGGGGATATAGATAATATATATAAGATGAATACATGGAAATTATATTGGATAAGACCTACTACAGATGGAAGACTGAGTTGGGAGAAGGATAGTTCATGCATTTCAGATTCTAACGAAGAAATTGAAAATTGGCACAATAGGCTACACGAAGTTTCGACAAGGCGATGTAACAACATTACAAGATCACTTCGCTACATCACTACAGAGGTATGTAATTTTCCTTACTATTATGGGTTAGGATATTTCAGTTTGTTCCTTGATGAATTTGAAAGTGCAGTACCTGAAGAACAAAGCTTTCAAGCCTTAGATTTAGTGCTAATAAGTACACCAACTAGATGGTAGGGTACACACAAGGGAAATATCAGTAGTTGGAGAGAATATTGCATATTTATGAAGATTAGATTTGGTCAATTAAATACTAGAATTGAGGTGAAATATGATGGCAAGGATGACCCTCGGGGACATATTTTTTGTTGGGCTACGATGTGGGGTGAAGATCCAACACCAGAATGGGTACATACATTAATTCACACATTAGAAGGGATACCTATGAATTGCTACCTTGAAACCAAGCTTCGACATGGCACAATTAATTGGGAAGACATGGTTGAGGGATTATTAATGACTTTTAGTTTTGAATATGACTGTTAGTACATAGACATAATATTTAGGTAATTTGAGCGAATATTTTAAAAACTATAGCTGCGCCAACCAAGACACAACCTGTTTGGGCCGCACAGTTGGAACTTGCATTATAATTCTATAATGTGACAACAAAAGAGAATGAGGAAGATTTGCACAATATTAATATTCCAGAGTCATAAGGGAAATGCAAGTTTGCAGGACCAGAAACTGAGATACTTGACATAGCGCAACCAATGAAGACGCAGAAGGTAAACATAGGGACAAAAGAGGAGCCAAATTTCATGTTGATTGGAGATTATTGGGGTGAAAATATAGTTAGGAAGGTAGTAGAGTTGTTTCATGAATATCAAGAGGTCTTTCCCACATATTTCTCTAAACTAAAGGGAATAGTAGTAGACCCCAGAGTTATAAGGATCAATCTGAAGTGAGATGTGAAGCATGTAAAAAAATGACCATATAGACTAAACGCAAAATAAAAGGAAAAGGCGAAGGAATATTTGGACAAGATGCTTAAGGCTGAAATAATTGAACTTGTGGATGAATTTAAATGGGTAAGTCCTATGGTTGTCCAAGAGAACAAGAAAAAAGGTGAAATCAGAATTTGTGTTGATTTGAGGAAGTTGAATGATGCATGTGTGCATGACCCATTCCCTACACCTTTTACTGATGAAATATTAGATAATGTTGGAGGGAGGGAGGCCTACTATTTTACATATGGGTTTTTAGGATACCATCATATTATAATTGCAGTAGAAGACATGAGTAAGAAAAATTTTCCACTGAATGGGGATTTTTTCAGTATACATTCAGTCCTTTTGGATTGAAGAATTATCCTGCAATATTCTCTAGAGTTGTAGTTAAAAATTTTAAGGAGTATATACACAAGTTATTGGAGGTTTATTTTGATGATTGGACATTTTTTGGATTGTTAAAGAAACATGTTGCAAACCTAAGGTTGATGTTGGACACAGGAAGATAGTATCAAATATCTTTGAACTTGAAGAAATGCATCTTGTGTGTACATTTTGGTATACTATTGGGGCTTGTTTTTTGTAGACATGGATTGAAGGTAGACCATGCCAATATTTCTATTAATGTGAACCTGGACCCACCTAAGTCAGTAAATCAGTTGTGCACAATGCTGGTACATACTGGATACCATAGGAAGTTTATAAAGTCATATGCACAGATAACTGCGTTGATGGAGAACTTGATGAAGAAGGATGTTACTTACCGTTAGGATGAATAATCCTAAATGAAAAGATGGTAACTACGTTGATTCTAGTTTTCCCAGATTGGAACAAGGAGTTTCATGTTGATGTTGATGCATCTTGCATATCTTTGGGTTCATTTCTCGAATAGCAAGGTGATGGAGATATTGATCACGCCGTAGCATTTTCAAGAAGGAAATTGTCCAAGGCAGAAAATAATGTAATATTCCCAATTAGCTTTAAGCTAGTTGGAATATTAAAATTTTCTTTCGCTTATTAGTTAGAAGAATAAGAGGGTATGGAGACCCATAAATCTCCTTACCAGGAATAAAATCATTTCTAATGTGAATGGAGATCATCTTAATAGCTTTATTAAGCACCCTTGTGTGTGAAAATGGGTTGGAGCATGTAGAGTGGGTCAACTTTGACCAAATCAACAGTGCTAGCATGGAAGTAGTGGACATTTAGTGAGGGACAATGCAATTTTCGAGGGAGATCCTTTTCATGGAAGTAGTGGCTTTAATGAGTGGGTCCCAAGGTGAGGAAGCCCACCAAGCATATAAGGAAGGGGATGGCAGCCATATAAGGCATGATTTGATTATTATTTTGTTTATGGTATGTATGACTTGTTGCTCTCTTTAGTTGTTTCATGGAGACTGTAGTGTTTTTTAGCACAAGGGTGTTCCCGAGCAATAATACCACCTTCATCTTCATGGGACTTTGAGTGCCCACTCAGGAGAAGTATTTGGGCTACATTTCCACATTCCGGCATTAGGCCAAGCTCCACATTTCTTCTACAGTGCATTTTTTTCTAAGGGTTGCACTGTTTTGCAGGGTGCAGTAGTGGAGGTTTGATTTGGGTGATTTCTTAGCTAGTTTTCAGTGGAGGAAGGTTTCCTTCCATTTGGAGGAAAACAAAGAAGCGCCTTGAGAATTATTGTTACATTTGGCATGAAGCCAAGGTTTTTTTATCCCCTACAATGCAATTTCATTCTTGATCTGTGTTATTTTAGGGAGTTGTAGGGGTGGTTGCAATGGATGATTTGGGGAGTGATTACTTTAGTGGAGTTGTTAGCCTTTCATCCAGAGGATCTATTAGAGGAGAGGTACCTATTTCTACATCAGCTTCAGCCATATCTTCTCAGTTATTTTGTTGTAGCAAACCTTCATCCCTAGGGCTGCAGCTCACATTTGTGTATTTTCTGGAAACCCTCTTAGGTTTTCATGTAAAGGTGATATAGTGCCTAGATATTTATGTATAATATCTTTTGAGGCATATATAATTATTTTTACATCACCGTATTATCTCCTGCTATAGATATTCTCATTATGACTACGCTGTAGCATCTCTCCAGCATTTTTTTTCTATTAGCAACAGCTCACTTGGAGAGGGTTTATTCATTGGAGGCTTGTTTGTTCCTATTGTATGATTTGTGACTCAATGTATCATGTTTATTTGCTGTTGATTTGATAAATAAAAGGGATCCATATTTGTCTCCGTTATTGATGTAGTGATTTTCACTTTTATTTCCATTTTTTTGTTCAAGTATTGTTGCTTACCTATTTGGGAATATTACAGTGGTATCAGGGAATAATCTTGGCTCAGCCTATGCATCTAATCCAATATGTCATTAGAAGAAGGATATCCTCTCACCAATAGAAAGAATAGGTATCTCAAAAGAAGAAATCGGAGATATGATTATACAGATGATAAATAAGACAAGGGAAAAACTCCCTTCTCAGGAGCATAAGACTAGGAGAAGGAGCATTCAAAGCTTTTGACTATGCAAGATATTCCAAGAGAAATAAAGGAGATGAGGATGTATATACACGAAGAATCCCCTAAAAGGTTTCTACATAGAGAAGGCTCTAGCATTTCTCATCAATGGAGTGATCAACCAGTGAAGTAACAAGTTTCCCAACACTCTACAATGCCTACATTTTTAGCAATGGGAAATGGAGCATTTCAAGAAAAAGAAACTCTTGAAGACTATTTTCTTGATTATGAGTCTCAATCTCAAAGATTCAAGGACCATTTGAGCTTTCAAGAGTTCTATCAAATCAAGGACAATAGGAGACCCCCACATCACAATAGAGGTGTAGGATTCATACAACACAATGATCTTCACCGGAATATGGGCAAATGTTTCTTACCCACTTTTGATGGGTCATCTAAATGCACTGCCAAATATTGGGTAGAAAATCTAAACATCTACTTCTAGCTGAACCAAGTACGGGATATGGAGGCCATAAAAATAGCAGCGCTACACCTTGAGGGTGAGGCACATGATTGGTGGTTTCATGACCTTTCTACATTTTTTCATGCCAATGTGACTGCATATTTAGAGTTCACAAGGATTTTGGTGAAAAGCTTTGATGGAAGAGACCTAGAGGCACCTTTCATTGGGCTAGATAAGCTCAAACAATTAGATAAGCCAGAAACTTATATTTTTGAATTTCTAAAACTTCTTGTTATGGTTCCTGATTTATCTACAACAAGGAGGGTCTATATGTTTATTTATGGGCTAACAAAACCTCTACATAGGTTGGTTAAATCTACCAAACCCACTACCCTTCAAGATGCCATTGAAAGGGCTAGAGATCTACAAGATGCCTTTCCTAGAGAAAAGGCAATATTTAAGAAAAATCCCACTTTCCCATCAAAGGGAAAAGATGAGAAGGATAGTCCTTTAAAGTAGGGCCAAAACAAAGTACCTCTTAGTGATGATGTTTGAAGAGACTTGAGGAGAATGAATTTTTTCTTCACATGCTAAGAATCATGGGCACCCAAACATAGATGTGAAACAGGGAAGACAGACTATATAGAGGTATTTTCTAATGATGAGGAGAAAGAAGAAGAGGAACTAGATAGAGGTCACGACACTGGGATAGTAGGAGAGGATTCACCACCACCAAGAGGTGGGAATGGAGAATTTGCTCCAATTGGAGGGGCACTTGCATCATTGAGAGGAGTACCCAAGTACTTGGACTTGAGGGTTCGAGGTTCCATTCAAGATCATAGGGTTTTAGTTTTTATTAACAGTGGGGCTACCCACAACTTTATTGATGCCCAAATAGTGGAGAGGAGGGAAATACCCACTGATGATTTTGAGGGATTTTTAGTTTTGGTCCCAGGAGCTAGAACTATGAAGTGCATGCATTATGTTCCCTCTTTCTCTGTCACCATGGTGACATATACATTAAATGATCAATTTTTTTATGGTTGACATGCCTAACACCAATGTGATATTGGGTTTGTAGTGGTTGATTACTTTGGGGAAGGTCACCACAGATTAAGAGAATTTGCAGATGGAGTGGATGGACAGAAAGAGTGGCAAACATCAGATGATTAGGGGAATGCACAAATATCCATCTCAGACAGCTTCCACACAAAAAACAGAGTTGGATTTGCGTAGTGGAAGCAAGGACCTAACATCCCTATCATTTATGCACATGAATTTGGCCCATGCGAAATTACTGTTTAGTGGCATTCCACTTGGGAGGCCACTTGATCAGGAGTTGGTGAGAAATGTATCATAACATGTTTCACCACTCATATATCCAAGAGGAGTGGGAACATTGGGAGTTCATGACACAACACATAGCCTTGGGTAGGCTCAAGGAGGAGGGAGAAATTCTCCCAATATCATCATTACCCACTCACCCCATATCTTGCGCTGAGAGAGGATGCTACAAAGATGGAGGATGGCACCATCATTGTGCAAGGAGACTACTCCTTGACTTTGGAGGCCTAGAAGATATTCTCACTTGGGGAGAAATCTTCCATACATGGTAGAGGATGGTGGCTAGTCATGCATACCTTGGCCAGATTCAGGATGTTTTGGATGGGTGATAGCTTCCCATGGAAGACTAACTCCCAAAAGATTCAACCTTTCTTTGAGAATGAGAAGCTACAAGAGGAGCAACAGAGGGAGGATAGAAACATCCTGGTATGTGATTTTGGCATGGGAGATGTCAAAGAATTGGGTAGCGTTGTCACTATGGAGGATATATCCTTATTGGAAATCCCAGTTGTTGATGGATTACTCCAAAGATCTTTTTATATGCATGATACTTGATGACCAACTATTAAATGAGGGATATTCAGTAAGAGATGGGGTCATCTATTATCAGAGTAGGATCTTCTTGTCTACAACATCCAAGCTCAAGGAGAAGTTGCTACATGCGACACATGAAAATTTTCTCTTTAGTCACACTTATTCCATGATAACCTACGATACCATCATGGAGGGATTCACTTGGGAAGGCTTTGAAGAGGACATACATCAGCATATTAGGAGACGCATGGATCATTTGGAGATGGAGGAGAGACATAACTCCTTGATAGAGTTATCATACCCACCTCTTTCCTCATTTGGAATGAGAGGGGACACATCTATGGGCCACTCCATTGGTTCAATCAAGGTATATGGTAAGGATCATGTTTTTGCACATAATGATTTACTATATGAGTATTTGAATTCCTTTACCATACATGTGTAGACCATTGATCCAAGTGAGGGCACTCCTCCTTATAAAATTGATGGTCAACTTGGCGCCATAAATAGTGTTGAGCATGGCCACTCCCTAGGAGGATTTAGGGAAAGGATATATCATTCAGGGTGTACTCCATTGGCACCAAACATCATTCACCTTATCCAAGCATGTGAGAAGACTATGGTAGGAAACAAGTGGTGGGGACACCACTTATTATATCATGTTCTAAGGTAATCAAGAGACATACTGTGTTGGTTCCATATGTGGGACTAGGATCCCCCTCCAGTATTACATATGGCCGCTTATGTATCCTTGGTTATGATCCCAAACAGTGATGATGTCCTTATCATTATTGTGGGTATGATTGGAGGAAGGATTCAAGGATTGAATGTGCCCATTAGGAATGAGATTGTCCATGTTTCTTATGCTTCATGCTTCAGGTAGAACATTGGGAAAACCATGATTTATAAATTGGATCTTTTGTTTCCTTATTAGGTGAGCCATTGGCATCTCATGAGTACTTGGGAGGAGTATTTTAGGTAGGGATTGATTGAGAGACACTTGGTTTGTGAGGAGAGCTTATCACATGGAGGTGTCACCAAGGAAGGAGGAGAAGAGGTGCAACACTGACCTTTACAATTTCTTGAGGAAAAGCAACATTTGGGAGGGGAGTACTGTAATATCTCCAATTAGCTTTAAGCTAGTTTGAATATTAAATTTATTTTCTTCTTCTTAGTTAGAATAATAAGAGGGTAAGGAGACCCATAAATCTCCTTAGTAGGAATAAAATCACTACAAATGTGAATGGAGATCATCTCAATATCTTGATTAAGCACCCTTGTGTGTGAAAAGGGGGTAAAGCATGTAGACTGGGTCAACTTTTACCAAATCAACAGTGCTGGCATGGAAGTAGTGGACATTCAATGAGGGACAACGTAGTTTTGGAGGGAGATCCTTTGCATGGAAGTAATGGCTTTAATAAGTGGTGCCCAAGGTGAGGAAGCTCACCCAGCATATAAAGAAAGTGGCACATCCATAGAAAACCTTGATTCATTATTTTTTCTATAGATGGTCCTATGACCTTTTTCTCTCTTCTGCTCTTTAGCAGAGACTGCAGTGTTGTTTAGCACAAGGGTGTTCCCGAGCGGGAATCCCACCTTCATCCTCGGGGGACTTTGAGTGCCCACTCAGGAGAAGTATTTGGGCTACATTTACACATTATAGAATCAAGCCAAGCTCCATATTTCTTCTACAATGAATTTTTTGCTAAGGGTTGTGCTGTGTTGCAGGCTACAACAGTGGAGGTTTGATTTTGGTTATTTCTGAGCTAGTTTTCAGTGGAGGAAGGTTTCCTTTCATTGGGAGACTAGAAAAGAAGCCCCTTGAGAATTATTGTTACATTTTGCACTAGGCCAAGGTGTTTTTATCCCATACAACGTAGTTTCAGTCTTGACCTGCGTTATTTTAGGGAGGATTTTCATGGGTGTTTGCAGTGCTTGATTTGGGGAGAGATTACCTCAGTGGAGGGGTCAGCCTTTCATCCAGAGGATATATTGGAGGAGAGATACTTTTTTCTACATCAGCTTTAGCCATATCATCTCAGTTATTTTATTGCAGCAAACCTTTAGCCCTAGGGCTGCATCTCACATTTGTATATTTTCCGAAAACCCCCTCAGGTTGTCATGGAAAGGTGACATAGTGCCTAGATCTTTATGTATAGTATCTTTTAAGTCATATATCCTTATTTTTACATCATTGTATTACCTCCTGCTATAACTATGCTCATTATGAATATGTTGTAGCAACTCTCTGACATTTTTGTCTATTAGCAAAATCTCACTTGGAGAGGGTTTATTCATTGGAGGCTTGTTTGCTCCTATTGTACGATTTGTGCCTCAATGTATTATGTTTATTTGCTATTGATTTGCTGTATAAAAGGGCTCCATATTGGTATTCATTATTTATGTAATGATTTTCACTGCTATTTCCATTTTTGTGTTCAAGCATTGCTGCTTCCCTATTTGGGAATATTACAAAGAAATATTCTACATCAGAGCATGAAGGACTGGCTATGTTATATGGACTGCATAAATTCAGGTATTACTTGTTAGGAACGCACTTCAAGATGTTCACAGATCACTTTACACTAAAGTATTTAGTGAAAAATAATGTTCCAAGAGGAAATATTTTTCGATGGTTGTTGTTGTTTCAAGAATATGATTTTGAAGTTATAGTTAAGCTAGGAAGGTTGAATGGTAGACCTGATCATCTGTGAAGGATCGAAAAATACAAAGAACCCACGGGCATTGAAGAGAACTTGCCTGATGTGTATTTATTTACAATAAGGGTTGGAGATGATCAATTCACATAAATTATTCAGTTATTGAATACAGGGATGGCACCTTCAAAGTATACTACTCATCAGAAAAAGGAGCTAGTAGTTAAGGAAAGAATTTATTTTTTTATCGTAGGACATTTATATAAAATGGGGCCAAATGAAATACTGTGCAGATAAGTCTATGAGCATGAAAGAAAGAAAATTTTAGAATAATCTCATGGTAGAGTTGCAGGAGGAAATTATGCATGAAAGTCCACTGAGAAGAAGATTTTGAGAGCTGGATTATGGTGGCCTATATTGCAAAAGGATGCAAACTAATATTGCAGATCTTGTGATGCTTTTCAAAGGACAGGAGGACCATCTAGGAGAGATGAAATTACCTTGAACCCACAAGTGAAATTGCAGCCATTTGATAAGTGGGAAATATAATTTCTTGGTCCGATTAATCCACCAGCAAAGAAGACTGGCGCGAGGTATATAATTACTGGAACATATTATTTGACCATATGGGGTGAAGAAAATCTAGTAAAATATTACACCGTAGATACTGTTGTGTAGTTCATATTGGATTATATTTTTTCCAGATTTGGGTGTACAAATATTTTAATGAGTGATATAGGATCACATTTATTGCATCAAACCATTGAAGCAATAACTGAGGAATTTCAAGTGCATCATCAAAAAAGCACACCATATCACCCTTAGGTAAATGAAACAGTTGAATCTTTTAACAATATTTTAGAGAATTTTCTAACCAAGGGAGGCAATGTCAATAGGAATGATTGGGACCTGAGAATTCCAGCAGTCTTATGGGCATATATAACAACCTGTAAGAAGTTGACAGGACAAACACCTTTTAGATTGGTTTATGGGACATAAGCAATTATGACTATGGAATATATTGTTCCTATTCTAAGAATTGTGGCAGTAATAAAAATGGAAGATAGTGATATCATGGAAGAAAGTTTGGAATAATTTATTTCTCTTGAGGAAGACAGCTTTATTACAGGATATCATCAGCAAGTACAAAAAGAAAGGGAAAAAGTCTGGCATGATAAGAATATCAAGCAAGAAAAATTCAAGGAAGGAGACTTCATGTTGATGTACGATAAAAAGTTCGTGAAGATCCTAAGCAAGTTCAAAACACATTGGTTGGGGCCATATATTGTCCAAATAATATCATATGGTGGCATAGTTCATCTCGCGAAGTTGAATGGTGAATTATTTCCTGGACGAATCAATGGTAGCAGGTTAAAGATATACAAGGACGACTCTGTCTCTGACATTTTTCGATTCCTATATGGATGGATAACAATATTAGTGCTACATGTAGTTTTAAGGGAGCATGGGACTATAACATACTCCACGACAAAAGGGCTTTGTAGAAGCAGAAGTGTTGCACAGTATTCTGGAAGATGTTGGAGCTTGAAGAAATTGTGAGGAGGGAGGAATGACTGCAACCTGAAGCATATTTCATCTAAGTCCACCTGAAATATGACCATTGGAGGTGAAACAGTTGATTTGATAGGAAATTTTCCATTGGAAGGAGTGGGGAAAATGAATTTAATGCCCCCAGCTAGGAAAATATGCCACCAAATCTAAATTAATGAGATGAATCTGAAGAGGATCATGGTGTTTGAAATTCAAATTGGTTATAAATATTGCATCATGCTTCGCATTCAGAAACTTTTCTCGTTGAGAAGTATATTTGTGATTTTTTGCTTAAGTAAGATCCAAGGGATTCGCTGCATGTCTCGAAATATTTTCGAGGAGATTGAGAAGGAATTTGTCAAAAGATGAATAGGATACATCATGACTTTGACATAACTGTCACTTGTGATAGGGCCAAGGTCTCCTAGGAAGCATTAACTTGTAGGAGAAGCGTAGACAAGGGAGAAGCCCATTGTGAGATAGTCACCTTGGAAGAAGATCACTAAGGAAAAGCAGGGCAGGGAGAGGTTGGATAAGTAGAAGAAACTAATGGAGGTTTAAGAATATGAAGAAGAAGTTATGGTTGATGTTCTAGAGGATATTGAAGCAGAATAAATGGAACCCATTTCCAGGTTGGCACCATATATGACATCGAGAAAGTCAACTTCCAAAGAACCAAAGGACCCCGACACTGCCAAGTTCAAAATATTTACACCATTGCTACCAGAGGAAGTACCCTTTGAGCGATAACTATTGTCAAAGGTGCCACAATTTCACATAGAGGATTGGGATTTCAATGATAGAATAAAGTATGCATAGTTTGAGCCTAGAAAATACTTGTGTGCAATCTATTATGAAAAAAATAGAGTGACAAGGTTCGAGCCACTTATTTGGGTAGCAGGATTTCACCGAGCAGGGCTACTGAATATGATTTATTTTCCGCATTTTGGGTGCAGCAACATCAACACCATCAGTGTGCATCAGTGGTTGGCCTTAGTTCATGATGGATGTATTTTTTTGGGTGACAAAATCCCCATTGACGATCTTATTATCCGAATGATAACGACACTTCCATGCAAAGGATTGAACCCCACCGACGATTTTGTCGAGAAAAATAACGATAAGGTAGATGCAGATAAAATGGAGGAATACCGCCTAATAAATAAATCCAGAAGATATGTTATCAGATCAATCTCTGATCATTTTGTGTGCTTCCCTGCACACATTTTGGCTCAAAACATTATGTGGAAGTGTCGAGTAGAGGAGGTTATTTACGACCTCATAATGTACCATTTTGACCATACATTTTGTTATCATTCTACTCTTTTTCAGTCCATATTTAAAGCTTACACTATCACTTTCATCCATTTTTCTAAAGGTATATAATATTCTTCTCTTTACTATATGTTTAATTTGTTTTACATATAATTCTACATTACTTTTATATTTAATCATTAATCGAAGATATAGTTGCTGAGACAGTTTGAAGACCGCAGATAATCTATTATGACTGTCTGAAGACCGCGTTGCTGAAACAGTCAACATGGTACGCAAATCCCGTTGCTGAAACAACCCGTGATTTGCGATTTTGAAGCAGCATTTCAAGTATGACGGCAACAAGAAAAGACATGTAAAGGAAGCTGTTACACAGACCACTCTGAAGCCATTACCATCGTAACCATTGTAACAACATTTTGCTATGGAAGAACAGAAAGGCCCTATTTTAGAACAGAGGATCAGATTGGGTCAAAAATAGGATTTCTATAATGTAAATCAATTGTAATAGATGTCTCCTCTTTAAAAAGAGGAGACATCAACATTAGAAGATAGTTAGAGACTACGGAAGGTTCATTTCTGAACAGAGAAGGAACGTAACTCTTTTGTAATATGTTGCTTTCGACAGATGAATAAAAGTTTGTTTTGAGCACTTCAACTTAATTCCTTCTTCTGGGGAATCTTGTGAGAAGGAAAGGGCCCACCTTCTTGACAAGATTCACCCATTTGTTCTTGTAGTTTGTTAATTGTTCTTTTCATTCATGCCTTGGTTAAACCCTGTTTACTGAAGTTATTTATGCAGTATCAAAATTCTGTTGTTTACTGCTAAAGCTCTGTTTTCATTACTTGTTGCATTGATTTCATACATTTCATTCTTGAGAAGTTGTGGATTATTTTCTTGTTTATGGAATGAGTGTGTGAAAGCTTGGTAATCAGAAACAGGTGCTGAAGATTCCTACTTGGGGAATAGGGTCCTGTTCTTTGTTATAGTATAATTGATCTTCCTTTTTGCAGATTGATTTCCTTTCCTAGATCATTGTCTCTTTAATATAATCCAGGATTCTTTTAATGAAAGTCTGCAATAGAAGGATTGTCTTTGTTGTAACTCAAGTAGACTTCAGTTTTGTTAAAGCAAGGTGTGATTAGTGTGATTCTTACTACAACATTTCTTTGCTTTTGAGATTGAGCATATACAGTGTGTGATTGCCTTTGAAATAAACAGACTTCCCTGGGTTGACAATTTATGTAGCACTTGAATTGTTTAAAGTAATAAATAATTAAAGTGACCAACATTTTGGCGCTGTTGCCGGGGAAGGAAATTATAGATTTCAAAAGCATTGATGTTTTTCCTCCAGATGTGCAGATTGCATGAGAGGATGCGGAACCCATAAGAAAACTAACCTTACAGCTGGAAAGGGCAAAGGAAGGGGAGGAAGAAAGAATTTTATTGACGAGATTGTATCAAAAGCTGAATCTTCTCAGAGATTAAGCTCTCGAAGGCCAAAGCCTCAACACTCCCCTCAATCAAATTATGAAACAGAAGAAGTTGTGAGCCCTGAGAACGTTGAGGAACCAACAGCAAGTGTTGAAGAACTAGTAGAAAGCATTGAAGAACCAACAGAGAACGTTGAGGAATCAGCAGGAAACATTGAAAAACTAGCGGAAAACATTGAAGAGCCAGTAGAAAACTTTGAGGATCGAGCAAGTGCAGTAGGAGATCAAACAATGAAAGGAAATAATGAAGGATTCTTTGGTGGAGGACAAGTAGATCCTGAAGGAGAGGGAAAAGATGAGAATTCTCTCTCTACCTTGGGATTTCCGATTAGTGATCTCCCAAGAGGAGCAACTCCCATGAAGAATATCCCACTTTCAGCCTTACCCAACTTCCATGGTTTATCTTCTGAAGATCTTGACGAATTTATTTTTGAATTTGATATATTATACAGAAGTTATGATTATGTTACTAATGCCCAGAAATTGAAGGTGTTTCCAGCAACACTAAAAGGAAATGCACTAAGGTGGTTCATGAGTCTTGGAGGCCATGTAATCACAACATGGGAACAGATGAAACATAAATTTCTGCTTAAATATCAAGACTACTGCCGGATAAGAGAAAAGAGGGAGGAACTATTTAAGATGGTACAAAAAGAGGACGAGAATTTGGAGGACTTTGTGGAAAGACTACAGTACAATTTGCAGAGATCCAATCATCCCGATGTAATTAAGGATATTCTTAAAACAATATTACTGAAAGGGGTGAGGGATGATTGTTTAGACATGATAAATATGCTTGGTAAAGGGGATATATCTAAAGAATCATATGATGAAATTGTTGACCGCTGTAAAAGATGTTCAAGAGGAGCTGCAAGGAACAGGTCAAACAGCAGAGATGCCACATATTCAAGAGTTCAAAAATCAGCCAGTGGAGGAGCAACAAGAGCTGAAATAGGTAATTTACTCGAAGAATTTAAAATTGAGATGTTAAGTTCTTTTGCTTCACAAATTGACACCTTGTAGGTTAAAAAGAAACAAGCCGAAGCAAAAGTAGCTTTGGTTGTCTTTTGCCCCAAATGCAGAGATAAACACCCACTAAGGGAGTGCCCACTACACAAGATACCAATTTTCACCCTTTGTGAGAAATATCATGAAACACAACAATGCCCTTCTTTACCAGGAATAAAGGTAGCATTGCAACCAATCGAATAAGAAGCTGAAGCAGTCTATCTACTGACACAGAGAAGACAATGGAAACCACGAGGACAAGGTATGAACTCTAATATGCCATTTACATCTTCTAATCGTTGGAACAATTATCCTTCTTTTAGTCAAACAAATTACCCTCCCTTCAACCAAATGCAATACCCACCCTTTAATCAAATGAATTACCCACTCATGCAACAAACAAACCCTCCCTTTGTAGATCCTGCAATGTGGACCCCTTGGCCTCCACAACAACCATCTTATTTTAATCAATGGAATTCAAATTGGAGGGGCCAACAACTCCCATTTCCAAATCAACTTCCTCAATTTCAACAACCACTTCCCCTACCATCAGGTGCTCCATCAAATAATCAAATGAGACCTCAGCACCTGTACAACCAAATCCTAACCCCAATAATAAAGCTGTCCAAGTTATTGATATTCAGAACCAGCCTACATTTCCTATTTTCCCTGCACAATGTAATGAAATTCATTTAAGATCTGGGAAAATAGTTGAACCCATCATTGATGATGTTACCTCTTCCGATTCTGATAAAGAAGAAAATGAGAAACATGATTCACATAAAGAGGTACAACCACCCTCTAATAAGGGTGCTAAAACAACAAAACCACCATTCCCTGAGCGTTTAGTTTTAGCTAGAACGCTTGAGCCACCTGCTTTTAATCTTCTACGAGAATTGCAGAATATGTATGTTAAAATTCCACTTTTACAGGCACTAAGAGATGTACCAATTTATGCCAGAACCATGAGAGATATTTTTGTTAAGAAACCTGGTAGGAAAGCTAAAGATCCCCTTACAGTCCATGTTATGGGTGATCTATTTGCATTAATATCCAGTAAAACCCCTCCAGTTAAATATGGTGATCCCGGCCATCCTACTGTGACAGTCCAAATCGGTAAAACAATAATCCCTCAAGTTCTGGTAGATTTAGGTGCTGCTATAAACATTATGACTCTTGAAACTTCACAATTGCTACAGCTAAAGAACACAATCAGAGATACACCAACCATTCTAGAGTTAGCTGACCGTTCTACAATCAAACCAGAAGGAGTTGTTGAAGACTTAGTTATCTCAGTTGAGTCCTGGAATTACCCAGCTGACTTTGTGGTGTTACAGACTAAAAAAAATTTGGGGGGACATCCTCTAATCCTGGGAAGGCCTTGGTTAGCAACAACCGATGCCTTTATCAGTTGTAGATCTGGTTCAATGACAATTTCCAATGGATATGAAACTAAACAACTTACTCTCTACCCTCACGCTACACCCATGATTAATAATGAGAATTCTATATGGATGGACTATGATGATCATGCTATTCAACCTATTTTGACTATCAGACAGGCTTTAAACCTTAAAGATACCACTGAGGATGCAGTAATTAATAATTTCATTTGTGAACCCTCCTCTGTGACTTCTGAAACACATAATCAACTGGCTGCACTTTTGGAATCAGATACCTAGGAAAATCTTAAATCTGAAGATCTACCTCAAACATCAACCACCATCTCTTCTAAAAGCATAACATTAGAAATCGAACCTGGCAAAACACTGAACATAAATCCTGATATGACAGTTGCTGAAACACAACAGTTAATGAAGTTACTGCTTGAAAATAAGGAAGCATTCGCATGGGACTATACAGATATGAAGGGAATATCCCCTGAATTACGTACTCACCGGATCTATATTAAGGAAGGTTGTCGACCAGTCTGTCAACCCCAAAGACGAATGAACCCTAATTTAAGAGAAATTGTTAAAGAGGAACTTCAGAAATTTCTTAATGCAGGATTTATATACCCTATATCTGACAGTGAATGGGTTTCCCCATTGGTAATAGTTCCTAAGAAAAACGGGAAATGGAGAGTGTGTGTAGATTATAGAGCCTTAAATAAAGCCACTCAAAAGGATCACTTTCCTTTACCATTCATTGATCAGGTATTGGATAGTTTGTCAGGGAAGAAATTCTTCTCCTTTTTAGATGGGTTTAGTGGGTATAACCAAATTAGAATTGCACCCCAAGACCAAGATAAAACCACTTTTACTAGCCCCTGGGGAAATTTTGCCTATAGAGTTCTTCCATTTGGACTATGTAATGCACCAACAACCTTTCAAAGGGCAGTTATAGGAATCTTTTCTGATATGCTGAATGACTCCATGGAAATATTTATGGATGACTTTACCCCTTATGGTGTGTCTTTCGAAGATGCATTACAAAATCTTGAGAAAGTAGTTAAACGTTGTATACAAGCTCACCTCTCCTCAAGCACCGAAAAATGTCATATGATGATGAGTAAAGGAGTAGTGCTTGGACATTTTATCTCATCTCAAGGAATTCAGGTAGATCCATCCAAAATAAAAGTCATTCAGAATCTTCCTATTCCTAAAACACAAACTGATGTGAGAAGTTTCCAAGGACATGCTGGATATTACAGGAGATTTATTAATTTTTTTTCCAAAATAGCTTCTCCTTTATTTGTGTTACTTATGAAAAATGCTGAATTCAAGTGGACTAATCTTTGCTAGGAGGCCTTTGTAGAACTCAAGCATCAGTTATCCAAAGCTCCTATTTTGAGAGGACTTGATTGGGCACTTCCATTTCATATATCTTCTGATGCTTCAGATACTGCAATTGGAGCTGTCTTGGGACAAGATGAAAACCATCTTCCTTATGCTATCTACTTTATCAGTAAGAATATGACCCCAACTGAGCTTAATTATACAATTACCAAAAAGGAATTTTTAGCAGTAATTTATGCTATTAATAAATTTCGGCATTACATTACTGGTTACTCTACTTTTGTCTATACTGATCACTCGGCTATTAAGTATTTAATGAACAAGTCTGTCAAAAATGCTTGAGTTACCAGATGGCTATTGTTATTACAAGAGTTTGATATTACAATTTTAGATCGACCAGGTAAAGAAAATGTTGTTGTTGATTTCCTTTCACAGTTAAAAACTGATGATAATATTCCAGTAGATGATTCCTTTGCTGATGAGTATTTATTTGCAGTATCTTCTCACTCACCATGGTATGCAAACATTGCCAATTATTTGGTTGCAGGGAAGTTACCATCACACCTGTCACATCGAGAGAAAAGAAAAATCATTCAACAAAGTGCTTGGTATAGCTAGATAAGTGGGTGTGTTTTCTACACAGGACTTGATCATGAAATCCGAAGATGCATTAGAGAGGATGAGGTGTATGATATACTAAAATCTTGTCATGATGGCCCTTGTGGAGGGCATTTTGATGATAAAAGAACGACACATAAAATTCTTAGGATGGGTTATTATTGGCCCTCACTCTTTAAGGATGCAAAGAAATATGTTCGGGCTTGTGATAGCTGTCAGAGAATGGGTCAACCTAATCATAGAGATGAAATGCCATTAAACCCCCAGGTAATACTTGAACCATTTGAAATATGGGCCTTAGATTTTATAGGACCCATTAATCCTCCATCCAACCAAAGAGTTTATATATTAGTCTGCACAGATTATATGACTAAATGGGTGGAGGCCAAAGCACTTCTTAGAGCTAATGAAGAAGTTGTCCTAGCTTTCCTATTTGAAGAAATATTTGTTAGATTTGGAATCCCTAGAGAGCTAGTTACAGATGGAGGACCTCCTTTCAATTCTCATGGTTTCAAATCTACCCTTCAGAAATATCATATTCATCATAGAATGACTACACCATACCATCCCCAAGCCAATGGGTAGGTGGAAAGCACAAATAAAGTAATAGAAGCCATTCTAACCAAAACAGTGAAGGATAACTGGAAGGATTGGTCTCAAAAGCTCCCTGAAGCACTATGGGCTTATAGAACTACCTGGAGAAATACTACAGGATTTTCTCCCTATGAATTGGTCTATGGTAAAAGTGTTGTTTTTCCTGTGGAATTTGAAATTAAAACTTTAAGGATTGCTTTAGCTGTTAACCTTGATTTGACTGATGTGCAAACAACTAGGTTGTAGCAGCTTCTTGAACTGGATGAAAAAAGATTAGATGCCATTTATCAGACAACTATGATCCAACAACAAAGAACAAAGTGGCATGATAAAATCATCAAGCACAAGCAGTTCCAAAAAGGTAATTGGGCTTTATTGTATGATTCTCGGTTTGAAAACTTTCAAGAGAAGCTACGTACAAGATGGCTGGGACCCTATGAAGTAGATGCTGTTTTTCCCAATGGAACAGTAAGACTTTTAACAATTGATGACTCTAAAACACCACTACTAGTAAATGGTCATCGGTTTCGTTTGTACTAGCGCCCTGTTTCTAAAGAAGATTTTAAGGCCACTTGCATGGCAGATGCACATTATCTTTTTCTAGGGGAGTCTTCTGCTCCTCATTGCATTTAATTGTTTTCTGCACTATATTTTTAGTATTAGATTAGATTTCTTAAACTAATAATCCCTGTCAAGGGTTGGCATGTTACAATTGATTATTTTGCAGATTCTTGATTAAGGAAGGACTTACCAAGGAAGGACAATTTCACCACAAGAAGATCTAAGCTTCATTTTGAGAAGCTTTGCTACCCTCATTTTAAATTCATTTCCCCATCTCCCAGTAACATTTCATCATTCATTCCCTTCATTCCTTTTTCCTTTTCATATCATTTTTCCTATTTTTCCCATTTTACCCATTGCTGAAACACCATTCTCCAGCAAATATTTTCCCCATTTTTCACTGCTGAAATACCATTTCTCAACAAATATTTCCCCCATTTTCCCACTGCTAAAAAATCACTTCTTAGCAACATTCTCCCTATTTTTCCATTGCTGAAACACCACTTTCAACAGTATGTCATTCATTTTTCCGTTGGTGAAACACCATTTCTTTCTCCAAAAACATGACTATGCAACTCTTTCAGTCCTTCATTTTCACTTCTCTTACTCCTTGTGTGAATACTGTCCATTCACTGCCTCTTTCTTATGATCAAGCAGACTCTAATATGTTCTCCCTTTTGTTTCAAAGAATTCTAAAGTTCTTCCATGATTATTGAGCTATTATAAACAAGCACTATATTTTTTTCGAATTACAAAGCAAAGGTAAATATAAGGTATGTGAATTTTATGTAATACAATTAAACGATAGTTTAAAGAGAAGATTTTGTTCATCATGACTACAATCTTCGCACACTCAAAAACATCATTTCACCATAGTTGGGGGGGAATTTCGAAATTATATGCCATCATTTCATAGCATGCCAATTACTGTCATTCTTCATACCCATTACTCCGCCCCTTCACCGATACTCCATGTTCTCATTCGCAAAGTTACTTTGTTTGAAGTGCGGTAACTCTGCTCTTTGCCTCTGCATTTTACCTAAGCTAGTAACTATGGGAGGACTGGCCATTAGACATGAGCCCGGCTCAATAGCTCTGGTTCAATTGTTCCCAGACGCGTATCAGATTTTCCAACAGACAGGTTGGGTGGGATATTTTGAGAGACTTCAGGAGTTCGACCCACAGCAGGTCCTGGAATTTGCACAAAATCTTCAGGAGGACCATTCTATTGTCCAGGGAGTCCGAATTCCGGTTGCAGAGGGCGATATAACACAAGTTTCAGGTTTGTCGGTCACTGGTGCTCGGTGGTTTAGTTGGAAGCACATCATTCTAAATGCACAACAAGACTTTCTTCTCCCTGGTGAACACGTTGAGATTAAAGGCTGGGGCGTGGGACTTCACTCATTGCCTCCTCCGTGGCCGAAGGTTGCTGAATTTGTCAAACATTATCTAACTTGTGAAGGTCGCTATTAGGTAGTTTATCAGCATGACTTTGTCTTAATGAGTCATTTACGACATGGTAGACTAGTGAACATTCCTTACTATTTGCTTGGATGTATTAGAAATATGTCATATTATTGTAGACGGGTAAAATTCCCACTCCTTTCCCTCACCTATCACCGCCTTTGTCAGCTACTGATTCAGAGGGGTTTTGCTCAACAAAACCCTCCTTTAAACAATTTACCTTTACCTCCTGAGCAAGCTGCCGAAATTCCTTAAGAAGCTGCTGAGAACCCCCAAGAAACCCTTGAAAGTTCCCATGAGCAGCAACCGGAGAATATCCCTGACCCTCCATCAATTCCATCCACAGAACTAGTTAATCCAGTTAACCTGTCTTCAAGTCCATCTCACTTAGCAGAGTCATCTGACCCTACCATCCACATTCCCAGCGATGACTCTCAGGCCGAAACACCACCATCTTCCCCTATTCGTAAAAGAAAAAGGCGAATTACAACTGCCTCTGCATCAAAAAGACAAACAAAAGCTGTAACTAAAGCAACCACCTCCTCTGATAGCCCTTCTCTTAGGGAAAAATCTTCTCATAAAAAGAAAAAGCAAACCACTGCTTTTTCTGCTTTCCTACCTAGGAGACGAATGAAGACGTCTATTGAATCAGAAACCATTCCTATTACTCCTAATCCCGCAACCATTTTGTTAAAACTCCATTCATCACCACCCTTCCAAACCCCAGAATTATTACTTGTCTCACCCTATGGCACTGAAACACAAGAACCAGATGCCCAGGGTAATATGACATCATTTTCTACAGAATAAGTAGTTGTCCCACAAGAACCATCTACTCAGTCAGTAGCTGCCCCACAAGAACCAGCTACTCAGCCAGCAGCTGAAACACAAGAACCAGCTGTTGATGTGAAAAAACTAGACATCCAAGATGCTACTCATTCAGTAGCTGCCACAAAGGAACCAGCTCTAGCTGTCACACAAGAACCTGCTACAGCTGAAACACAGCAATCAACTCTAGAGAAAGCAACTGATACACAAGGCCCAGTCACCATGGCCTCCCTTTTACAGGAAAATGAGTTTTTAAAATTAGAATTAGAAGCTTATAAGCGAGAATTGGTAATGGCAAGGGAAGCCTTTGACAAGGAGCTAAATTTTATACCCTGGCCCATACAGCATCCATGGCAGATAAACATACAGAGAACGATCCATATAAAGAATATATTTGCCATCAATGTGGAAACATATATCACCAAGAAATATATAATATAGTTTAAGTTCCAATGCCGGGAGCATCTACATCGTCTGCAGTCAAAGAAGAATGCCCTACTGTTACACAAGAACTAGTAGGGCCTTCAAAAATTTCAGAAAAAGAAGTCAAGGTACAAGTACCCTGCCCTATTGTAACTGATTTTGCTACTCAGACTATACCTCAGCCTACCACTTGCAATGCCGTAACACAAACTGAACCATGGAAAGAGATGGAAATAATGAACAAGTGGAGAAAATAGTATGCTATTTCCCAAGATAAAACTTTACAGCAGCAAAAATTGGTTTGGAAGAATCATATATATTCTAATTGGGAGACCTGGGAGCAGAAACTCCAGCAATTTAGAGTTTACAAGAAAGAGAATAAAGAACTAAAAGGAAAACTGCTCCTAATGTTTCAACTGGTACAAAAATTATTGGCCACTAGGAACCCATCTCTAAACTATTCTTTATTTCTCTCAGAACGCCTTGTTTATTTTCAGTTGAAAATAGTCAAAGAAGGAAGACCCCATGAGGTGCTTACAGCTGAACAGTTTGTGAAAACATTTGCAGAAGCTTCCACCAGTGATCAGCACCTACTACGTGAATTGTGCCTTCACAATGAAGCTATTCCTGAAAACAGACAGATTAATCTCAACCCTCTTGTTGGTGATATACAGATCAGGGCATTTGCTTCCTTCCTTGCTAATCAGATTACATGGAAGACTGTTTTTCTTGCAACTAAGCACAATGAAGACAACGCCTTCTCTGGATAAGGCTAGAACTTCAAAACCCTGCCATTTTTGTGGCAGAATATCATCAGTTTTTGTAGAAGCCAGGGATGATTGAGCACATACAGCAATTCAGGCTTCAGTACTCCATGATTGTCACCAATTCATCAAGGCCAAAGAAACTGCTGCTCTAAGAGAAAACAATATGTTGTGGCAACAATCCTCTAAGGAGAGGCAGGAGTATAATCCTTTTAGCCCTACTAACCTTGAAACTGCATTGTATAGAGTACCCAACTACATCAGATGTGTTCATCAATGTGCTGAAAAATGGATAGGGTACCACTTTTACTTTCCTATTTTATGGATGCCAGCAGAAAAATATCATGCTCATTATAGGTTGGCTAACAAGGATGAAGTAGCAGCTTGGCAAAGATTGCAAAATGTGCAAGGATTTAGAGCTTTAACAGATAACACCTTCCATAGCTATTTCCTAAGTAATTTGCATGCTAAAATCCAGTATCCGAACTCAGACTCAGACTAAAGTTGCTTGAGGACATGAAACCCTTTCAGTTGGGGGGGATGTTAGGACCCCATAATGTACCATTTTTACCATACATTTTGTTATCATTCCACTCTTTTTCAGTACATATTTAAAGCTTACACTATCACTTTCATCCATTTTTCCAAAGGTATATAATATTCTTCTCTTTACTATATGTTTAACTTGTTTTACATATAATTTTACATTACTTTTATATTTAATCATTAATCGAAGATATATAGTTTTTGAGACAATTTAAAGACCGCAGATAATCTATTATGGTTGTTTGAAGACCGCGTTGCTAAAACAGTCAACATGGTACGCAAATCCCGTTGCTGAAACAACCCGTGATTTGCGATTTTGAAGCAGTATTTCAAGCATGACGGCAACAAGAAAAGACAAGTAAGGAAGCTATTACACAGGCCACTCTGAAGCCAGTACCATCGCAACCATTGTAACAGCATTTTTCTATGGAAGAATAGAAATTTCCTATTTCAGAACAGAAGATCAGATTGGGTTAAAAATAGGATTTCTATAATGTAAATCAATTGTAATAGATGTCTCCTCTTTAAAAAGAGGAGACATCAGCATTAGAGGATAGTTAGAGACTACGGGAGGTTCATTTCTGAACAGAGAAGGAACGTGACTCTTTTGTAATATGTTGCTTTCGACAGATGAATAAAATTTTGTTCTGAGCATCTCATTTTAATTCCTTCTTTTGGGGAATCTTGTGAGAAGGAAAGGGCCCGCCTTCTTCACAAGATTCACCCATTTGTTCCTACAGTTTGTTAATTGTTATTTTCATTCATGAATTGATTAACTCAGTTTACTGAATTTATTTATGTAGCATCGGAATTCTGTTATTTATTGCTAAAGCTCTGTTTTCATTACTTGTTGCATTGATTTCATACAATTCATTCTTGAGAAGTTGTGGATTATTCTAATTAGCAATCTTGTTTATGGAATGAGTGTGTGAAAGCTTGGTAATCAGAAATAGGTGTTGAAGATTCCTACTTGGGGAATAGGGTCATGTTCTCTGCTATAGCATAATTGGTCTTCCTTTTTGCAGATTGATATCCTTTCCTAGATCATTTTCTTTTTAATGTAATCCAAGATTCTTTTAACGATAGTCTGCAATAGAAGGATTGTCTTTGTTGTAACTCAAGTAGACTTAATTTTTGCTAAAGCAAGGTGTGATTAGTGTGATTCTTACTACAACATTTCTTTGCTTTTGAGATTGAGCATATACAGTGTGTGATTTCCTTTGAAATAAACAGACTTCCCTGGGTTGACAATTTATGTAGCACTTGAATTATTTAAATTGATAAACAATTAAAGTGACCAACACTATACAAGTAATATTTGAGCAGAAATATTTGATAAAGGAAGTAGGTAATGCAATTCATAAAGTCAAATAAGATCTTGGGAAGAAACCAGAGGAAGCTACTGAGATTATAAAGTTCCTAAATTCTAAAAACAAGCAGGAATTAGAAGAACTTGGGATAAGTGACAGAACATAAACCATCTTAGAGGTGAAGAAAGTGATTTCCAAGAGAAATCTAATGACACAGCTTGAGGACAAGTGTCAAACTATGGAGCTTGCAATGAACATATTCATGAACAAGTTTGATTTTTTGAGACAAAAAGGTTTGCCTAATCCATTAGTAATCAATGATAGACTAATGAGGCATGAAGATTATGATAAAAATATCATGGAAGTAGCTAAAGAAAATTCCAAAAATTCCTCATTAAAAGGAATTCCTATAGGCTAAGTATTCCTTCAAATCTTTGAAAATCTCTTTTACCTCCAGTATGAGGTAAATCATCGTTTTGTAAACAAGCCTACATTTACCAAGTATACTGAGGTAGATGAGATTTACAAGAGGATGGTAAAAATAAAACTTCCAGATGAAGAAGATTGGGAAAAATGGTTTGATTTACCGTGACAGGTTAAAAGTAAACAGATGAAAGGCAGATGAAGAAGACAACGTGAAAGACAAGCTAGCGTAAAAGTGCAGACAACGTGAAAGATAGCCAAAATAAGAGAAACAAACAACAAAATAGCAAATCAAATAAAACAGGGATAGCTTGCAGTTAGTTAATAGGTGTCTCTACCTTCTTGCATGAAGATATTTTATTTTCCTTAAATAAATCCTAAATCAGTTGATAGGATATTTTGTAGAGTTTGTACAAATAATTCATCAATTAGAAGTATTGAGGGCGGATTCCTGAATATTTCTATAGTTGAATTGATCTACTTCCTAAGATTTTATTGTACATTTTTCCAAGTTGACAAACTTGACAAGTAATAAAGGCATTTCTTTATAGGATTCATGTGTTGAGCTACTTCAATGAAGTATATTTCGATTGTTCATGTTATTTTCTTAAGTATTCCATAAACTTGCATGTTTTCTAAATTTAAATGTTATAATTGGAATTTTACTGCAGAATTTGTTTAATTACACTATGCTTTGAACTATTATACATTGTAATGTTTTCTTCTGATATATGGTTTAGAGAATCCTTGACTACTCTTTGATCTTGATTGACCTCCTTCAAATTCCTTCATTATCTGGTTTAAGGAATCCTTAATTTCTCCTTGATCCCGATTGAAAACCACTTCACCATTCAGCCTTTAAGATCTTATTTTAGTTAGCTACCTTGCCCTATAACACTTCCTTTAGAACTCTAATTTGTTCTATTTTCTTGATATATTGACTCCATATCCCAATGGAAAATATAAAGGCACCTATCCATCTAAATCATTAATTCCACCAACAAATCAAAGTCAAACCAAATCAAGCATTCATAACTAGCCTAAAATCAACTAAAACAACAAATTTAAATCATTAAGGGAGAGCCATCTCTGAGCATTAGGAAGGCTAGATCCTAATCTCCAAAAGTGGTTGATAGTTTCCTCCGATATTTCTTTTAACACAACATAAAAACCCTAGAGAAATTTAGGAGAGATAAAAAATGGTGTTACGCATAAGCCCTCTCTGAAAACTTCCCCTTAATTTTTGGTGTATGGGAAAGAATCCATCCTACCTCCGAACATATACCTCCCAATACTTCAACTTTATCAAGATTCTTAATTTAATCCTTGTATTTCTATTAGGAGTAGGATATACACTCTTTTTAAGCTATAGGAAGAAATGAGGAAAGCAAAAGAAAATTTGGTCATCCATCAAAATCGTATAAAGTGATCATGGTCTGATAAGAAGTCTACAAGGAATGAGGAGTTTAGTGTGGGAGGCCTAGTATTAAAGTGGGATAAATCCCATGAAGAGAAAGGGAAACACACTAAATTCCAATCCGTATGGATCGAACCATATGTTGTTCATGACAATCTTGGCCGCCACACTTATCATCTCCAATCCTTGGATGGGAATATGGATTCTCTTCTTGTCAATGGTGATGACTGTCATACCTTAAGAGACAATCCCTTAGCTGTGATAAGGA